>JAPKLW010000035.1:251446-325369 GCA_026898455.1 Plectranthus barbatus | reverse complement strand
AATCAATTTCACAACATATGGCGTCAACCAATTTCTTCCATTCAACTCATAACAAAGGCTAGTATGTCCATACTAGACACAAAATTAGCTCATACTTTCCAGAAACATTTCAATCAATCCTTGTTCAGCACATGAACTATTTTCAAATCATTTTCAATCCACTTTCGATCAATACACCAAATATTTTCAAACAATTTATAGCTACAATAAAAATTGTGCTATCTTTTCAAAATTTGCTTCATTCAAAATTTTCTAATTGACCAAGTCATCAACAACTTTCTTTTTTGCAAGCAGTAAACTAAAATTTTCAAAACGTACCTCATGTCGCATAGGATGGAGTGGGGTGTAAAGCACGAGCAGTCACTTCGATCGATTCCCAATATCAGAAACGTTTTAAAACTTGAAGTTTTCAAAACAGTTTCAAGAAAATTTCAAAATATTTAAAAACCATTAGCTCTGATACCACTTCTGTAACGCCCCCAACTGACCTTCCCAACTTTGGGGCGCGCTACAGTCGTGGTCAACGATTTTCAAACATATTTCACAATTTAAAAACAACGGAAGACTTGTGAGAATTTTAAAGGCATTTGAAATATCATTAAAACTCATTCAACGTCGTTCAAAGATCATAAGAAAAGAGATTAAGCACTTGTTCACAATTTATTCAAAATACGGGAAGGAATAAGGTTCAGAGAGTGGTGCAGCAGTGTGTGTAGCGTAGTGGAGATATGCATGTGAAGATGCATATCTCAAGATCTTTCAAAAGTTCTACAATTTTCTGCATCGTCTTTACACCACTGCTCCTCCATCCTCGCTGCTTAACCTGCGTATTTTAGAAATTATACGAGGGGTTGAGCACTAATGTACCCAGTGGAAATAGGCCCAAAAACATACATTTTATATATGAATGCTATGCAACACACGCAGATACACACGGGGTTTTGTTGAAAAGAATCCGTGTTATCTAAATCATTTTATATCGCTGATCATCTATCTACTATGTTAACATATCTGTTTACCGTTATGTAACGGGAAGCTGGCCCACTTCCACGTTACGATGAATAGCTGGGAATGGACAAGCCACTCAACCCACTATCATCAATTTGTGCACAAGTCTCAGAATAATCCCTTGAGACCCGATCGATTTTAGAATCCATCCTTATCTCTACCCTTAGGTATCAGAACGTCCGTTGAACTACCTATCGCACCGTCAAGCGCTCTGAATAGGACGTCTATCCTTATTTTAATGAGATTAGCACATGAATTTCCTGGATCATTCTCATTAAATAATCTCTCTGAAATCGTCTACTTACAGAGGTACATATATGAAACACAAAACAGTTTATGCATAGCAATCAATTTAAAACCAAAACCTTTTTCACACCCATTTAGAAAATGAGCAATAAGCTTGGAAAGCATTTTATTTTTACTAAAATAATTCCCACATGGAGTTAAGCCTTTACTGTTTAGATGTTTCCTCGTTAATCGTGTAGTTGAGCTCGATCTCCTTATCACTTATCTTCCTACAATAATAATAATACTCAATTGATTAGGATGAATGATCTAGGACAACGTCTTACTCAACAAACTCCAAACACACTCTACACAATTCAACTTGTTTCCAAGATTTAATCACTAACATGCTTCAACCTTTGATCCATAAAATTTCCATTAACTATGATAAAGCCAATTCTCGCTCCTCATCTCATAATCCAACATTTAGTTTACACTTAATATGTCCTTATAATCATATACTAAACTTAGGGATTGGAAACAACTCGAAACAGAACGAAAACGGATCAAGAAACCATATTTTTCAGAAGGGCCGCAACCCGTCCTGAACGGGACACACCCATCCCGCTCGGGATGGATGTTCCCGCTGTTGTTCGCCTTGGCCGAAGCCTGTCCCGAACGGGATGCTTCCATCCCGCTCGGGACGCGTTGTCTTCTTCGCGTGTCTTGCGATTTCAACCCTGCAACTCCACATATTTTCCAACCCACACACATGTAACAACATCTAAATATACTAACATGCTCCCTAGAAGGTAAGGAACATGAAAATGTAAGTCCTAGCTCGAGATAATCACGAATAAATGAGTTCCAAAATCTAAAAATGAATTTCTTACCCACTCCGACGGCCTAACTTTCTCGGCTTGTAACTCTCTCGTTACTTCACCTCACGGGGTGTGCGATAGCTTTCCAGAATCCTTAAAGAATGAGGAATCAAACGGTTGTAGTCTCGAGTCCTGCCTCGGCTTGATCTGGCCAGAAAATTGGAAAACAGGGGCGGTGCTAAAAGTGGTGGTGAAAACTGGCGATGATGTTTCTTAGCTCGTATCTCCTTCAATACTAAACGATATGGGTGTAGGATTCGAGTCTACGGTCAACAACATGAGTTGTTATTTAATTCGCAGGACCGTTCTTAGGATATCAAAAACAAATTCAATTAAATAAACCATGCGAATCCTATGCATGCTCCTACAAACTTAATTGCATAGGATGGATTAAGGGAAATACCTTTTCTTCAATCGGTTGATCTACAGATCTAGATCGGAGGATGAACGATGAAGTTAGATTTGAAGTGGAATGGAACTCTTCTTTGATTGTGTTCCTACAGATCTGATCTTCTCATCTGTTCCCTTGCTCCTTGGAAATCTGGTGAAGATTATCCACTAAGTTGAATCAGAAAGCCGGAGGATTTGATCAGAATAAATCCCTCCTTCTGATCGCCCAATCTCTCCTCTCTCACTCAATATTCTAATTGAATATTAATTGTATACTGTATTGTGTACTAGTTCTGATCTGAGAGGGAAAGACTATTTATAGTGTTAGGGTTTTGAGAAACCCTAACCCTAATTGGGCTTGAGCAGTGTGTGGGCCAGACCAGGGATCAAATGCAAATAATAAAGTGGGCCCTCTTTATTAATTAATCCTTCCTTGTTCAACCCAGAACATAATTAATTAATAAAACATTGTTTTAACCTTCACCACGGTAACAATGTTGACTCGCCCCTTTATTACCACGTTATTAGGAACGGGTTGCATTAAACTAACATGATCCACATATTTAAGGTTTTAGACATTCATTAATTAATTTGGTTTATGACAATTAACCACAATTAATTAATATCTTATTTCCTGATTAATAACACTCACTCCTTTTCTCTTATGCTTGAACAAATCATTCAGCCTGCAGGACTTAGCATAAAGAACCTTGTGAGCTCATCAGGGAATGTCACCATCCTGAAACGGATATGCTTACCTATACATCCAGCCTAAGCAGACCCCACACAAATTGCCAACACCCAAAATGCAGATATTAGAGTACATGTAAGACTTGCCATCCTAGCAAATCAAAGTGTGGTCAATTCATGTGTGCCTCTTATCCTTCAGTAAGGTTTAAGATCATAGGAAGTATGTTAGGGATCTGGCTCATTCATATGTCAATGAGAATGACACATCCCATTGTTGATCCCATCAATACATAAACATGTACCGACACAACAAGTAGCTAGGATAAGCCCACTTATGAACCGATGTGCCGCAGCTTAAACCAACAGCCTATCCAGGGACTGTTTCAGCTGTGATACTATTTATATCTCTTTAGGTCAAACGAACCATATGATCCCCTGTGATCTCCTACACACCATATGGTCATCCCTATCTACGAGATAAAAGGATATTATAGTTCGTTATATGTTCACATTTATCAGATAGCGAGAATTGTTGATGTAACACATAAATGAAGGCCAGTATACAAACACTTAATCATTTATGCTTTCTGTATACAATCCCAACAATCTTCCACTTATACTCAAAACATAATACCATTACTTTTACAGAGTATTAAGTGTGTCTATTCAATCTAGCTATTACAAAATGGGACATAAGATGTCCAGCCTCAGATCTTCAGTCCAAGAGCATGAACGTGTTCCTCGTTGATCTTCTGAGGCAAGTCCTCTGTAAATGGATCAGCTAGATTCTCTTTCGTATCTATCTTTTGGATTTGCACATCGCCTCTTGCTATGATTTCTCGTATGATGTGGTACTTTCTTTCTGTGTGTTTTGAAGACTTGTGAGACATGGGTTCCTTCGAGTTTGCCACTGCACTAGCATTGTCACAATATATTGTGATTACTTTAGGCAGACTCAGAACAATATCCAGCTCTAGGAGGAAGTTCCGGAACCATACAGCTTCCTTTGAAGCTTTTGAAGCTGCTACATTTTCAGCTTGTATGGTAGAGTCCGTGATACATTTCTGTTTCGCACTCCTCCAAGATACAGCGCCTCCTCCCAAGGTAAACACATATCCAGAGGTCGATCTCTTCTCATCTTGATCCGCCTGGAAATCCGAATCCGTGTACCCAATAGGACACAAGTTCTCACATTGATATACAAGACATAAGTCTCGTGTTCCTCTCAGATACTTGAGAATGTGTTTAACCGCATTCCAATGCGCATGACCGGGATTGGATTGATATCTTGCCGCCATGCCAACAGCATAGCTGATATATGGCCTAGTACAAAGCATTGCATACATGAGACTTCCCACTGCAGAAGCATATGGTACTAAAGACATCTCATTCTTCTCTTTCTCTGTCACAGGACATTGTGACTTTGAAAGACGTATTCCATGACAGTAAGGCAGCAAGCCTCTCTTGGAATTTTGCATGCTAAAACGAGCCAACACATTATTAATGTAAGAACCCTGAGATAAGCTTAACATCATTTTCCTACGATTCCGCAGGACTTTGATCCCAATGATGTAACCAGCAATTCCCAGATCTTTCATTTGAAACTGCTCGGATAACCAACCTTTTATGCCTGACAACACTTCCACATCATTTCCGAATAGGAGAATGTCATCTACATAAAGTGCAAGAAAAACCACGCTTCCACTGACACATAAACAGTACACACAACTCTTGTTTTCGCATTGTGCAAATCCATAGGATTTGATCACATCATCGAAACGTTTGTTCCATGACCTTGAAGCTTGCTTAAGTCCAAATAAGGACTTCTTGAGCTTCCAGACAAGATGCTCTTGATCATTCTGCACATAACCTTCTGGCTGTTGCATGTAGATGTCACGACCTTCTTCAAGGTACCCGTTCAAGAATGCAGTTTTGACATCCATCTGCCAGATCTCAAGATCCATATGTGCTGCTATGGACAGAAGTATTCGAATGGATTTTAACATTGCAACAGGTGAGAAGGTTTCATCATAGTCAATACCTTTCTTCTGACTATAACCTTTCGCCACCAACCTGGCCTTAAATGCCGTTATGTTACCATTCAAATCCTACTTTCTCTTGTATACCCACTTGCTGCCTATGGCTCGAAAACCTTTTGGCAGCAAGGATTTCTGGTACACATCCATAGCTGTAATTGATTCTATTTCAAAATCCATGGCCTTACGCCACTAATCAGCATCCTTGTCTCTCATAGCTTCGTCGTATGTCCATGGGTCGGTATCATTCAGTCCGTCTTCAGGGATTAAGTCAGAAGACTCTCCCATGAACATATACCGCTCAGGCTGCCGAGGCAACCTCCCACTACGACGAGGCCCCTTTAATGTGTCTGTGTTATGTGCATTCAATTGTGATTCACCATCTTGCACAGGCGGCCGTGCAGCTGGTTCCATACCTATTCCAGGTATGCTCAGACTGCCACGGGGTTCTCCTGATGGATTTGAATTGTTCTCTTCAATTTCTTGAAGTACAATCTCGCTCTTGGTCTTGTGGTTTCTTATGAATTCATTTTCCAGAAATCTTGCGTTGGTACTCACAACGACTTTCTGATCCTCTGGATCATAAAAGAAACCACCCTTTGTTTGCCTGGGATAGCCCACAAATAGCATTAACTTGGATCTTCCTTCCAACTTATCAGCTTCTTTATTGAGCACGTATGCTGGACAACCCCATACTTTCAGCCTAGATAAATCAGGCTTTCGCCCATACCAGAGCTCTATAGGAGTTTTAGAAACTGACTTGGAAGGAACCATTCTAAGTAAGTACACTACTGTTTCTAGCGCATATCCCCAAATGGAAATAGGTAAGCTGGCATAGCTCATCATTGATCTAACCATTTCCAACAGAGTTCTGTTTCTTCTCTCTGCAACACCATTCTGCTGAGGGGTGCCAAGTGCGGTCCACTGGGAAGTAATCCTTTGATCCGCCAGATACTGGAGAAACTCATTGTTGAGGTACTCCCCACCATGATCAGATCGCAGTGCCTTTATGGTCTTGTTTAACTTCTTCTCTACCTCAGCCTTGAATTTCTCAAGGCATTCAGACTTGTAGTGAAGTAAATAAACAAATCCATATCTAGAGTAGTCATCTATAAAGGTGACAAAGTATATGTGCCCACCACGGGCTTGTGTTGACATAGGTCCACACAGATCAGGGTGGATGAGGTCCAACAAATCTTTTGCTCGAGACTCACTTGCCTTAAAAGGCCTGGTCGTCATCTTCCCCTCTATACAAGATTCACAAACTCTATGTGGAACTACCTGGATTGGATCCATAATTCCACAATCAACGAGTTTCTTGATTCTCTTAATATTGATGTGATCGAGTCTCAAGTGCCAAAGATATGTTATATCCTCACTTGAAGAAAACTTTCGTTTCCGTTGGTTAGACAAATTATATGCCTCTTTCACTGT
The DNA here is from genome assembly GCA_026898455.1 of Plectranthus barbatus. Classification (NCBI taxonomy): domain Eukaryota; kingdom Viridiplantae; phylum Streptophyta; class Magnoliopsida; order Lamiales; family Lamiaceae; genus Plectranthus; species Plectranthus barbatus. Next base: position 318,705 of record JAPKLW010000035.1, on the reverse strand, counting down.
AGGTTTGTTTGAACATGTAATAACATAAAGAGAATCTTTTAGTAACCCATGACAGATAACAATGTTATTTCTCATGATAGAAACATCTCTACCAAAAATAACAAAAAATCCATCATCAATAAGTTTGGAAACTGAAATCAAGTTTCGCCGAAAGGACGGCACAAACAAAACATCTCTTAGTGTTAAAACATTATTCTTAAAACATAAAGTAACATCTCCAATTGCTGCAGCAGAGACTCTAGCAACGTTTCCCATGGAGATGGTAACCTCGCCATCTTCAAGTTCTCTAGTCAGCTCGAACCCCTGCATGGAGTAACAAACATGATCAGTAGCTCCAGTGTCCACTATCCATGAATGGATAGAAACTGATGCTAAACATGTTTCAATGACTAGTGCAGAAGATGACGTACCTTGTCCCTTGGTGACAAACACCGGACAATTTACTTTACAGTGATCTTTCATTTTGCATGCAGAACAGACCTTTCTTTTGTAAACTTTGCCTCCAAATCTTTCTATAGCAACCTCACTAGTTGATTCCTTCATGCTCACATCCTCCACACTCGGGAGTGGAAAGTGATAGTCAAGCACAACAACAAACAAGTAATCATTGATCTGTTGAGCAGCCTCCAAGAAACTGATCAACTGATCCAAAGTGAACACCTTGTCTTCGACTATGGAAGTGAAGTCATAGAAAGATTCTGGAAATATTACATCAGTGAATAACTGATCATTCATATTTCCACCATTTAAGATATAGAATCTTCTGAGGTGATCCATGTGCAACACATGCTCCCTAACCTTACCACCTTCTGCCATTTTACAGTTTACAATTCACATTATAAACTCGGCACAGGTAGTCTGTCCATGCCTACCATAAGTCCTAATTAGATCTCTCCAAATCTCAACCGCATCAATACAATACTAATACTTGAGTTGGAGCTCCTCAATCATGGATGACCTGAGCATTGATAATAACTTATTGTTGCTCGCCATCCACTTTTCAAAGGAGTTCCTAGAGGAATCTGAGGACCCAATGAGAGGTACAGCCGCACGAGGCACAAGAAACACAAAAACAGTCTGCGTAGCAAACATGCATCGCTCCATGAGCCATTTCCATTCCAGGAAATTCGAACCCTTCAAGGGATTTTGTGCCAAAATACGAATAATGATAGACATATCTGAAAATGAATAAATAAATAAATTAGGAACATACAACATAACAATTGAAACAAATATGCATAGTAACCTTTTGATAAAACAATACAATTTGTTTCCTCCAATTGCCCAAGCTAATTCACGGCAAGCTACTGAAGTAGACGTTTACGGCAAACGCTCAACCAGACCAAACTGATCCTTTAATTTCTTGACATGCTAGGTATCTTAAGCAAAAGAAATTAATATTGGAGATAACTTAGACCATGTTCACCTATCTTGAGCAGGGATCTCATGCATGAGTTGTGCTTGATTAGCTCATTATTTCACTCACTTATCTATATTATTTTTATACTAATTTATGTAGTTTTATTGAGTTTATATATATATTTTATGCATGATATCAATATTAGGTGGTTTTAGGTGTGTTTTGATGTTTATGCAGGTTTTTAGGCCTAAACTCACGAGAAAACCGTTCCGAAAGCAGTGACGTGTAAGAGTAGCAGTGAAGAGTTTTTCCACAAGAGGAATTCGGGCTATTGGCGCATGGTAATGGATAGAGCTTTGAATTAGCTTTCCAACGCAACTAGAATCGGGTCAATCGGAGTTCGGATGAGGAAGTTATGGCCAAAATCGTGAGACCGCGCAAGAAGGGCTGAGTCAATATTTCCACGTCGATCGACGGGGATGCTGCGTCGATCGACGCGGACCTCCTGGCGCGGGAAATTGGCTGAATTCGAGATTTTTCATATCTTTAGCCCTAGATTTGATATGATACACCTCCACCTCTATAAATAACCTTGTAAAATCGAGTTTTAAGCATGTTTTATTCCAAATTTCAGATTTTAGAGATTCCAAGAGTTCTAGGGTTTATGTTTGAAGACAGAGTTTTGTGGGAAGACATTCCAACCCAAGTTTTTATGCAATTCAGGTTTTATCTTTCTATGATGAATATTACTCTGAATATGTGTAACTAATCTCTTCCTCAGATTCTAGGGTTTCGAATTATCAATGTATACATGTTTGATTAATTGAATTATTTTCCCTTTCCCTTCGTAGTTTGTGAAATCTGTGCTTATTCATAATCTTGATTTGCTGGCCACATCTTAGGATTATCTAGTTGATAACTTGAGACGTAACTGTGATAGTTTTCAATCGAAAGAGATTTTCACAATATAATCTGATTTCTTGTCGTAACTGAAGGAGATTGATTGTAGGGATAAATCTGTAGATCTTTGGAGTTAGTTAATTTATCTTGAGACCGAGCGGAGATAGGTAATTAATTAATCTACTTTATGAATTGTCAAACAAAGAAGTTCATAATATTTTTCTGATGTTTCACTACGAAGAGGAATTAAAATTGGGAATTAATCAATTTACTCATACATGTCATACTTGATAGGTAGATATCCCTAGAATCTGTGCTTCTCTTATTTGACTTCAAAAGCTTTTTAATTTCCTGTTTAATTTTCATTAGCAAGTACTGCGATTTCCAAAACAACCAAAACTTTTTATCTGATTTTCCTAACCAGTATTTTCAAGAACGCCTGATTTAGTACTTAAGGATTTTTCGTTGTTTCATTCCCCTGGATCGATAACCTTAGGGTTTATAAATTTATTTGCCACTATTTCTATAATTAATCTGTAGAAATTACAGTGATCAAATTGGCGCCGTTGCCGGGGAATAGAATAGAATTAATCTTACTATTAAGTCTGTGATTGAAATATTGCTTTAGGCTGTAAATTTTTGTGTTTCCTGTAATTTCTTCAAATTTTCGTACCCGCCGTCGACCGACGAGGACGCCGCGTCGATCGACGAAGTGGATTCTTTCCGTCAATCGACGCTAGGTCCAAGCGATCGACGTCGGTTCTATTTTTCCAAATTTCCGTTGTTTATTTCAGTTTGTTTCGTTTTATTTCTGTTTTACCTCACTACCTCCTTTGCTGTACAGGTAGTGCATGAGTACAAGAGCTCGAGGAAAGGACCCGCTTTATTACTACCCGGACATTGAAGCTACTTGCAGAAAGATACGGAAGAATAAGCGTGCTCAGGAAGGCTCGAGTAATCAAACAATGGAAGATAACGTACCACCGCCTCCACCAGTGCTAACTGCAGAGGAGCAGGTTGTGCTTCTCCAAGAAGTCCAAGCTATGAGGGCACAAATCCAACAATACCATCTGGAAAGAGACCTCGAGGGGAACAATCCGAATGGAAGGGATCTTCGACATAACCCACTGTTTGAGGACAAGCCCGACGATGAGGAAGAAGAGGAAGCCATGCAGAACCGGTACAAACCTCGGTTCAGGGAGACAGACTTCAGGATTGGCATCAATGCCAACAATTTTGAGCTGAAGATCGGATTGGTGCAGATGGTGCAACAAAATCAATTCGGAGGAAGGGCTACTGAGGACCCTTGTGCGCATTTGGATAAATTCCTTATGCTCTAGAACACTGTCAAAATCGGGGGAGTCAGCAAGAGTGCCATCCGAATGTGTCTGTTCGCATTCTCTCTGAGGGATAAGGCACAATCATGGTTCACTGCACTGGACAAGGAGAGCATAAGCACATGGACTGAATTGAGGAATGAATTCCTGGAAAACTTCTTCCCTCCGAATGTCATCAGGCAGAGAAGGAAAGATATCGTCAGATTCGCTCAAAGGCCTGATGAGAGCTTCAGTGAGACGTGGGAACGATTCAAAGAGCTGTTAAGATCTTGTCCCGGACATGGTTTTCCACCAGGAGAACAAGCCGAAGCATTCTATGAAGGGCTCAATGATAAGACAGCCAAATTGGTGGACACCACACTAGGAGACACGATCATGACGAAGAGCGGAAAGAAAGCCATGGAGTTCTTCCAAAAGATGGCCAACAACACTCAACGGTGGTCCTCAAGCCGAACTCGGCCTGTGATGGCGGTCGAGAAGGAGAAAGTGGTGGAGAAAGTTGCCGAACAACCTGATTTGGCAGCCGAGCTGAAAAAGATCAGGGAAGACTTCGCTGCACTGAAGTAGGAGAAAACAGTCGTTGTAGTAGAGCCAGTGCAAGCTCCGTCTGAGGGGGATTGTTCCGCTGTAAATTTCATTCAAAGGGGCGGTTATCAAGACAACTACCGTGGAGGATATCAGCAGCACAACCAGCCCTACACTTTCAATCACGCGAGGAACCATCCTGGATTTTCCTACGCGAACCCCCAAGCAGCTGAGCAACCACCACCTAGGTTTGCAGTGCAAGATGGAGAAGTGGTGGAGAAGAAGAAGCCAAATCTCGAGGAGATTTTGGCCAAGTTCATGGAAGGCTCTACTGATACTGTAGCCAAGTTGAAGCAAGAGATAGCTGGAGTAATGACCAAGGTGGACCAAGTCGAGAAACACGTACAGATCATACAGACTCAGGTCGGTCAGATCGCCAAAGCTCTCGAAGCCCAGCACAAACCCGGGCAATTTCCTAGCAATACTCAAGCTAACCCCAAAGTTCAGAGTCAGATAAACCAAGTGAATGCTATCACTCTAAGAGGGTGAAAATCGTATGAAGAGCCCAAGCAAGCAGGGACAGACAACCGAGATGAAGGAGAAGCCGAGGAAGAAGGAGAGGCCGTCCCAGGAGAAGCCCCGTCGATCGACGAAACACCTCCGTCGATCGACGAAGCGCGGAAGAACGCATCGAACGAGGCTGAAGCTCGTCGATCGATGCCAGACGAGCCACCAATGTATAAGCCTCCCCTGCCGTATCCACAGCGATTTGCCAAAGCGAAGATGAACGAGAAATATGCACGCTTTCTTGAGAACATGAAGAAAGTAAACATTAACATTCCACTGATTGAGGCACTACAGGAGATACCGGGGTATATGAAATTTTTAAAGGATATGGTCTCTCAGAAAAGACCCTTCGTAGAGCACGAGAGGGTCAACTTGTTCGAGGAATGCAGCACGATTATCCAAAAGAAGATGCCGCTGAAGAGAGAAGACCCGGGATCCTTCACGATCCCCTGTGTCATTGGAGGAGAGACCTTCAGGAAGGTCCTTTGCGATTCCGGCGCATCCATAAATTTAATGCCGCTGTCAAACTTCAAGCGGTTGAAGATCGGAAGCATCAAGCCCACAATAATCTCACTTCAGATGGCCGATCGGTCAGTCACTTACCCGAAAGGCATCGTGGAAGACGTGTTGGTGAAGGTAAAAGATTTTATTTTTCCAGCCGACTTTGTGGTGCTTGTTATGGAGGAGGATCGAAACATTCCTCTTATCCTTGGAAGACCATTCTTGAAGACCGGAGGGGCATTGATTGACATTCGAGACGGCAAGCTGACATTCCGAGTCAATGACGAGTCGGTCACCTTCCCCATCTATAAAGAAGTGCAGAAGCGCAATAAAGGGAGCTATCAGGAAGAATGCCACATGATCAATCGATTAAATCCGGTGATTTCCTCTCCTTTTTCTTCTAGTGCAACTGATTCGGATTTTCCGGAGAACTGCTTACTGCACTCTTTGCTTTTGTCTTCAGATTTGGATAAGATGGACGATGAGCTTGTGGATCGGGTGAAGGAGTTGGATGTACCCGAGGGAATAACACATGAAAAAGAGAACAAACAGAAGCGGTTGTCAATCCGACGCAGCCAGAAAAAGGAAACAAAACGTGGAAAAGCACCCACGTCGATCGATGAAGGAGCCTCGTCGATCGACACAGCCGTTGGATCCTCGTCGATCGACGCTACAGTCACGTCGATCGACGCACGAAGGAAGTCAGACTCAGAATTTTCATCGGCAGAAAAAGCGCGATGAAGAAAAGGGATTGCTGCAGTTTCACCCATGTCAATCAACGCAACCTTGGAAAAGCAGCCACCTAACTCTGATCCGCCGATTCTGGAACTCAAGATGCTTCCGGCACACTTCAGGCATGGGAAGCTAGAAAGATTACTATGAGTTCTGCGGAAGTACAAGTTCGCCATCGGGGGGCATTGAGAGACAGCAAGGGAGTTAGCCCCTCATTATGCGCGCACAAGGAAGAAGACGCCAAGTAGTGGGGGATGAAAGTTGTCAAGAACAGAGATGAAAAGGAGGTCGCAAGGAGGCTTGCTTGGACCCGACCTCCTTGATGGTGATTGAAGACTCCGGGGGATAAAAAAGTTGATGTCTGAGATCAACTACAAGGTATCGTTCCCTCTCTAGTCTGATTTTCAAACTTATTCCACTCTTCGAGTTGGAAATAAGTTTGGGGGGATGTGGACAAGAGATGGAACGTCCTATCTTTTATTTATTCTGCTTTCTGTCTTAAATTTTTCGCACCTTTCTATTTTATGCTTTCAATTTTTTTGGCTTTTGTTTTTAATTTTTCGTATTTTTATGCTATTTTGTGGGAAAAATTTTGAGTTTTGAGATAACCTGAACGAGATTGTGGGATTAGAATTGATTGAGGGTTGAGTATTGAATTGATTGAGATTGTGGTTAGATGCCTATGAATGTAGAATACCGCATGATATGACTGATTTGAAACTTATACTTGCATGCTGATTGAGCTGATTTGAAATTGACTGTGGAAGAAAATTTTTGAATCCTTGTGTGAGAAATTTGAGCCTTTATTTCGTTTGATGTGAGATTCACATGTGTGTTTTGATTTCTCTAGAACTTGCCTATTTTCTGTGTTGAGACTGCATAGTGTGCACAAGTTGAGAAAATGATCTTAGGCCATCTTTGATAACCCAATATCCTAAACACTGTCCCTTCACAATAAATTTTTCCCTAGTCAGCCACTTTGAGCCTTTACAATTTTTCTTTCCTTGTCTATGAGATAGAGAAAAGTATTGTCTCACTCATGTCTTGAGTTGTGGTATGTATGGGGTTGATTGGTGAATTCGTGATAAGAAATGATAAATTAGTGGTGAAAAGATGTATGTTTGAGAAGCTCTAGAAATAATTAGAATTCTCATAAGCTCTATGAAAAGAAAAGAATACAAAATTATCGAAAAGAGCATAAGAGATTCAAAATGAGCTAGAAAAAAAAAAAAGAGGTTGTGTATTTGTTGATATATTTGAGGAGATGAGGTGGATGATGAATAGAAGGTGGTTTGGATTGATTGAGGAAGTACAACTTGATTGATTTTAGTCACTTGGCCATATTTCCCTACCTTTCACAAAAAGCCTACATTACAACCTAATGAAAGTCCTTTTTGATTCTAGACTTGTGTGCACATTCTAGCAGTGGAGATGTTAGAAAATTTGCAAGCCTATGGTAGAAATTTCTTCATACATGTTTTTGAGTGCTTTCATCTTTACCTTAAACACTTGAGAGTTGAGCGATACACTTCCTGTGAGTTCTTCCACGGTTGATGAATTTTCTGTCTCTTTTCAAAATTGCTTGTGGGTAGTGGATTCTTGGTTCTTGACTGTGATGAATCTTGTGAGGCATTGCACTTTAACCACTTGATCTTTTGATTTCTTTCTTGCCTATTGATTGAGGACAATCAAATGTTCAAGTTTGGGGGATTTGATTAGCTCATTATTTCACTCACTTATCTATATTATTTTTATACTAATTTATGTAGTTTTATTGAGTTTATATATATATTTTATGCATGATATCAATATTAGGTGGTTTTAGGTGTGTTTTGATGTTTATGCAGGTTTTTAGGCCTAAACTCACGAGAAAATCGTTCCGAAAGCAGTGACGTGTAAGAGTAGCAGTGAAGAGTTTTTCCACACGAGGAATTCGGGCTATTTGGGCATGGTAATGGATAGAGCTTTGAATTAGCTTTCCAACGCAACTAGAATCGGGTCAATCGGAGTTCGGATGAGGAAGTTATGGCCAAAATTGTGAGACCGCGCAGGAAGGGCTGAGTCAATATTTCCACGTCGATCGACGGGGATGCTACGTCGATCGACGGGGATGCTACGTCGATCGACGTGGACCTCCTGGCGCGGGAAATTGGCTGAATTCGAGATTTTTCATATCTTTAGCCCTAGATTTGATATGATACACCTCCACCTCTATAAATAACCTTGTAAAATCGAGTTTTAAGCATGTTTTATTCCAGATTTCAGATTTTAGAGATTCCAAGAGTTCTAGGGTTTATGTTTGAAGACAGAGTTTTGTGGGAAGACATTCCAACCCAAGTTTTTATGCAATTCAGGTTTTATCTTTCTATGATGAATATTACTCTGAATATGTGTAACTAATCTCTTCCTCAGATTCTAGGGTTTCGAATTATCAATGTATACATGTCTGATTAATTGAATTATTTTCCCTTTCCCTTCGTAGTTTGTGAAATCTGTGCTTATTCATAATCTTGATTTGCTGGCCACATCTTAGGATTATCTAGTTGATTACTTGAGACGTAACTGTGATAGTTTTCAATCGAAAGAGATTTTCACAATATAATCTGATTTCTTGTCGTAACTGAAGGAGATTGATTGTAGGGATAAATCTGTAGATCTTTGGAGTTAGTTAATTTATCTTGAGACCGAGCGGAGATAGGTAATTAATTAATCTACTTTATGAATTGTCAAACAAAGAAGTTCATAATATTTTTTTGATGTTTCACTACGAAGAGGAATTAAAATTGGGAATTAATCAATTTACTCATACATGTCATACTTGATAGGTAGATATCCCTAGAATCTGTGCTTCTCTTATTTGACTTCAAAAGCTTTTTAATTTCCTGTTTAATTTTCATTAGCAAGTACTGCGATTTCCAAAACAACCAAAACTTTTTATCTGATTTTCCTAACCAGTATTTTCAAGAACGCCTGACTTAGTACTTAAAGATTTTTCGTTGTTTCATTCCCCTGGATCGATAACCTTAGGGTTTATAAATTTATTTGCCACTATTTCTATAATTAATCTGTAGAAATTACAGTGATCAATGCTCAGGCAACATCTAAGGTGAAATAACCACAATCATAACTCCGGACATTAAAAAGCGATTTAGCATACGTACTCGACCCATGCCTTATGCCCTTAACATCCTTTGTTATCCCATTTAAATTAATCTTAGAGACTTGTGAAAGTAATCTCAATGCAAGCTACTGGAGTAGACGTTTGCTCAGAGGCTCCCACTTCTCATCTTAAAATAAATGTTTTATTTGGAAACCTCATCGCATTAGAACTGGTAATTTATTTCTAACGTAAGCTACTGGAGTAGACGTTTATGCTTCGAAATGCCTTACTTCCAATGAGAGGTTGTATTTGTGGAGGTCTAATGATCTTGGTTAGAAAATAACCAAAATCCACCTTAGTATTTTTAATTCTAAAGGTTTCATGCTCACACATCATTTTATGTTCTCATAAATTATGTCACACCCAAAATTAACATGATCCCGGAATTTATAGACATAATTTAAAACATAAAATAAATCACATAAGACATGCTCAAAAATTAAATTGCAACATGCTTATAAAAGTAAATAATTAAAGTAAATAGGCATACTTTCCTATTATTTACTAATGCGCACATAATAAATCACATCATACGAGAAATAATTAAATAAACAAATAAAATTTCTCGTGGCCCCTCAGATGCGATTACAAATTAAATCCTATCTATTACAAGGCTTTAATTACAATACAGATCTTCAGAATTGGGCTCCCACTGAAAAACTGCAAACCGGGTTGCATAGTGGACCAGAACTAGGGTTCACAGCTGAACCGGGTCGCCTCCGGGCTGGGGAGCCCGAAAACAGGCCCAGCTGCACAAACCCTAGGGTTTGTTGGAAACCCTAGCCGCCAGCCACCCCTACAGCCGCCGCCGCCTCTGACCGCCGCAGCCGCACCACCCACACCAGCCACCACCCTCGCACGACGTCGCCGGCCAGGTGGGCCGTCGCTGGTCACGCCTGCTGCCACCGTGAGAGGAAACGAGCCGCCGCTCGCTGCTGCTATGAACTGCCGTGCGAAGACGCGTGCTCAGCCTGCCGAGCCGCCGTGCGCAACCACCTCCATCGCTGTCGCTTGCCGGGTTGGAGTCGACGGCTAGCTTGCCATGCCCGACGGGGCATGTCGCTCACAGGAGGAAGACGAGCGTGGCCCAGCCGTAGGATAAAACCCTACTGCCGCCACTCGTCGCAGACCTCCTTCGTCGGTCGCCCTCCGGCATCGCGCAGCAGCAGCAGGCGTAGCATCCATCGCTGCTCGTCAGACGCACGCAGCAGAAGATAGATGGGCGCGGCCCAGCCACAGGGAGAAGCCCGCGCCACCGCGACCCATACCTGCTGTCCCTGGCCGCCGCCTGCGCGGCCGTTCGCCTAATCCATGTGCCTTCTTTGTTCTATGTTCTTCGTTCATCACTTCTCGTTCTTTCTCTGGATTTAATTTTACAAATTCGAATACAATCCAAAAATAGATCTAACTCTATTACAATGTTTTTCCCTATCAAATCTAACCACGGATTTTCTCGTGGTAAAAACAAATCAAAAAAAAAAATGAGAAGGCCACGAGAACAAAACCATTCACAACAATTTAAATCCATCCATGAACATACAAATTTATTTAATTAAATTTATCAAGGATAGAGCCTAAGAACTGGAACCTGGATCTGATACCAATTTAGGATTCGAGTCTACGGTCAACAACATGAGTTGTTATTTAATTCGCAGGACCGTTCTTAGGATATCAAAAACAAATTCAATTAAATAAACCATATGCATGCTCCTACAAACTTAATTGCATAGGATGGATTAAGGGAAATACCTTTTCTTCAATCGTTTGATCTACAGATCTAGATCGGAGGATGAACGATGAAGTTAGATTTGAAGCGGAATGGAACTCTTCTTTGATTGTGTTCCTACAGATCTGATCTTCTGATCTGTTCCCTTGCTCCTTGGAAATCTGGTGAAGATTATCCACCAAGTTGAATCAGAAAGCCGGAGGATTTGATCAAAATAAATCCCTCCTTCTGATCGCCCAATCTCGCCTCTCTCACTCAATATTCTAATTGAATATTAATTGTATACTGTATTGTGTACTACTTCTGATCTGAGAGGGAAAGACTATTTATAGTGTTAGGGTTTTGAGAAACCCTAACCCTAATTGGGCTTGAGCAGTGTGTGCCAACTCTCAAAACTCTAAAAATTAAATTGCAGAAAAAATATGATCAGAGGTCTGAAAAATATGAAAGGGTTGCTCAAAAAGTCGAATTTAGTAGGTATTTATAGAGGTGGATGTGTATCCTATCAAATCTAGGGCTGAAGATATGATATAATTCGAGTTTAATTGAATTCTTGCGCCAGCAGATTCACGTCGATCGACATGGCATCCACGTTGATCGACGTGAAACATCCACGTCGATCGATGTGGTCTTGTCTCGCCCCCTTCTGCGCGGTTTCACGGTTTTGGCTATAATTTCCTCTCCAGAACTCCAATTGACCCGATTCCAGTTGCGTTGGAAAGCTAACTCGAAGCTCTATCCATTGAAATGCGCCAATAGCCCGAGTTACTCGTGTGGAAGAACACTTCACTGCTACTCTTGCACGTCACTGCTTTCAGAACGATTTTCTAGTGAATTTGGCCTATAACCTGTAGAAACACACCAAAGCACGCAGAATACCACCCAGTATAGACTCATGAATAAAATATATATATAAACTCAATAAAACTAAATAGAATAGTAGAAAATAATAAAGATAAGTGAGTAAAATAAATAACTTATCAAAACCCCCAAACTTGAACGTTTGATTGTCCTCAATCAATAGGCAAGAAAGAAATCAAAAGATAATGCAGTTAAAGTGCAATGCTTCACAAGATTCATCACATTCAAGGGTAAAAAATCCATTACACACACGCAATTCGAAAGAGACAGAAAATTAATCAACTGTGGAAGAACTCACGAGAAGTGTATCGCTCGACTCTCAAGTGTTTAAGGTATAGATGAAAGCACTCAACAACATGTACGAAAAAATTTCTTTCAAAAGCTTGCAAATTTTCTAATATCTCCACTGTTAGAATGTGCACACAAGTCTAGAATCAAAAAGGACTTTTATTAGGTTGTAATGTAGGCTTTTTGTGAAGGGTAGGGAAAATTTGGCTAAGTGACTAAATTTAGTTGAGTTGATCACTCTCAAGCAATGCAACCACCATCTATTCATCATCCAACATTCTCCTAATATTTTCAACAAACTCATTTTTTTTCTCTAGCTCATTTTGAATCTCTTATACTCTTTTTGATAATTTTGTATTCTTTTCTTTTCAGAGAGCTTATGAGAAGTCTAATTATTTCTTTGAGCTTATTTTTCACACATCTTTTCACCACTACTTTATATTTTCTTATCTCCATCTCACAATCATTCCACCCCATATACCACAACCCAAGACATAAGAGAAACCAATACTTCTTCTTAATCTCATAGACAAGGAAAGAAATTTTTTGTATAGGCTCAAAAGTGCCTAACTAGGGAAAATTTAATGTGAAGGGACATTGTTTATGGAATTGGGCTATCAAAGATGGCCTAAGATCATTTCCTAAACTTGTGCACACTATGCAGTCTCAACACAGAAAATAGGCAGATTCTAGAGAAATAAAAACACACATGTGAATCTCACATGAAACGAAATAAGGCTCAAAATCTCACACAAGGGTTTTAAATTTTCTTCCACAGTCAATTTCAAATCAGCTCAATTGGCATGCAAGTGTAAGTGTCAAATCAATCTTGTCATGTGGTGTTCTACATTCATAGGCATCTAACCACAATCACAATTAATTCAAACTCAATCCTCAATCAGTTCTAATCTCACAATCTCATTCGGGTTATATCAAAACTCAAAAATTTTCCCCACAAAATAGCATAAAACTTAAAAAATAAAATAAAAGGCGGAAAACAAAATAAATAAAAGATAGAACGTTCCATCTCTTGTCCACATCCCCCCAAACTTATTTCCAACTCGAAGAGTGGAATAAGTTTGAAAATCAGACAAAAAAGGGGACGATACCTGGTAGTTGATCTAAGACATCAACATTTTATCCCTCGGAGTCTTCAAACATCGCGCGACGTGAAATAATTGTTGTTGGCACTTTGCGTCGATCAACGCAGGATGGCGTCAATCGATGTGAAGCCTTCTTGTCGATCCCTTCGTGGATCAAAGTGTATCACATCGGGCTACTCGGCATCGATCAATGTCAGGCTGCGTCGATCGATGCCGAACTGAACTCCAAAAGTTTTTTTATAACTGCAAAACCACTGTTAACGCAAGAATAATAGAAATTCAAAATAAAAACAAAAATTGAAAAGGGAAACATGTAAAAGGTTGGGTTACCTCCCAACAAGTGCTTGATTTAATGTCGCATCTCAACTATACCTCAAGTCACCGCTAGGGAGGTTGGGTCCAGACTCGCCGACCTTTGGCATCCACCATGTAAACCTTTCGGTCTTTGACAATGGTGGTGAGTGCAGAAAAAGGCGGTGTAGTTGACACATTCAACCCTCCGTTTCCTCGCTCCCACTCGATGGCAACTGCTTCCTCCTCCTCAAATTCATCTCCTTCTTTAGTAGTGGAGATCCGATTGCACTCCGCTTTGTTCTTGCTCTTGTCGATCACAAAGGTGATCTTTTTGTTGTTCGCTCGGAGTGTGATCTCACTGCCTCGACAGTCAATGAGAGCGGCGCTGGTGTCGAGAAACTCACACCCCAAGATCATGGGCATGTTCTCGTCCTCCTTCATCTCGTGCACCACAAAATCTGCAGGAAAAATGAGATGGCCCACACGAATGAGCACATCCTCTGGTATACCTTTCGGGCGGGACACAGACCGGTCCGCCATCTGCAGGGTGATCATCGTGGGCCTCATCTCTCCGATGTTGAGATGCTTGTAGATGGAGTACGACATCAGGTTGATACTAGCCCTAGTATCACATAGTACTCTCTCGAACGTGTGTCCCCCAATCTCAACCGGAATAGAGAAGCATCCAGGATCGCTTCTCTTGATGGGCACCTGCTTTTGCAGTAGCAGGCTGCACTGCTCGTGGATCTTCACTGTCTTATTCTCCACGAATTGCTTCTTCCCACTTATCAATTTTCGTAGGTACTTCATGTACCCCGGGATCTCCTTCAGTGCTTCGATCAGCGGGATGTTGATGCTGACTTTCTTCAGATTCTTCACAAATCTGGAGAACTTCGAGTCCCCTTTCTGCTTTGTGAACCGCTGTGGGAATGACATAGGAGGGAATTGATCTTCATACTGCCTCAGTTTTTCGCCTGGACTGGGCTTCGGCGTCGATCGATGCAGGGGTGTGTCAATCAACGTGGCTCTATCTTCGGCATCGATCGATGTGGGAGGTGCGTCGATCGACGTGGATCCCTCTCCTGTGCAATTTTGCTCCTTTTTGCCTCCAAAATCATTCATAACCATCTCAGGACTCTTGTAGCTCATCCCAGACTCAGAGTAATGGCATTCACTAACTTTTCCTTTGTCGGGTTCACCTCTGTTGTACTTGGAAGCTGTCCCGGCTTATGCTGATTGCTGAGAGTAGTGTCGATTTGGCTCAGTTGGGTGTCCAACATCTGAAGATGTTTCGTCATCAGCTGCATGTGGTTGGCCATCCCCTTCACTTCGGTTTCTACTTTCCCAAACCGATTATCATAGCTCTTGATGAATTTCTCGAGCGTCTCCTCCAGCAGAGACTTATTTCTTTCCACAATCTCTCCTCCAGTACCTACATCAAAACTGGGTGGAGGGTGCTCTGTTGCAGAGGTGGGTTAGAATATGCAAAACTAGGGTGAGTTCTCCCATGGTTGTAATGATACCCCTGATTGCCTCCTCGGTAGTTATTCTGATAATCACCTCCAATATAGTTTACTTCTGCTCCAGCAGCTCCAGATGAACTGCTCGCCCCCCGATTGATGTAGTCAGCCTCCACAGGTACTATGGTCATGTTTGGCTCTGCTGTAGCGGTAGCTGTGGCTTTTGCTGCTTCCAATTTTACAACGTCTTCCCGGAGCTTTTTCACTTCAGCAACCACATTGAATTTCGGCTTTGTCTCGATTGCTTTGACTGGTAGCTGCCCCTTGGTCGGCCACTGATGGCTGTTCAGAGCCATATCTGCCAGCAATCTCATTCCCCCGACTCCACTCTTCTTCATTAGGATTCCCCCAGCAGATGCATCAACCAAATCCTTCATGTGTGGAGTCAGCCCTTCGTAGAAATGACAGACCTGCATCTCTAAATCAATCCCATGCCCAGGACAGAGCCGTAGAAGCTCCTTGTACCTCTTCTAGGCCTCATGTAGTGATTCATCATACATCTGTTTAAAATGAGTGATAGCAGCTTTCCTCTTTAGCAGTAGGCTCAGCGGGAAGTAGTTGGTGAGGAATTCTGATCGAAGTTCCTCCCATGTCCCTATCAATCCCTTATCCAATCCAGCAAACCAAGACCGCGCCTCATCTCTGAGTGAGAACGAGAACAATCTCATTCTGATTACATCCTGGGTTACTCCATTCTGCTTCACAGTGTCACACACCTCAATGAACTGGTTGAGGTGGGCATATGGATCTTCTACAGCTCTCCCCGCAAACTGATTTTGCTGCACCATCTGAATAAGGCCTGTGCACAGCTCAAAGTTGTTGGCATCGATGCAAACTCCGAATCCGGCCTCCGCTTGCTGTGGAAGAAATCGTTCCAAGATGGACCTTTGTGGAACCACAATCTGCCTGTTGTTCAACTCTGCCAGTCTTGCAGCTTGTTCTGCCTGAGTAGCCTGAGCTGCTTGTAGTTGTGCTCTCAGCAGTTGTACTTCATTCACAAATTGCCTTTCCTCCTCGGGAGTCATATTTTGCAGAGGTGCTTTAGGTTTCTTTGCCATCTCTCGTTGTTTGTCTTTTCCTTTCTTGTTGAATTTCCTGCAGGTTGCTTCAATTTCAGGGACAAAAGCCTCGAGTATTTTTCCTTTAACTCGCGTGTTCATGCACTTGCGCAGAAAATATGTAGATATCAGTTCGGCATTGATCAACATAGGGTTACATCGATCGATGCATGAGAGATATTGGCGTCTGTTGATGCGAGTTGTGCGTTGATTGACGCAGCAAAATTTTGACTTCGATCGACGCGTGTATGCTTTGATCGACTCCGAGTACAGAAACAAAAACTCACACACGCACACGTACAGAAAAATAAAACTCAATCCAGCAAATCCTAGAATGAACTAGTAACAAGGTAAAATCTAACAATTCCCCGGCAACGGCGCCAATTTGATCACTGTAAAATCTACAGATTAATTATAGCAATAGTGGCAAGTAAATTTATAAAGAACCCTAAGGTTATCGAATCCAGGGGAATTGTATAACGAAATTATCCTATGTACTAACTATGATCCTACTATTCATTGTTTGAGGAAATAGAAAATCAGGGTTTTGATTTGGAAAATAAAGATGACAATATTGAAAACTGAAGTGGTTTTGAAATCAAATTTAAAGGGACACAAATTCTAGGGAAGAATTCTTATTATGGTTGACATGTAAGAACCAATTAATTTAACAGGTGGAATACTGCAATAATGTTATATTTCCTTGGTTGGGCAAATATAATCTAGATTACTAATTAGTGACTATCTCTGTTCGGTCTCAAGAACACCAAATTAGTCAATCTGATAAGCAAATCAGTTCAATTCCTATAGTCTAATACATCTCATTGGACAGTATAAAGTATATCATGCATTCCTAATCTCACTATCAATATTCACCTTTCAGTCCTTCTATCATTAGCTAGACATCTAAATTAATCATCACCTTTCGGTCCTTGAATTAATCTAGAATTATAAAATAAACACAGGAATCATGAACCTAATTAATTAATCCTAACATGCATCCATAATAATATCAAACCCTAGAACCCGCTAGGGTTTCTAGCCACTCATCGCAGATAGAAATCCAAAAGAAAACATATTAAATTGCATAAAAGTAAAGAACTTACAATAAAAATAAAGGGTTTCGTGTTTCCCAACTCTCAAAACTCTAAAAACTAAATTGTAGAATGAAAATATGATCAGAGGTCTGAAAAATATGAAAGGGTTCCTGAAAAAGTCGAATTTAGTAGGTATTTATAGAGGTGGATCTGTATCCTATCAAATCTAGGGCTGAAGATATGATATAATTCAAGTTTAATCGAATTTTAGCACCTGCAGATTTGTATCGATCGACGTGAAACTTCCACGTCAATCGAACTGGATTCCACGTCGATCGATGTGGTCCTGTCTCGCCCCCTTCTGCGCGGTCTCACGGTTTTGGCCATAAATTCCTCTCCCGAACTTCGATTGACCCGATTCCAGTTGCATTGGAAAGCTAACTCGAAGCTCCATCCATGTCCATGCGCCAATAGCCCGAATTCGTCGTGTGGAAGAACGCTTCACTGCTACTCTTGCACGTCACTGATTTCAGAACAATTTTCTAGTGAATTTGGCCTATAACCTGTAGAAACACACCAAAGAACGCATAATACCACCCAATATAGACTCATGCATAAAATATATATATAAACTCAATAAAACTACATAGAATAGTAGAAAACAATATAGACAAGTGAGTAAAATAATGAACTTATCACCGGTACTGAAGATTCGATTATGGTCATTCATGGGAAACTAAGTGGATCGTCCCCATGGGAGGCTGCATGGTTGGCGATTGTAGTCGACGAGACAGGGTTTTCTCTTGAGGAGAAGAGGAAGCTTATTCGGGCATTTTGGGAGACTCAATTTCCTACTATTCGGTGAACTCTGCTCTATTTTTTGTTTATGATCTATTCAAACCACATTAACCTTCCCATCACCGAACCAAGCATCTAAGGTCAATCCAAGCATAGCGCAGATGATGAACCAAATGAAAGCAGCCCAAGAAGAGATGCCTAAGATGAGCAAGTAGATGGAGGCGGTGATTAGAGCCAATAATGCAGTTCAGGAGGAAAATCATTGTTTATGACCGACGATGCCACCAACATGAGCACAACCTTGGATCACCGATCGTGAAAGTTCGAGGAGACTGACACAGTTCACCCCCAAGAATCTCTGCAATGATTTTGACCAGAGCATCATCACCGGAAGACACGAGTTGCCAATAGGGTCAGGATCAAGATCTGGTAAGAAGAAGGTTTTGGATGACATTGCAATAGTAGCAACTACGGCCATGAGCTTTGTCGAAAGCTAGAACAAAAGCCGGATGAATTACTTTGAATCATTACTAACACGAATTCAAGAGGTCCCTCCTGCGGAAAAAAATTATAGCTCGCAAAAGCTGATACGATCCTTGCCGGAAGGTTAAGATCACAGTCCAGGAACTTGACAGAAAAGATAACGCACGCGGAAACAAATTGAAATTGATACGGTGGAGATCCAACACCTTTGGATTCGAAAGCCTTCAAGTACTGTAGTCCAAATTAAACCTCCTACGACCCAAGAAGAGGATTGATCCAACAATAATGAATGTAAATGAGGACGCCACAAATGGATGCCGAATCCCGATTGATAAATCTATTAAATTCTATGGATGAACTCTAGAATTTTGAGACTTCATATTTGAAGGAGAAAACCTCACTGATTTTATTAAAAACTGAAAACAGAATAAATTGTTCTATAACAAGGCCTATATATGGGCAACTCAAATCCTAATCAAATAAGGAAATCAAATCCTAATAAACTTAGCAACTTAAAATTCGAAAATAACATAAAATAAAGCCTAACAACATGGCCACAAAATAACTAAATTAAATTAAAGTAAGCTCATCAATACACATAATTAAATTAATAACTCTTGGGCCTTCATTTAATTCTTCAAGCAGCGTTGACTTCTTGGAAACACTTGCAGCCCAAAGTTCTTTAATCAACATATGCAATACATCTCTCAATGTCTTCACTCAAGCTCTTTTCATCGGTCCACTTGGAATGTAGACTGGATCATCTCTCAAAGGTGCTCCTTAGGCTCCATCAATAGCTATTCGGATTCCCCATTCTCCACTGGCATAGATAAGGTGGAAATCCCGAAAAGGTTCAAGCCAAAAGAACTTCATCCCATACGACGGGACCACATATCCTGACAATCAAATTACGATCAATAAACAAAAGACGTTCACCGCCTCCATACCCTCTGAGGTACGTTAGGCCTGCATTTGCTTGAATCTTAGATCCAACTTAATTAGACCAACGCTGGAGTGGTTCATGAGCCTACCTCGGGGCTTGATCTCGACATTTTTCGAACTACACCAACTTTTTAAATGACTGTATGCAAGCAGCAAGAAGCTCGAGAAGCACCCAAAAAAATTATACAAGATAACCCAAAGGACAAGAGAGTCTTTGTGCTCGTACGTGGGTCGTTTAAATAATGAAATTATCACCAGCTCAAACTGTTCGCATTCCACCGCAGTTGGAGCCTTTAGGAAAGGTCTAGATGTGGACTCCGACCTATACAAGGAACTAACATTGTACCCCTGCCAGACAGTAGATGATGCACTAAACAAAGTTGGGGCTTACATTACGTGGGAAGAGGGCGAGTGATCACTAATGTTCCTATCAAATAAATTATAGGATATTGGCCTAATAAATTTATACCCGAATGTAGAACCCACATGGAATGACGTGCGAAACAACCCTATGTACTAAAACATAGTTACTGGATCAATTGTTTGAGCAATCAAAAACTAGAATTGATTATTCAACCAGACAGATAAAATAAAGACGTAAATTCAAATACGGGAAAACACAAATCCCATGGCTGAACTCTTATTTTGGATAACATGCAATAATTAATCAAACAAAAGGTGGAATTCTGCAAATGTTATATTTCCTGGGTCGGGCAAACATAACCAAGATTATTAATTAGTGATTATCTCCTCTCGATCTCAAGAACACCAATTAGTCAAGTGGTCAAACAGTACATATTATATCATGCATTCCTAATCCCACTATCGAATTTCACATCTCGCTCCTTCATTCAATAGCAAGACATCTAAATCGATTTTCTCCTCTTGTTCCTTTAATTAATTAAGAATTACAAAGTAAACACATGAATCATGAACCCAAAAAATTAAATCTTAGCATGCTTCCAAGTAATTATTCAAACCTTAGAACCTGCTAGGAATTTTGTTAAACATGTTGGAAATAAAAGACATAATTAATTTAAAATAGACTTGCATTGAATTAAAAATAGGGCTTTTTAAAAAAACATAAAAATACTAAAACTCTAAACTGTAACAACAGAAATTGAGATGAAGAAGAATTTTTTTAACTAACTAAACTAGAGGGGTATTTATAATGTTTGTGTGAGCTTTACATGGGCTAGATTATAGAATAGGATTAAATACTGTATATATCTCAATCCGCATATCCTATTATAGGTATGTCTTTCTTATTGAGTCTTCAGATCTTCAAAATTTATATATCTCTTAAATATTGATCTAACAAGGTGCAAATCTTCCAAAAACCTGCCAAATCCACGCGCGTCGATAGACAAAAATCTGAGTCGGTGGAGGTGATCTACGTCTGTTGACACAAGTCCCTGTTGTTCGATACAAATTCCACTTCGGTCAACATGAATCTGTGTCGAAGCGTCGTTCAACACATAATAACTTTTCCTGTAATTTTGGCCCTTTTCTTCATTATTTTATTGTATTCACCTGAAAACATTAAAAACCAAGCACCACTAGCATAATACCACTCTAAATAGACTTATGCAATAAAAACAAATGAAATAAACTAAAATGAAAATGAAAATAACAAAGAAATCAAACTATAAATGAGTGAAAATATGAACTCATCAATCCCCCAAACTTGAATATTTGATTGTCCTCAATCAAAATAAAAGAATAAATATCATGCTCATTTAATCAAAGTGTCCAATGCATCACAAGATCCATCACAATCCATGTATGTATGATCGAGAAAAACAAACAATCCAAATCAAGCCAGAACATTAGTGAACTTTGGAAGAACTTCACAAGATAGTGTATCACTTATTACTCAAGTGTTTAGAGGTTTAATTTGTACAAACTCAACATGTATGATTTACACCCAAATATTCTACTTTCCCCACTACTTAAATGTGTACATAAGATTTAGAATCAAATAGGACTTTTCATTTGGTTGTAATGTCAGTTCTTGTGAAACATAGGAAAATTTGGCAAAGTGACTAAAATTAATCGAGTTGCGCACCTCAACCAATCCAAACCACCATCTAACTCCATCCATCAATCTCTTATGATATTACAATTCAGACCACAAAAACTCTTTCTTTTTCTTCTATCCTTTTATGGTCTTAGATTTTTCTTAATTTTCCTTTTTCCTTTTGGGAAGAGCTTATAAGGATACTATATTTATTTTCATATTTTCAAGACTTCAAAATTTCTTTTGTTCGATCAATTATAAAATTTATAATCCACTTTACAAATATTCCACCCTTATTCACCACCATTTCTCATAGACAAGAGGGAACTAGGACTTTTTCTAAAACTCATAGATAAGGAGAGAAAGCTAAAGCCTCAACAGGGCTGACTAGGAATAAAATTTATTATACGGGATAGTGTTTGAGACAATTGACTAACAAAAATGGCCCAAAATAGCTATTTAGACTTTGATCGCTAAAATTATTTCACTAGCGACTTAGCAAAGCTAATAATATAGCGACAAATAAAATTATCGAACCCAGAGGAGTAAAGTAACGAATAAACCCTAAGTACTAAATCAATTGTTTTTGGAATATTGGTTAGGAAAATAGAAAACAAGATTTTGCGGTATGAATCCTAAAACTGAAATAATGCAGAATAAAAAAGTAAATTGTGAAAGGTTTTGAAATTCGAAGATGATAAACATAGATCCTAGGGTTTTCTACCTATCATGCCATACATGTAATCATGAATCAATTAATTGCCAATTTTCATTCTTCTTCGTAGTGGAACATCAGAAAGATATTATGAATATCTGGTGAGGACAATTCACAAAGTTGATTAATTTATTTACTCTTCCTTTTCAGTCTCAAGAAAATATAATTAACTCCAATTAGATCTACAAATTTATTCCTACAATCGATTCTCCCTTTTCAGACAAGAAAAACAGTTTGTAATATGAAAACCATGTTCCATTGAAATTCATTACCTTTTGAGTCTCTAAATTTCAACTAAATTAATCCTAACTTATGGCCAGTACATCAAGATTATAACAAGTCCTAGTTTTCATAAACTACGAATCAGAAAGACAATTAATTCAATTCAATCATACATATTCGAAACCCTAGAATCTACAGAGAATTTAGCTATGCAAAAACATAATCAGAATTAACATAAAAAGATTAAACCTGAAATAGTCTTGCATAAAGAAAAACTCGAATCCAAAATAATCTTGAGTTGTTGCCACAATGTAATACAAATGCGAAAATAAACTCAAAATTCTAAATTGCTGCTATAGTCTTTTTCTCTAATGAAATCTCAAAACTAACTCACTAATTTTCGACCTAGAGAGGGCTTTTTATAGTTGTCTTGGATGTATCCTGTCAGGCTTAGGATTTAAGATACAAATCTATCTTAAAACCAAGGAAAATCTTGCAAAAAAGGGTCGGCGTCGACCGACGTGGAAGTTCGAATTGACCTTCTCGTCGATCATTAAAATTTTGTCGACTTCGATCGATGCACGTCGTGTTTTATCGAGGTGGAGTCTTTTCTCACCCATTGACTCTCGCCCTCGACTTCAATCGACACGACTCTGCATTGATCGAAGCCGAGGTTCCTTCCTCGGGCTTTATTTCTTCCTTATTCATTTTCCTCCCAAAAACCCGTAAAACATACTATCACGAGCATCTAACTGCAACAACCCTATCATGCATGCAAAAGCAAATAAACTACTCCAAAAACACAAAAATACTAAAGAAAACTCATTGATAAGTAAGTAAAAATACGGACTTATCAACTCCCCCAAACTTGAACTACTGATCGTCCTTGATCAATCCATGGATATGAATTCAAATCAAGTGCAGATACTAGCGTGCAATGCCTCACAAGTCTCCTACTCTCCAAACTTCACTTATTCACATAAATCACACAGTCAAGACATTTATTCAAATCATTAGATTATTTGAAGAGAAACCTCACCGGAAAGTGCTTGCACTCGTCACTCAATTGTTTAATAGGATTTGATTTCTTTCTTTTTCTCACCTCAAAGTTATAGCTCAACTTACCATAGGTTTGACAAGTTCCTCCTCTCTCCACCACTGCATAGCGTAGCTTTTCAAGGAATCAAATAGGTCTTTGTTTGGTTGTAATGTGGCTGATCTAAAAGGTAGGGCATATTTGGCTAAGTGACTTAAATTTTCAATAATCCTCAACTCAACCAACCATATTCCTTGCACATTCAACTTCCTTTCTTTCTCAAGAAATTTGGTTTTTCTAGGGTCTTTTTTTTTCTTTTTTCCAGATTTCCAATGAACTTAAACATTCTTTTCTTTGTTCGATTCACTGTTCATATGGACTTCTTTTC
This sequence comes from Plectranthus barbatus, assembly GCA_026898455.1. Classification (NCBI taxonomy): domain Eukaryota; kingdom Viridiplantae; phylum Streptophyta; class Magnoliopsida; order Lamiales; family Lamiaceae; genus Plectranthus; species Plectranthus barbatus. Next base: position 295,132 of record JAPKLW010000035.1, on the reverse strand, counting down.
TACTCATGGGACCCTTAATCATTCTAGCACATGGAACTCACATTTTAAGTTCCCAACCACAAATTCAGTCATTCACATTCTCACCACACTTCCTAACTTATCTGAGATTCCAACCACAACTCCTTCCATTCATTACCCATTCTAAGAAGAAAAAAAACAAAATTCAAGGCTCAAAATAGGCTACAAGTGGATATTGAGGGTTAGTGTATGGATAATAGGCTATGAAAGAACGTGCCTATGATCATTTTCCCCTATCACTACGCTTAATGCAATCTTGAGAGAGAAAGTTGTCAAATTCTAGAAGTTTATTGCTAAAACTTTGTCCCTCATCAAACAAAAAAAATCAGGCTCAAACTCTCACACAAAGTTCAAATTTGATTCTCTTCACAATCATCCAATTCAAACTTAGTCTATCATGCACAATTTATGTGTCAAAGATCAATTTCTCAAGTAATTAACTCCTATCATAGGCTGCTCTATCACACAGATAATCAATCAAAATCCACGAAAAAAATCAATTATGAATCAACCATTCTGATTCATGGGATGGACAAGTTAACTTTCAAACCAACATAATCAATTCGTTCTGACTGTCCTTTGTTCAAAGCTCCCCTAAAACAATTGTCTAGACTCCACAGATCAGAACTAGTACCACAAATCAAGAATTCAAAATACTCGTTTGAGTGAAAAGCCTTGCAGAGAGAAATTGTTCACATTGAAGCAAAAGAACAAGGATGGTCCTAAATTCTATATGCAACAATTACTAAAGCCTAAAATGCAAAAATTACAAAAAATAAAATAAAGCGAATAAAACGTTTTCCTTTTTGAGTCCTCATCCCCCCAAACTTATTTCAGTTGAAGGAGTGAAAAAGTTTGCAAGTCAGACATGAAAAAGAAAAATGGTACCTCATGACTGGTCGGACGGACCAGTGTCATCCTCGTCTCTCCGCTGCCTCTGCCGATGGTAGGCAACCACAGACTCGATGTAGAGCTGGATATCATCCATATGCTCGATCATGCGCAACAGCTGGGAATTCACCAACACGCGATGGGCGGTGCAGACTGCTTGCTCCTCCTCAAAGGACGTGCAGATCTCCTTGAAGGACGTGCGGATCTCCTCCAAAGATGTGCGCGCTGATCCATGACCAACATCTGCTGCTCCTGGAAAGCTCGCTGCTGCGCAACCAACTGCTGCTGCTGCTGTATGAATGCCACAAACTGAGTCCAATCGAGCTGCGATTAACTCAATCCCTCTCTAGAAAAATGCCCTGGTCCCTGATCCTCAGGGACATCCTCCACTGCGTGCACGATTTGTCGATAGAGCAATTGCTGCTCCTCCTTATCGCGCTCTTGCTCGGGAGTCAAGACGCACTGATCGGCGATTCCGATGCCTGAGGCGGTAAGTAAGCTAACCTCGCCCACTTGGGCCCTTCGTGTGCTCCATGTGGGCCTCGATTGACATGAACCAATTGTCATGGGACTCGTATTCTGTGACATGTGTCAGCGTAGGCTGCGGCAGGTGGAAAAAGTCCCCGTTCCAAAATTTCCAAAACCAACCGCCAAGTGGGCGACGAGCAATAGACTTCATCTGGATGATCCCCAGAGCATCAGCGATAGGGGTGATCATTCCCCCATTCCACACGGTACTGGTCTTGGCCTTCGCCTGCCTCTCCCAGTTGTTCATCATAAGTCTGGCCATACTCACCCTGGTCCGAGTGAGCATCCCCCAAAGCACCAGGAGCTCCTGGAAATGTATCTTGCTACTTTTGTTTCGGCCGACAAGGGAGACTCCAAGGTACCGCAAAATGTAGCAGAAGGCGGGGTTGTCGACTGAAGAGGCTTTGAGGGCCGCGGAATCAAGATCCCCCGTATCCTCCGCCTCCGAAGCAATTTATCTCCAGAAATTCGACAGGCTGAACTCCTCCGGAAAGCAGAAACAGCCGCCAACAGGGCACCCCAGAATCTCATCAAGCTGATTCCATGTCAGTGTATGCCTCTGACCGCCCAACTGCAATTGAATGGAGATTGGCTCCACTTGCTGGGGTGTTTTCGTCACCTTGAGGGTGGCGAAAAATTCTCGAACAAAGACGGGGTATGTGGCCCACTAAGCTGTCATCCATTTATTACACTGGATCCGTCGGAAAAGGGCCTCCGCATCGGCACCAATGCCGAGCTGTGCCATGGTGTCGGGGCATGGGTACCTTGATTGACGAATGTCGGCCTGGAGAAACAGGTTTTAGGCCGTCACTTCGGCATTGGATCAGAATGTAGGTCGTCCGGCCATCTTGGTGCTGCAAAAATTAGGCACAAAATCAGGGCAAAGTAAACAACACCAACTCTCAAATTCACAAAGCTAAACATCAAAATTTCCCATCAAAAATCCAAAATTCCCTACATTGAGCACATACCCATTCTAAATTGGCATAACAAACGAGCAATTCATTCCTAATATTAGCAAGATTTCAACAGGAACTTCCCCAAATCAAAGGTTTGCCAATTTGAGACAAAAATCAAAACCACAAAGAAAAGAGGAACATCATCAATTTCTAAAATCCTACTCAATTAAGTTTGAAATCGAGACAAAGCAAACATATATATCGACTAAACATCTAACCTATATCGAATTGAAGCATGGAAATTGAATTTAGACCCTAGGAGCAACCAAGCTAAAATTCACGATTTCAACGGTTCAAAATACTCCTAATCAAGAACAAAAGCCAAAAACCATGTTAAATTCAAAAGAGAAAGTGATTAGAAGTCATACCTTGCGTAGAATCGGCACTTGAAAGTGAAGGGATGGAGCGTTTTTGTATTTGGGAGTGTTTGGTGTCGTGTGTGAAGTGAGGGAGGGGGAGGGTTTTTAAATTTAATAACATACCTGCCCGATGCGCGCCTGCAGCCTCAACTTTGACCAACGTGGGTCTGTGTCAATCGAGGTCGAGTGAAAAATGCACCCGCTCCTGAGTTGTCGACTTAGATCAACACAGGTCTGCATCGGTCAAAGTCGACAGTAATTCACCCTATTTGAACAAAAACTTGTACGAAAAAATTAAGGCAACACTCAATAATTCTACATTCGACTAGAAATTAAAATTCAAAAACTCAAAAAAAATAAGGAAAAATACTGAAAGCAATTAAATCGTTGGGTTACCTCCCAACAAGTGCTTGGTTTTACGTTGCTAGCTTGATGATACCTTAACTCATAGGCGATCCAAGTAGTAGACCTCTACGACACCAATTTGAAGTGGTGTGTAATACAGTTTCAGCCTTTGCCCATTGACTTCGAAAGTCGTGTCGTCTTGTCCGGCCAATTCTACTACGCTATTTTTAAATTGGCAAACCACAGCGTATGGTCCGGTCCACTTAGATTGCACTTTTCCAGGCATTAACCGGAGGCAGGAATTGAAAAAGAGGACTTTGTCGTCAGAGTTGAAGACGTGCTGGTGAATTCCTTTGTCGTGAAACCTCTTAGCGCGCTTCTTGTAGATGACGTTGTTCTCATATGCCTCATCCCAAAAATCCTCGAGCTCATTCAGTTCCATGAATCGATCAGCAGCAGCAAGTTTCAAGTTCAAGTTAAGCTCCTTAATTGCTCTCCATGTCCTATGCTCCATCTCAACGGGAAGGTGACAAGACTTCCCAAACACCAGCTGATATGGGAATGTCCCAATGGGCGTCTTGTAGGAGGTGCGATATGCCCACAGTGCATCATCAAGCTTCACAGCCCAATCCTTCCTTTATTTCACCGTCTTTTCTAAAATCTGCTTGATCTCTCGGTTGGATAGCTCAGTCAGACCGTTCTCTTGAGGATGATACGGTGTAGTGACTAAATGCTTGACTCCGTATCCTGCGAGTAAGGAAGCTAATAAATTGTTGCAGAAGTGAGACCCCCCGTCACTCACCAGATCTCTAGGTGTCCCAAATCTTGTTACCAGCTTATGTAGGAAGTTGATGATGAACTTAGATTCATTCGTGGTCGTCGGGATGGCTTCCACCCACCGCGATACATAGTCCACCGCTAGCAGAATGTAACAGAAACCATGGGATGGCGGAAAAGGTCCCATGAAGTCTATCCACCAGACATCAAATATTTCAACATGAATTACTGGGGGTCTGAGGCATCTCATCCCTCCGCGAGATATTGCCGGTCCACTGGCAACGATCACAGCCTGTAATCCACCCACGACAGGTCTCGTGGATAGAAGGCCAGTAGAAACCGCTTTCCAAGATCTTGAAGGTGGTCCGGTTGGCTGAGTGGTGACCGCCGCTAGGAGAGGAATGACATGCCCAGTAAATCTGCCACCACTCTGACTGAGGGACACATCGGCAAATAATGATGTCAACACATCATCGCCATAGAAAAGGATCCTCCCAATAGTAGAATCTGACGTCATGCAAGAATTTTTTCTTGTCGTATGGGGAGGAGTCTGGTGGAAGGACGCCAGTCACCAGGTAATTAGCATAATCAGCATACCATGGTGTCTTCGACTCATACGTCTCTCGTAGATCCTGCAAGGCACAAATATTCTCATCAAAAAAATGTCTCAAGGATCTGCACCCGTCGATCGTCCCCCTCAATTGGCTATTCCAATCGTGATAAATGATCTGCGATCACGTTCTCACTTCCTTTGCTATCTTTGATCTTCAAGTCGAATTCCTGTAGCAACAAGATCCATCTGATGAGGCGGGGCTTGGCATCCTGCTTTGCGAACAGATATCTGATGGCGGCATGTCCGCATAGACGATTGTTTTTGAACCTATCAAATAGGACCGAAACTTGTCGAATGCATAGACCACCGTGAGCATTTCCTTTTCAGTGGTGGTGTAGTTACACTGTGTCGGGTTCATGCTTTTGCTGGCGTAGTGGATGACATGAAAGAGTTTCCCTTTCAGCTGTCCCAGAATTGCCCCCACTGCAAAATTTTGGCATCGCACATTAAGATAAATGGCTCTCCCTAGTCCGGTGATGTATGTACCGGTGCAGTCACCAAGGCCTTCTTCAGTCTCTCGAAAGCCCGCAAGCACTCCTCATCAAACAAGAAGGACATATCCTTCTCTAGCAGGTTGCAAAGTGGTCTGGAAATCTTCGAGAAGTCCTTGATAAACCTGGCGTAGAATTCAGCGTGTCCAAGGAAACTTCTAACCCCCTTGACATTTGATGGAGGCGACATATTTTCAATTGCTGCCACATTTACTATATCCACTTCCAATCCTTCGGTGGATATCCTGTATCCCAGCATAATGCCTTCTCGTACCATGATGTGGCACTTCTCCGAATTGAGACACAGATTAGTCTCAACGTGTCTTTCCAGTACAGTAGCCAGATACTGCAAGCAAACATCATAATAGCTACCAAATACCAAAAATTCATCCATGAATACCACCATGATATCTTTGATCAAGTCGTGGAAGATGGCCATCATACACCGTTGAAAGGTCACCAGCGCATTGCATAGCCCGATGATAAGTTAGGATTTTCACCAACTTATCTGGTTGTTCTTTCACTAAATGTATGGTGTAAAGATCGTTTTTGTACTTGTTTTCGTGCATGAATTCGCTTTTGTACCCGTAATATTGTGATTGATGAATTATGCAGGTTTTTAGTCACAAACAGAGAAGAGTTGGATTTCCAGTTTCAGGTCCACGTCGATCGACGAGGATGTCTCGTCGATTGACGAGGAGATTGAAGAAGGAGCGATCGACGAAGGAAGAAAAGAGAAGATCATTGGAGGCAGCAACCACGTCGATCGATGCCATTCCACGTCGATCGATGAGGGTGCTTCACCAGCGTCGATCGACGCCAATCTCCCACGATCGACGCGAGTTCGGAATTCCTAGTCTGCATCTATTTTGAAGATAAAGCCATATCTACACCTAGATATTGTATGATACATTCTCCACTATTATATAAAGCCATGTAAATTCGTTTTTCAAGGGGAGAAGACATTAGAATAATTAAAAGATTTTAGTATTGAAGATTGATTAGAGATTCCCAAGGTTTTTGAAGTTTATGTTTGAAGACAGAGTTCTGTGGGATTATTTTCGGATTCCGATTTTTATGCAATTCAGGTTTTATTCTTCTATGATGAACATTATTCTGAATATGTGTAACTAATCTCTTCCTCAGATTCTAGGGTTCGAATTATCAATGTATGCATGTTTTGATTAATTGAATTATTTTCCCTTTCCCTTTGTAGTTTGTGAAATCTGAGTTTAATTCATAATCTTGAGTTTGTTGGCCACATCTTAGGATTAACTAGTTGATTACTTGAGACGTAACTAAAATAGTTTTCAATCGAAAGAGATTCTCACTATATAATCTGATTTTTTGTCGTTACTGAAGGAGATTGATTGTAGGGATAGATATGTAGATCTTTGGAGTTAATTAGTTTATCTTGAGACCAAGCGGAGATAGGTAATTGATTAATCTACTTTACGAATTGTCCAACAAAGAAGTTCGTAATACTTTTCTGATGTTTCACTACGAAGAGGAATTAAAATTGGAAAATAATCAATTTATTCATTCATGTCATACTTGATAAGGAGATATTCCTAGAATCTGTATTTCTCATAACCGTTTTCAACCAAAGTATTTTAATTTACTATTTACTTTTTTACTTACAAGGATTATGATTTGCAAAACAACCAAAACCCAAAACTTTGCTTTTCCTAACCAGTATTTTAAGAACGTCTGATTTAGTATTTAGGATTATTCGTCGTTTCATTCCCTGTGGGATCGATAATTTTATTTGCCGTTATATTATTAGCTTTGCTAAGTCGCTTGTTAAATAATTTTGCGATCAAATTTTGGCGCCGTTGCCGGGGAATGAACATAATTAATCTTACTATTAAATCTGTGATTAAAGTACTGATTTAGGCTGTAATTTTTGTATTTTCCTTTAATTTCTCGTATTTTCGTAATTCACGTCGATCGACGCTTAATCTCGTCAATCGACGCCATATTTTCTTCCTCATCGATCGATGCTTATTCTCGTCGATCGATGCCGTATTTGTTTTCAGATTTTCAGTTTCTTGTATTTCAGTTCGTTCCGTTTATTTTCAGTCTTACTTCACTGCCTCTTTTGCTTTACATGTAGTGCATGAGTACACGAGCCAGAGGAAAGGACCCGCTATATTATCACCCGGATATTGAAGCCACTTGCAGAAAGATCCGAATGAATAAGCGTGCTCAGGAAGGCTCAAGCAGTCAAGCAATGGACGAACAACCACCAATTACTCAACCGCAACCACCAATGCTAACTGCCGAGGAGCAAGCTGTGCTTCTCCAAGAAGTTCAAGCTATGAGGGCACAGATCCAACAGTTCAACCTGGAGAGAGACCTCGAGAGGAACAACCCGAATGGAAGGGATGTTCGCCATAACCCACTGTTTGATGACAATCCCGACAATGGAGAGGATGACAACCAGGATCCGCCAGGGGATTCTGACGATGAGGAAGAAGAGGAGGCCATGCAAAACAGGTATAAACCTTGGTTCAAGGAAACAGACTTCAGGATAGGCATCAATGCCAATAATTTTGAACTGAAGACTGGATTGGTACAGATGGTGCAGCAAAACCAATTTGGAGGAAGACCAACTGAAGATCCCTATGCACATCTGGATAAGTTCCTGATGCTCTGCAACACTGTCAAAATCAGAGGAGTCAGCAAGAGTGCCATCCGAATGCGTCTGTTCGCATTCTCTCTGCGGGATAAGGCACAATATTGGTTCACTGCATTAGACAAGGGGAGCATAAGCACATGGACTAAACTGAGGAATAAGTTCTTGGAGGACTTCTTCCCTCCAAACGTCATCAGGCAGCGAAGAAAGGAAATCATCAGGTTCGCTCAACGACCCGATGAAAGCTTCAGTGAGACGTGGGATTGATTCAAAGAGCTGCTGAGATCATGCCTCGGACATGGTTTTCCGCCAGGAGAACAGGCAGAGGCCTTTTACGAAGGGCTCAATGAAAAGACCGTCAAATTGGTGGACACCACACTAGGTGCTCCGTCATGACGAAGAGCAGAAAGAAAGCCATGGAATTCATCCAAAAGATGGCTAACAACACTCAAAGGTGGTCCTCATGCCGAACTCGGCCTGTAAAAGCAATCGAGAAAGTAGTGGAGAAAGTCGCCGAACAACCTGATCTGGCAACTGAACTGAAGAAGCTAAAGGAAGAATTCGCGACTCTAAAGCAAGAGAAAGTAGTCGCTACTGTCGAGGCGATACAAGCTCCAACTAAGGGGGACAATGCTGAGGTAAATTTCATTCAAAGGGGCGGTTATCAAAACAATTACCGAGGAGGATTTCAGCAACACAATCAGCAGCATAACCAACCCTATACCTTTAATCATGCGAGGAATCACCCTGGATTCTCCTATGCAAACCCTCAAGCTACAGAGCAACCACCACCAGGATTCGCCGTACAGGATGGGGCGATAGTGGAGAAGAAGAAGCCAAATCTCGAGGAGATTTTGGCTAAGTTCATGGAAGGCTCCACCGATACGGTAGCCAAGCTCAAACAAGAAATATCGGGCATGAACACCAAGGTTGATCAGGTGCAGAAGCATGTGCAGATCATTGAGAATCAAGTCAGCCAGATCGCCGATGCCCTTGGGACGAAACACAAGCCGGGACAACTCCCGAGCAACACTCAGGTCAACCCCAAGAACCAGAATCAGAGGAATCAAGTGAACGCCATAACTCTGCGAGGGGGTAAGTCCTATAAAGGGCCAACGCAAGCAGGGACAAATACCCGGGATGAAGGAGAAATCGAGCAAGACGAAGAGGTCAGCGCAGATGAAGTCCCGTCAACTGACGCGAGGCCTCTGTCGATCGATGAAGCATCAAAGTCCCCGTCGATCGACGCGGATTCTCGTCGATCGACGTCTTCCCCTGCTCCACCTTTGAAGAAACCGCCTCTGCCATTTCTGCAGCGGTTTGCCAAGGCCAAGATGAACGAAAGGTATGCATGTTTTCTAGAGAAGATGAAGAAGGTGCACATCAACATTCCATTGGTCGAAGCCTTGCAAGAGATGCCCGGATACATCATGTTCCTGAAAGACATGGTCTCTCAGAAACGACCCTTCTTAGAGCATGAGACGGTCAACCTATTCGAAGAGTGCAATGCTATCATCCAAAAGAAGATGCCAATCAAAAGGGAAGACCCAGGCTCCTTCACAATCTCCTGTGTCATCGGAGGGGAGACCATCGGGAAAGTCCTCTACGATTCCGGTGCTTCAATCAACCTGATGCCATTGTCAATCTTCAAGCGGTTGAAGATCGGAAGTATCAAGCCCACAACAATCTCGCTTCAGATGGCCGATCGATCAGTCACTTACTCGAAAAGCATTGTGGAAGATGTGCTGGTGAAGGTGAAAGACTTCATTATCCCAGCCAATTTTGTGGTGCTCGACATTGAAGAGGATCGCAACATCCCTCTGATCCTTAGAAGACCATTCCTGAAGACCGGAGGAGCATTGATCGATATTCGAGACGGAAAACTCACATTCAGAGTGAACAATGAGTCTGTGACATTCTCAATCTACAAGGCAATGCAGAAGCACAATGATGGAAGCTACACAGAAGAATGCCACATGATTAACTGCTTCAGCCCGATAATGTCTTCTCCATTCACCTCTCTCAAAAGCGAACCAGACTTCCTGGAAAACTGCTTGTAACACTCTCTGTTCTCGTCAACAAATTTGGACGAGGCAACCGAGGAAATCTTGGATCTAGTCATGGAGCTGGACGTGTTCGAGGAAATAACTCGGGAAAAAGAAATCAAAAGAGAACCATTGCCTGATCGATACAGCCATAACAACTCAGCAATGGTGGAAAACAAGCTTCCGTCGATCGACACCACTGCATCGTCGATCGAGGCCGCTGCAAAAACCACGTCGATCGACGGAGGGTCTTCGTCAATCGACGGTGACCTGAGACAGCCGTGCTCCAGCTTTGATCCACCAGTTCTGGAACTCAAAACACTTCCGGCACATCTCAGGTACGCATTCCTGGGTTCTGATGATACTTACCCTGTCATTGTTTCTGCCTATCTTACACAGGGGGAGTTGGACAAACTGCTGCGAGTTCTGCGGAAATACAAGTCTGCCATCGGATGGACTTTGGGGGATATAAAGGGAATCAACCCTTTGCTGTGCATGCATAAAATCATCCTTGAAGAAGAAGCCAAACCGAAGAGACAAGCACAACGACGATTGAACCCAATCATGCAAGAAGTTGTAAAGAAGGAGGTTCTCAAACTCCTAGACCATGGCATGATCTACCCAATCTCCGACAGCAAATGAGTGAGCCCTACACAAGTAGTAGCCAAGAAAGGGGGGATGCAGATAGTGAAGAATGACGATGGAGAGGAAGTTGCGACAAGACCAGTCACGGGATGGCGGTTCTGCATTGACTACCGAGCTTTGAACACCTCCACGTGCAAGGATCACTTTCCCCTACCCTTCATCGATCAAATGCTTTATAGATTATCTAGTTACCCTTTCTATTGTTTTCTTGATGGTTACTCAGGGTACAACCAGATAGCTGTGGCGCCTGAAGATCAACACAAAACAGCATTCACCTGTCCTTATGGAGTATTCGCCTACCGTCGGATGCCATTTGGATTATGCAATGCACCGGCTACCTTTCAAAGATGCATGATGGCAATCTTCCACGATCTGATCGAAGATGTCATGGAGGTATTTATGGATGATTTCTCAGTTTTTGGTTGCTCATTCGATGTTTGTCTGCAGAATCTGGCTACTGTACTTGAGAGATGCACCGAGACAAACTTATGCCTCAATTGGGAGAAATGCCACTTCATGGTGCGAGAGGGGATTGTGTTAGGACATCGAGTATCAGCCGAAGGACTAGAAGTGGACCAGGCCAAAGTGATAGCCATTGAAAAGATGCCACCGCCGACAAATGTTAAAGCAGTCCGAAGTTTCCTAGGCCACACCGGATTCTATAAAAGGTTCATCAAGGACTTCTCAAAGATATCTCGGCCCCTATGCAACCTTCTGGAGAAAGACGTCTCCTTCGTGTTTGATGACGATTGTTTGAAGGCCTTCGAGAAATTGAAAGAGGCACTGGTAACTGCACCAGTCCTGACATCACCAGACTGGGATGAGCCCTTCACATTGATGTGTGACGCCAGTGACTATGCTGTTGGGGCAGTATTGGGGCAACTTAAAGGAAAACTCTTCCATGTGATTCAGTACGCCGGTCATCGAAGTCGAGATCTTTGATGTTTGGGGGATCGACTTCATGGGACCCTTTCCACCATCCCAAGGGTTTTCATACATCCTCTTGGCAGTAGACTACGTATCACGATGGGTCGAAGCTACTCCAACAGTCACAAATGACTCCAAGGTAGTCATCAAGTTCCTACCGAAGCTGATAACGCGATTTGGGACACCAAGAGCCTTGGTAAGCGACGGGGGATCCCACTTCTGCAACAAATGGCTTGCTACCCTTCTCGCCAGATACGGAGTCAAACATCGAGTCACCACTCCATATCATCCAGAAGGGAATGGGCTGACAGAGCTGTCCAACCGAGAAATCAAGCAAATCTTGGAGAAGACGGTGAAGCAAAGAAATGAGTGGGCGGCAGTGCTTGATGATGCATTATGGACATACCGCACCGCCTACAAAACACCAATTGGGACGTCAACCTACGAGCTGATTTTTGGAAAGTCCTGCCACTGCCGGTGTAGATGGAGCACAAGGCTTGGAGAGCAGTGAAAGAACTAAACCTAGATTGGAGGACAGCCGCAGAGGAGCGCGCCATGGCATTGAATAAATTAGAAGATTTTCGAGATGAAGCTTATGAGAACAATGTCATCTACAAGAATCGAGCAAAGAGATTCCACGACAAAAGGATTCGCTCACATGTTTTCCATTCAGGTGACAAGGTTCTTCTCTTTAAATCCCATCTTCGATTCATGCCTGGGAAGCTACAGTCAAAGTGGGTCAGACCATACACCGTGATCTGCCAATTTATGAACGGTGTAGTTGAACTAGCTGGCCAAGATGGGAAGAACTTCAAGGTGAACGGACAGAACCTGAAACCATACTTCACCCCACTTCAAATCAAAGCGGTGGAGAAGTACTACTTGAACCGTCCTTGAAGACACAGGTATTGTCGAGCTAGCGACATAAAACCAAGCACTGGTTGGGAGGTAACCCAACAGTTTACTGTATTCTTTATTTCTGTTATTTTTCAATTCAGTCGAGTCGAGTCGAGTCAGTCAAGTTTTGTACTTTTAGAAAACTTTCGAGTTGTTTTGGGTCCAGTCATCTGTCGAAATGCATCGATCGCTGCTTCTTGGCAGCGATCGACGAAGAAATCTTGACCACGTCGATCAACGCAATTCTTCGTCGATCGACGAGAAAGTTTTGTTGATCGATGGGAATGCCTCGTCGATCGACGCAAACAATTCTGAGTCCGGAAAGAGACGGGTTTAAAACCCAAAACCCTCATTCCTTTCACTCACAAACACACTTGCACGATTTCTTTTTCTCTCCAAACACCCACTCGAATTTTTCTCTCCAAATCCGATGCTTCCACCCACGGTATGTATCCTAACACTCTCCTCTTCGATTATTTCACATTCTTGAAGGATTTGAGCATGATTTTGTTAAGAAATTGAGTTTGGAACCCTTGTATCCATTTTTGCATTTTTGACGATTTTGTTGCTTTCCATGATGATTAGTTGATATGGTTGATTGTTTTAGTCGATATACTTCTTTATCTTGGATGGGTTGCTTGGATTTCTTTGAATTCGATGATCGAAGTTTGGGGGGATGATTCCTGTTTGGGGGTGTTGTTCCTATCCTGCTATTTTTGAGATAAATTCTTTCAATCAATGATGTAATATGCTAGGATAGAGGATGAATTGCATGAATTTTGAATCTATTTTGCATGGGTAGATACATTTTGTGGACAATTGCACATTTGATTGTTGTAATGTTGGGAATTTTGTGAATTGGTTTTGATGAACTTTGAAATTTTTTCCACTACCCTTGCAGATTGATTATGGACTTCCAACCCACCTTCGCCAAAAAAGCTTATCAGCGACGCTTTCGGAAGCTCTTAAGCGACGAGTTTTCCATTCGACAGACACTCTACCCATGTCCAGAAACAATGCATCGGCTGGGAATTCGAGCTGATGTGGAGGCTCTTCTACAACGAGTAAACTGGAGTGCTTGGATGACAGCACGGTGGCCGACCTATCTGTCGCTTGTCTTGGAGTTTCTTGCCTCACTCCATGTTTATGAGGTTCAGCCATAGTCGGAGCCTACCATCATCGCCTTCCATCTTCTGAATGAGCACTACGAGATACCAAGGGACATGCTTGAAGAAATCTGGGGAGTCCGAAAATGGGGAGTTGGCTTTCTTCCCCCGAGCTTTGACATTGCCCACTTCTGGAGCCAGATAGCAGCTGATGCTAAGGAGGATTTGCGGGAGTTTGACTCGGGGAACCTGAAGGCTTCCTCCATCGACAATCCAGTGTTCCGATATCTCCAGAGATGCATGGGGGTGTCCATCACCGGCAGACACGAGAGCGGCAAGGTGAGAGTGGGGGAATTGTACGCCATTTACTGCGTGCTGACCGGTGAGGAGTTCAGTTTTGCGGCGTTGATCATGGACCATTGGAGGCATCAGATCAAGGCCTCCAAGGGCAACATCTGGAGCGGGGGACTGATTACCCCGATTGCGGAGTATGTGGGCATCGATCTATCACAGATCGAGTCGCTTGAGGATAACAGTTGCGGCCTCAGCACCGGGACTCTGGTGAAGATGTTGATGCTGCCACCACGGGATGCGGGTTGGTTCCTGCGGATGTCCAATGGGGACATGTTTCCACTTCCACAGAGGAACCTCACTCGCATCACTGATTATCACTTCCGTGATAATTGGTTGATGAGCAAACCCGCCCACTTGAGGCTCATGGTCGGAGCACAGGGAGGTCCCAGCACCGCCACAGACGCCTCCAGAAGGGCCCGAGGAGGAGGAGCCAGGACCGCCGGCGGCGACTCCCCGTTTGGCCTGCCCCCGATGTTGAGATGGAGGATCCTCCGGAGGAGGAATGAGGTACCGTTTCCTTTTTCCTTATCTAAATTTCAAACTTGTCCACTCTTTCGAGTGAAACAAGTTTGGGGGAATGAGGATTGGAAAAGGGAAACTTTTGTTAGTTTTCATTTTCCTGCTTTATTTTAATTTTTCGTTGTTTCGTTGTTTTTCTGTTTTTGTTTTTGATTTTTGTTTTTTCTGAACCATCACCATCCTTGTTCTTTTGCTTCAGTGTGAACAATTGCTCTCTGCAAGGTTTTTCACTCAAAATTAGTATTTTTGATTTGTGATACTTGTTCTGTGTTGAATAAGATTTGAACTCTTGATTTGTGGTACTTGTTCTGAGTTGAATAGTCTTGAGTATTGTTTTAGGAGCTTTTGAACATAGGACAGTCGGAACTATTTTTGATTATGTTGGTGTTGGAATTGAATACTTGTCTTCCCTTGGAATTGAATTGTTGATTGATAATTGAGATATTTGCTGATTAAGAATGATAATCCATGTGATAAAGTAGCCGATGATAGGAGCTGCTTTGCTTGATAAGTTGATCTTTGAAATATAAATTTTTGCCTGATAACTGTTCAGAATTGGGTAATTGTTGAGGAGTAACGAAAATTTCTACCTTGTGAGAAATTGTATCATTTTTCGTTTGATGAGTGACAAAGTCATTAGATTTACTTCCTAGAATTTGATGAATTTCTCTCTCGGGGTTGCATTAAGTGTGGTAATAAGGTGAAAATGATTTTAGGCATGTTCTTTCGTAGCCCATCTCCCATACACTCGCTTTTAATTTTCATTTGCAACCCCCTTGAGCCTTGAAATTTTTTTTCTTTCTTTGATTAGGAGGGTTTGATGAACAAGAAACTGTGATTTATTGGAGGATGACAACTGTGGGATTGTGATATGTGGTTGTGTAAAAAATTAGGGGTTCCTAAGGGTAAATTTCGAAAAAAAAAATGAGTGAACATTGGCGAATATGAATGAAAAGAGAAGAGAAAAAAAATTGAGAAGAAAAACTTCATATGTGTAGTTCACAAAAGCCAAAATAAATTTCAAACCCTGAAAATTACAAAAGAGAAGGAACAAGATTGTGTGTTAGAAGAAAAAAATCATGTGGGCAAGATATGCTAAAGACTTGGTGTTTGAATGAAATATTTTGAGTCACTTAGCCAAAAATATCCTACCTCTTAGGTAAGCCACATTACAACCAAATCAAGACCTTTCTGATTCCCTGAAAAAACCACACTAACAAGCAGTGGAGAGATGAGAAATTTATCAAACCTATGGTGAGGTAAACTAAAACTTTGAATGAGTGAATTTCAAAGCCTTTTTACTTGATCGAGCGATGAGTGCAAACACTTCCCGATGAGGTTCCATGGTTTATGTGAATAAGTGATACTTAGATTGCAAAAGAAGCTTGTGAGGCATTGCACACTTGTATCTGCATTTGATTAGATTTCTTTTCTGTGAATTGATCGAGGACGATCAATGGTTTAAGTTTGGGGGAGTTGATAAGTTAGGATTTTCACCAACTTATCTGGTTGTTCTTTGACTAAATGTGTGGTGTAAAGATCGTTTTTGTACTTGTTTTTGTGCATGAATTGGCTTTTGTACCCGTAATGTTGTGTTTGATAAATCATGCAGGTTTTTAGTCATAAACAGAGAAGAGTTGGATTTCCAGTTTCAGGTCCACGTCGATCGACGAGGAGATTGAAGAAGGAGCGATCGACGAAAGAAGAAAAGAGAAGATCGACGGAGGCAGCAACCACGTCGATCGATGCCATTCCACGTCGATCGACGAGGGTACTTCACCAGCGTCGATAGACGCCAATCTCCCACGATCGATGCAAGTTCGGTATTCCTAGTCTGCATCTGTTTTGAAGATAAAGCCATATCTACACCTAGATATTGTATGATACATTCTCCACTATTATATAAAGCCAAGTAAATTCGTTTTTCAAGGGGAGAAGACATTAGAATAATTACAAGATTTTAGTATTGAAGATTGATTAGAGATTCCCAAGGTTTTTGAAGTTTATGTTTGAAGACAAAGTTCTGTGGGATTATTTTCGGATTCCGATTTTTATGCAATTCTGGTTTTATTCTTCTATGATGACCATTATTATGAATATGTGTAACTAATCTCTTCCTCAGATTCTAGGGTTCGAATTATCAATGTATGCATGTTTTGATTAATTGAATTATTTTCACTTTCCCTTTGTAGTTTGTGAAATCTGAGTTTAATTCATAATCTTGAGTTTGTTGGCCACATCTTAGGATTAACTAGTTGATTACTTGAGATGAAACTGTAATAGTTTTCAATCGAAAGAGATTTTCACAATATAATCTGATTTCTTGTCGTAACTGAAGGAGATTGATTGTAGGGATAAATCTGTAGATCTTTGGAGTTAATTAATTTATCTTGAGACCAAGCGGAGATAGGTAATTGATTAATCTACTTTACGAATTGTCCAACAAATAAGTTCGTAATACTTTTCTGATGTTTCACTACGAAGAGGAATTAAAATTGGGAAATAATCAATTTATTCATTCATGTCATACTTGATAAGGAGATATTCCTAGAATCTGTATTTCTCATAACTGTTTTCAACCAAAGTATTTTAATTTACTATTTACTTTTTACTTACAAGGATTATGATTTGCAAAACAACCAAAACCCAAAACTTCGCTTTTCCTAACCAGTATTTTAAGAACGTCTGATTTAGTATTTAGGATTTTTCATCGTTTCATTCCCTGTGGGATCGATAATTTTATTTGCCGCTATATTATTAGCTTTGCTAAGTCGCTTGTTAAATAATTTAGCGATCACCCGAACGGAATCCATCGGTAGGCGAATACTCTGTAGGGGCAGGTGAACGCCATCTTGTGCTGGTCCTCCGGTGCTACTGCAATCTGATAATATCCAGAATAATAGTCAAGAAAACAATAGTAAGGGAAACCGGATAACTTTTCCAACATTTGGTCGATGAATGGAAGTGGGAAGTGGTCCTTGCAAGTGACGTTGTTGAAAACCCGGTAGTCAATGCAGAACCGCCATCCTGTGATGGGTCGTGTCGCTATCTCCTCTCTATTATCCCCCTTTTCAATTTGCATTCCCCCTTTCTTTGCTACCACCTGAGTGGGGCTGACCTATTTGCTGTCAGAGATGGGGTAGATAATGTCATGGTCTAGGAGCTTCAAAACTTCCTTCTTCACGGCCTCCTGCATGAAAGGATTCAGTCTTCGCTGTGCCTGTCGCTTTTGTTTTGCATCTTGTTCCAGTATAATCTTTGCATGAAGGGCTTATCCCTTTGATATTTCCTAAAGTTCAACCAATTGCGGACTTGTACTTCCTCAGGACTCTTATTAGTTTCTCTAACTCGACATACGTCAGAAAGGAAGACACGATAATTGGGTAAGTGTTATCAGAACCTAAATATGCATACCTGAGATGTTCAGGTAGAGGTTTGAGATCTAGAATAGGCGGGTCGGAGTTGGAACTCATCGAGTTTCTCTCGACTTCGATCGACGTAGAGTCAACGTTGATCGAAGTTCGAGTTTCCGTCGAGACCCCTTTTCCACATCTCGCTTCTTTTTGTGCCCCCAAATTGTCGACTTCGATTGATGCAGAGTCGACATCAATCAACGAGGGGGGTTTTACGTGCATCGATCGAGTTACAACTCGCGTCTGTCAAAGTCGAGACCTTCCCTCGACTTCCTATGGCGATTTTGCGATATTTGGGTGGAAACTTCTCCCTTTTCTCCTCCAATGCTCTCGGGACTTCTTCTTGCACGTCCAGCTCCACGAAAACATCAACAAACTCATCTTTAGCTGTATCCAAATTTGAAAAGGAAAACAACGAGTGCCGTAAACAATTCTCTTAATAATCTTGATTGAATTTAAGAAAAGAGAATGGAGAGGAGATCATTGGATCAAAGCAGTTGATCATGTGGAATTCCTCCTCGTAGCTTCCATCGTTGTGTTTCTGCATTAACTTGTAGATAGAGAAAGTGACAGACTCGTCATTGACTCGAAACGTTAGTTTCCCATCTCGGATATCGATCAGAGCTCCCCCAATCTTCAGAAAGGGTCTTTCCAAGATCAGTGGAATGTTGTGGTCCTCTTCCATGTCTAGGACCACAAAGTCGGCTGGTATGATGAAGTCTTTAACCTTTACGAGCATATCTTCTACGATCCCCTTTGGGTAGGAGACAGAACGATCCGCCATCGGCAGTGAGATGGTGGTTGGCTTGATGTTTCCGATTGCCAACCTCTTGAAAATTGACAGCGGCATCAAGTTGATGGATGCTCCCGAGTCGCAGAGAACCTTTCCGAAGGATTTTCCTCCGATGACGCAGGAGATGGTGAAGGACCCCAGGTCTTCTCTCTTCACTGGCATCTTTCTTTGAATAATCGCGCTGCATTCCTAAAAACGGTTTACCATTTTGTGCTCCTGGAATGGTCATTTCTGAGAGACCACGTCTTTAAAAAATTTGATGTATCCGGGCATCTCCTGCAGTGCTTCGACCAATGGGATGTTGATGTGTACCTTCTTCATGTTTTCAAGGAAGCGTGCATATCATTCTTGCATTTTAGTCTTCACGAACCGCTGAGGAAACAGCATCGGTGGCTTTTTCAGAGGTGGAGGAGGCGTTGACTTCGATTGAGGCGGCCCTGCGTCGGTCGACGTGGGGCCTTGTGTGTTTGATGAGATCGAGCCTTGACTTCGATCGATGTGCCCAACGTCGTTCAAAGTCGAGGGCACTTCTACTTCCTCTCCTTGCTTTACGCCTTCGTCGGTCTCCTGTGGGTCTGCATCTGGATGTTTCAGCCTGTCATAAGACTTTTCCCCTCTCAGTGTGATGGTATTAACCTGATTCCTCTGATTCTGATTTTTGGTGTTTACTTGCGTGTTGCTTGGAAGCTGTCCGGGCTTGTGCTGGGCTTTGAGTTCGTTGGCGATCTGGCTGACATGTGTTTCAATGATTTGCATATGTTTCTCCACATGATCTACTTTAGTATTGACTCCTGAGATGTCTTGTTCCAACTTGCTCACTTTATCGGTGGATCCCTGCATAAGCTTAGCCAAAATCTCCTCGATATTTGGCTTCTTCTTCTCCACCACGTCTCCATCCTGTACTGGAAATCCAGGTGGTGGTTGCTCCGCAGCTTGAGGGCACACATAGGAGAACCTGGGGTGATTCCTAGCGTGATTGTAGTTGTAGGGCTGATTATGCTGCTGGTTGTGCTACTGATATCCTCCGCGGTAGTTATTTTGATAACCCCCCTTTGGATGAAATTTACATCGGCACAGTCCGCTACAACCGGAGCTTGCACTAGTTCCACTACAACAACGGTCTGCACCGCTTTTAATGCAGCAAAGTCTTCACGCAGTTTCTTTACCTCGGTCGCCAAATCAGGTTCTCCGGCGACCTTTTCCACAACTTTCTCAATAGCCTTTACTCGTCGATGACGAATCGAGGACCAATGTTGGTTGTTGTTGGCCATCTTTTGGAAGAACTCCATGGCCTTCTTCCCACTCTTGTCATGATGGTGTCTCCAAGTGTGGCATCTGTAGGATTCGAGTCTATTGCCAACAACATGAGTTGTTATTTAATTCGCAGGACTGTTCTTAGGTTATCAAGAATAAATTCAATTAAATTAATCATGCCACCCTATTCATGTTTCTACAATGATTAATTAAGGTTTAGAACATTCATTAATTAATTCAGCATATGACAATTAGCTGCAATTAATTAATCTCTTATTATTCCTGAGTAGTACCACCCAACCCTTATCGCATATGCTTGAATCAATGATTCAGCCTACAAGACTTAGCATAACGAAACTCGTGAGATTCCCAGGGAATGTCACTATCCTGAAACGAATATGGTTATCTAAATACAGTCTGAGGAAACCCCACACAAACTTCCAACACCCAAGATGCAGATATATGAGTACATGTAAGACTCTCCACCATAGCAAGTCAATGTGACAGTCAAACCATGTGTGCTCCTCAGCTTTCAATAGACTTTCAACCCGACCAAGTTACCGAGATCTTTACTCATTTATATGTCAAGTAGAATGTTTCATCTCACTGTTGATCCTATCAATACATTGAGATGTACCGGTCACACAAAGCAGTCAAGATAAACCACTTATGGACTTGTGTGCTGCAGCCTAAACCGACAGCCAAACCAGAAATTGCCTCAGCTGTGATAACTGTTTATATCTCGCTAGGTAGAATGATCTATTTGATCTTTTGTGATCTCTTACACATAGTATGATCTCCCTATCTCTGAGATAACTTGATGTGTTTGTTCGCATTGTATGTTTGTTAATTCATACAAGAGTTATTTATTGCAAGTCATTAATGATTACCAGTATATCAAACATAACGTTTCCCAATATACCAATCATAATACTTTTATGTATACAATTCCAACAATTTCCCACTTATACTCAAAGCATAATACCATTACTTTCCAGAGTATAACATGTGTTTATTCTAATCTAGCTATTACATTTAGTCACCAGGTGGCCGACATCTACCTCAGTCCTAGGCTACGAACATGACCATCGTATGCCTTCTGTGGTAAGCCCTTTGTAAATGAATCCGCTAGATTATCCTTCGTGTCAATCTTCTCTATTAGCACATCTCCCCTCACTACGATTTCTCGTATGATGTGGTACTTTCTCTCTATGTGCTTTGACGCTTTGTGAGTTCTTGGTTCCTTAGAGTTTGCAACTGCACCAAAATTATCACAATATACCGTGATAGTCTTGGGCAAACTCAGAACAATATCTAGCTATTACATTTCTGTTTTGCACTCCTTCATGATACAACTCCTCCTCCCAAGGTGAACACATAGCCCAAGGTCGATCTATTCTCATTCTAATCTGTTTGGAAATCCGAATCCGTATAACCCAAAGGGCACAGATTCTCACACTAATAAATGAAACAATAGTCTAGAGTTCTTTTTAGATACTTGAGAATATGTTTGAAAGTAGTCCAGTGTGCCTGTCCAGGGTTAGACTGATATCTGGCTACCATGCCCATAGCATAACAGATATCTGGCCTTGTACATAGCTTCGCATACATGAGACTTCCCACTGCCAAAGCATATGGTACTTTAGCCATCTCATCCTTCTCCTTTTTTGTTGCAGGGCATTGTGCCTTAGACAGAGGAACACCATGTCTGAAAGGTAACAATCCTTTCTTTGCGTTTTGCATGCTAAAACGGGCAATCAAAGTATCAATCTAAGAGGCCTGAGACAAGCTTAACATCCTCTTCATGCGATCACGCAAGACTTTAATCCCAAGGATGTATTCAGCGTCTCCTAGGTTCTTCATTTGAAACTGTTTGGATAACCATCTCTTTATGTCTGACAACACCTTCATATCATTGTCGAATAGAAGAATGTCATCTACATAAAGTGAAAGGAATACACACAACTTTTGGTTTTGCTCTGTGAAAATCCATAGGATTTAATCACATCATCAAAATATTTTTTCCATGACCGTGAAGCATGTTAAAGTCCATACAAGGACTTTTTTAGCTTCCAGACAAGATGATCTCCACCATCCTTCACTTAACCCTCTGGCTGCTGCATATAGATGTCACGACCTTCCTTAAGGTACTCGTTTAAAAACACAGTTTTGACATCCATCTACCAGATCTCTAGGTTCATATGTGCTGCTATGGATAGAAGAATTCGAATGGATTTGAGCATGGCTACCGGTGAGAAGGTCTCGTCATAGTCAATGCCCTCCTTTTGACTATAACCCTTCGCCACCAACCTGGCTTTAAAAGCCGTTATTTCTCCTTTCAAACCTTTCTTCTGTTTGTATACCCATTTGCAACCTATGGCCCGAAAGCCATTTGGTAGCGCAGACTTCTGATATACATCCATAGCGGTAATTGATTCAATTTTTGAATCCATGGCTTTATGCCATTTTTTAAATCTTTGTCATTTACTGCTTCGTCGTATGTACATGGGTCGGTATCATCTAGTTCGTATTCCGAGATCAAGTTTGAAGACTCTCCCACGAATATATACCGCTCGGGTTGGTGAGGTACCCTCCCACTACGACAGAGGACTAGTACTGCGTCAGTAGTTGGTTTAGTTACTGCAGCTTAAAGCCTTGCTCTGGCGACCATGCAGTTGGTTCCATACCTTCGAGAGGTACACTCAATCTGCCACGGGGTTTCCCCAATGGAAGCGCATCATCTTCTCCAATTTCTTGGAGAATGATGTAACTTTTGGATTTGTGGTTTTTCACAAACTCGTCCAACAAGAATCTTGCGTTGGTGCTAACAACGATCTTCTCATCCTCAGGACTGTAAAAATAACCACCTTTCGTTTGTATGTGGTATCCCACAAACAACATTAGCTTGAACCTACCTTCTAACTTATCAGGTTCCTTTGACAAAACATATGCCGGATAACCCACACTCTTATCTTTGACACATTGGGATTTCGCCCATGCCAGAGTTCCGAGGGTGTCTTAGGAACTGACCTGAAAGGTACCAGGTTCAACAGGTACGCCGTTGTTAGTAATGCGTGGCCCCAAAATGAAACAGGCAAGTTCGCATAACTCATCATGGATCTAACCATTTCTAGAAGAGTCCTATTTATTCTTTCCGCCACACCATTCTGCTGAGGAGTTCCAAGTGCAGTCCACTGGGATGTAATCCCATGCTCTGACAAAAACTGCAAGAACTCGTCACTGAGATACTCACCACCACGATCAGATCGTAATGACTTAATGGTCTTGTTTAACTTCTTCTTTACTTCCGCATTGAATTCCTTGAATTTCTCAAAGCATTCAGACTTATAGTGAAGTAAGTAAACATACCCGTATCTCGAGTAGTCATCAATAAAAGTGACAAAATACTTAAATCCTACACAAGCTTGCGTAGACATTGGTCCACATAAGTCAGAGTGGATCAATTCCAACACATCACTAGCTCGAGACTGACTTTCCTTGAAAGGCCTGGTCGTTATCTTTCCCTCTATACAGGATTCACAAACTTGATGTGGAACTACCTGGATTAAATCCAATGTTCCATCATCCACGAGTCTCTTGATCCTCTTTAGATTGATGTGACCTAGTCTCGGATGCCATGGATATGTAAGATCCTCATCAGAAGATGAAAACTTTCTCTTCTTATGATTAAATGAGTTATATGCAGCATTCACAGAAGATTCATGCAAACAAGTTATGATATAAATAGACTCTTTCTTTATCCCACAACAGATAACACCATTATTGCCATTGATAGTACCATGACTATAAAAATAACTAAAAATCCATCATTTATTAAACGGGAAATAGAAATGAGGTTCCGCCAAAAATCTGACACATAGAAAACGTCTCTTAAAAACAAAACATTATCTTGAAAGCATAATGTAAAATCTCCAACTGCTACTGCAAACACACGAGTAGCATTACCCATGGAGATCGTCACCTCGTCATCATTCAGCTACCTTGTCGGCCTGAATCACTGCAAATTGTAACAAACAATATCAGTAGCTCAAGTATCCACTACCTACAAATGGGTAGAAACATATGCTAAACATGTTTCCGTTACAAATGCTAATGACGTACCTTGTCCAACCCGCTTGGTTAGACAATCCTTCTTCCAGTGACCATTTTTGACACAACGGAAACACTTGCCCTTCTTCCCCGGTGTCACAATCTTCTTCTTCCCAGAACTTTTGCTTCCAGAGGTTGTCTTCTTGAATTTCTTTTCAATCACCCCTTTAGCACCTTTCGATGAAGCAGGGCGACTACCGAAAGAAACCAAGACTACGTTTTCAGGTTGGATGACTAATTCACCTGCCATGAGGTCACTAATAACTCATTAAGAGTGTACTTCTTTTTACTCATGACAACATTCAGTCTAAAGTTCTCAAAAGACTTCGAAAGTGAGTTGAGTATGATATCGACCTGGGCTTCCCCGTCAATACCTCCTCCATGCAACGTTAGTTCATCCATGAGGTGAGTCATGGAAACAACGTGCTCCCTCACTGAGCTACCATGAATCATTTACAACTCACGATTTCCCTCATGAGTTTAAATCTGACAGCTCTATCCGATTTCCCATAAGTAACGACGAGACTATCCATAATCTCAAATGCTTTGTCATAGTGCTGATGTTGCTGCTGGAACACCTTAGACATAGTGGTCATCATGTAGCACTTGACTACATTATTAGACTTCACCCACTTGTTATAGAGGTTCTGCTCCACATCAGTTGACTCAGCAGTGGGGACAGCTGGACACGAAGTATTAAGAACAAATTGATGTTCCTCTGCTACTAGGATGTAATCCAAGTTGCGCTTCCATTCCAGGAAATTCGGACCAATTAATTGATTTTGTGTCAAGATATTGATGACATTATTCATAGACATATTTGAAAACAAGTACGGATTAAAGTAAGAACATGTTGGGAAATTTGTCTAAGTTTCCCTCCCTCAGTAGCTACTTGTATAGATCTTAGTTTTGGTGGATCAAATCCTAAGTCCTACCAGCGTCAGTTGTCTCTAGATAGCTCTAGATCTCAAATGTAAAGTCCTGTTTAGGTCTTTTAAGTTGTAAGTCGCAGCTGATCAAGACTCATGCTGACACTGTTCACCAACATGAGAAGTGCTTACCACTGGTTACTGTTCACCAGTTGGGAAAAGTTTCATCAGGTGGCGGCTGACAAAGACTCGTGCTGACACTGTTAACCAGCATGAGAAGATCTAATGACTGGTTACTGTTCACCAGTTGGGAAGGATTTCACCAGCAGGCGGCTGACAAATCCTACCAGCAGAATACGTGTTCTCACTGACACTATTCACCAGCGGTGAAGCCACCAGTCATGGGAGATTCCAAGAGTTAACATCAGACATATTGGTAGACTTAGATTGTGCCAGCGCAAGTCACCAGCAGAGACTGCCAGCACAAGATCACCAGAATGATCTACCAGTCGGATGTTACCAGCAGAATTCCAGATTCTCTCTCCCAGAGTCTTAGAGACAAAAAGAAGATTCGTCGAGGAATTAACTGACAGAGTATGACTTTAAGGAGGATACCTTAAAGTCCATCAGTTACAAGACACCAGTCTCGATTCCTCGTACTGACGAATAGTGCCGTTCTGACATAAAGAGATCAATGTCAGATAAAGCGGACAAAAGTATGGCACTTTCCGGAAAAATATACCTGCCGCCGTCAGAAGGACATGCGAGGACAGAGACCTTTTCCGGATGTGTCCAAACGGCTAGAAGATTTGAATGGGATCCCGCGTCTATAAATAGGTCGGAACCTCCAACATTTAAGACGCTAGCTTGCTTCCTGACATTCAATACTCTTCTCCCTCGCTCAACTACCGAAAGTCTGAAACTTTATTGCAAGCAAGCAGAACACTTTCGAGGCCTTTCTAAAGGCTATCCGTGTGTTGATTTATCAAACACGAGACTTCAAGCTTCCAGCTTGTAAGTTACTGATCTCTTTGGTGATCTTTCTCTTCCGAGGAAGTTCACAGCAGCTCTTGTGCCAGCCAGCACTTGAGTTATCACGGGCAGTTTGCCGTATTGAGAAGATACGTTCTTGGGAGAACTAAACACCCAGTGAAGCTGTGGAGGTTGAAGTGACGTGCTCGCACTCCACCAGCCGATCAGAGTTGAAGAAGGACAAGGCCGGGAGCGGTTGATCTAGTGAACTGGTGGACGAGGCATTCACCAGCTAGAGATAGATCGTAGGACGCTTGTACCCGATTACTCTTAGTGAAATTTCCAGTGCTACGACTGGAGAGTGGACGTAGATCAGTTGATTGAACCACTATAAATCCTTTGTCTTTATCAGTTTTCTGCATTACATTCTTATTTTAAACCCAGCACCCAAGTGCTGGTGTATTCTCTGAAAACTGATAACTGTGTAAACAAGGCCTAAATATTCTAAGTGTTGAATCACCAGCTGACAGGTCCCAGTCAGTTGGTTAACCAGCAAGTGCAAGAAAATGATTAACTTTATATATATATTTCCGCTGCGTAACGTGTTAAACTCTGAAAAACCGGGACCAACAAGTGGTATCAGAGCAGTCGGTTCTTATAGACCGATTGTTTCTGAGTCGCTTAGGACCGAGATCCACGTTTCCTTGCACTCCTTTGTTTGTCTGTTGATTAGCTCAGGTACACGAAGATGAATACTCCGAAGCTACTCGACTACAAGACTGTGAAGCATGATATATGGTGAAAGAGGTCGCTCATTTCTCTGAAGAGCATCCATCCGAAAATGAAAGATGTGCTGGAGAAAGGGCCAATCGAGATCACCATGATACAGCACCAGCTAGGAGATCGTCCAGATGCTGTGATCCCAAAGCCTCAAGGCGAATGGAACGCCGAGGACAGGAAGCGGAATCAGTTGGATTCCATTGCTCACGAGTTGATCCTGGCTTCTCTTCCAGAGTCGCTGATGGAGGAAGCCCTCCAGTTTGACAATGCCAAGGGAGTATGGGATTACCTTGATAGTCTATGTCAAGAAACTGATCTAATGAAACGCAACAAATTGCAGGTTGCAGTGGACAAGTACGAGTCTTTCCAGATGCTGCCTGGAGAAACCATCAAGGAGATGGAGGCGAGATTCAACGCCATCGTCAGCGAGCTAAAGTCACTGGACAAGAAGTGCTCAAACGAAGATCTTAATGCCAAGATCCTGTCCAAGATGCCCAAGGAGGACTGGTTCGTGAAGACCACAACTCTGAAGGAGAAGGACCTGTCCAAGATGACTCCCAAAGAGTTATTTGCTCAATTGCAGGCACACGAGTGGGATATCCAGATGGTAAACAAGAATGAGGCCATCCGGAACATGGGATCCCCCAGCATCAAAGCTCAAGACGAAGCTTACTTCGTCAAGAAGGACTTCAAATGGAAGCACAAGAAGCCCTTCCATGCTGACAGACCTGCTGCCCAGCACAACCAGATGAAAGAGATCCCAGCCACATCGGGATCTAACTCAAAAGACAGCGAGAGCTCTATCGCTGACCTTGAGCAACAGATGAAGAGACTGGCCGTTCTCCTGGAGAAAGCCAAGTCGAAACAGGGAGTATCTCTAAGCTCATCTGATGGAAAATTCATCAAGAGAGCTCCCCGTGCTTGCTATCAGTGCCAATCCCCTGATCACCTTAAATTTAAATGTCCACAGGTGGAAAAGGGTGAGCGGGAAAGGCTGAAGAAGCTCTTTGAAGAGCGAGCATCCAAGGCCATTGCCAAGGCCATGCTGACCAGGACAGAAGTTCCTGACATTCCCGACCATGACGACGGAGAGTATGAGTCAGATGAAGAGTCAGAAGAGGAAGCTCTACTGGCACTTATGGCAGCCTTCGGTGAGGAGTCAGCTGAAGGAAGTGCTGACAGTGAAGAGGCACTTGCAGCTGATGATCAGGTACAATCATCAGCTCCCCCAATGCATATCATGCCTTCTCACATTTTAGACGATTCTGAGTCGCGTTGCTCCGACTCAGAAACTGTCACAATAGACATTCTTCAACAAGAATTTTTAAAATTTTATGAAATAAAGAATGTCTTGGCTGGCGAAAATGCTTCGCTGAAAGATCAAATTTCTGTTTTGACCAAGGAGATTGAAAAATCGAGGTCAATCAGTGAAGAGCTAGCCACTTTGAAAAAGACTCACTTTGAGTTGCTCCAAGATTTTCAGATTGCAAAAACTGAGCGAGATAACTTTCACAATCTCGTTCTGGAGCAAGAAAATAGAATAAATTTTCTAAATAAAGGCTCAAAAGACTTGGAAGCAGCTCTAAGTCATTGGAGAAAGCCTTCTGATAAGTCCGGGTTGGGATTTACAAAGGATTTGAGCATAAACCAGCCCGAACAAATCACTACTAGTAAGGGTAAGGGCAAACTGGCAAGTGCATCAGCACCAGCTGGTAATACCAGTCAGTCCCGAATAGGTAATCGGCATAGGAACCATAAGTCCAGATACATAGGTGAGTCATCACGACAAAATCCTCAACGGCAAGATCCTCTGCTGACAGGACGCCAGCACACCCAAGGACGCAGACTAAGCCGAAATATTCTAAGGCAAGGAAGTCAGCGTCAGCTGCCAGTGGGATCCGACAGCTAGCACCAGCTGTCAAGGGATTCCACGCACAACCTCTTAAGTATGCCAGTCACCAGCATACTTACAAGGGGTCCCAATCTCAGAGAAATTCTGAGAGAAGGACAATACCTGATAGGAGGAACACCTATCAGAGGCACGAGCCCAATCAAAAGTTTTCACAAAGGGCTATGAATGCTAACCGTGGTGGTCCATGTCCTCAGGGACCACCAAGGCAACACAATGTACCGGAAAAGCATTTTCGAAGCTCCCAGCGGAAGCGCACTTCCAAGGGAGATACACACACAACCTCACCTTCCCAAACCAAACGCATTCATTATTTCAAAAGGAAGGGAAAGGCTGTTAATGATGTCAGCAAGGATAAAACCAAGCTGAAAATCACCCAAGTCTGGATTCCGAAAGGAATTATCCAGCGATCCAACCCTGCAGGACCCGCAGAAGATCGGGGACTTAAATGAATCTCATTTCTTTCTTGCAGGTACAGGATAATGCGACACAGCTTCAGAGGTCGAGCGAGTGGATCATAGACAGTGGTTGCTCCGCTCACATGACTGGTGAAGAATTTCTATTTTCAGATCTTACCAAGGTCAAAGGACCTCCAGTCATATTCGGTGATAACTCAAAGGGCAGAGTTATCAGCAAGGGCTGCATCGAGAAGGACGATGTCAGAATCATAAATGTATCCCTTATCACCAACCTCAAGCACAACCTCCTGAGCATCAGTCAGCTGTGCGACTACGGGTACACAGTTACCTTTGAGAAATCAGAGTGCCAGATCAAAGACAAGGAATCTGGCGAGACCAAGCTGAGAGGTGTTCGCAAAGGAGGACTTTATGTCGTCGACTGGCATAGCGGGAAGACTGACTCATGCTTCCTGGCCACCAGTTCCATGGAAACAAACTGGCTGTGGCATAAAAGGTTAAGTCATCTGAATTTTAAAACTATTAACTATCTGACTAAGCATGATCTTGTAGATGGTCTTCCCAAGGGCGGGTTCAAGAAGGAAGGAATTTGCAAGGCCTGCCAGCAAGGCAAACAAACTAAGAAGTCCTTCAAGAACCAGTCGCCAGTCTGCCCCAGTACCAGTCAGGTACTCGAACTGCTACATATGGATCTTTTTGGACCAGTAGCACCTCAAACCATTGGAGGACGACGATATTCGCTGGTGGTAGTCGATGACTACTCGCGCTACACATGGGTAAAGCTTCTCAGAACCAAGGATGAGGTGAAGATCATTCTTCCAGAGTTGATCATCCAAGCTCAGAAACAGAGAGAAGCTGTGGTGAAGCGGATTCGTTCGGACAATGGGACTGAATTCTGCAACAGTCTGCTGATGGATTTTTGCGCGGAAGCTGGTATCAAACATGAAAGATCTACACCTAGGCAACCGCAGCAAAATGGACTGGCAGAACGTAGGAACAGGACGCTGAAAGAAGCGGTCCGGTCCATGCTGGCAGAATCCGGCTTAGGACAGAGTTTCTGGGGCGAAGCGTTGGTGACGGCCTGCTATACTCAGAATAGAAGCGGGATCAACGACAGACTCCAGAAAACTCCCTACGAAGTGTATTTTGGTCGTAAGCCTTCTATAGCTCATCTCCGTGCTTTCGGTTCACCATGTTATATCCATAATAATGGCAAGTCAAAGTTAAATGCTTTTTCGCCTAAGGCTGATGAGGGTGTCTTTGTCGGATATGGACATCCCTCTCACAAGGGCTATAGAGTATTTAACAAGACCACCAAACTTGTGGAAATAACATGCAATGTTGTTTTTGATGAAGCTACTTTAGTGCGCAGGACCTTACGACAACTGGCTGAAGATGTTCCTGAGGTCAATGATGTCGTTGATCAGTTGGGCAGGAATTCTTCCGATACTCAACCAACTGGTTCGACTAGACCTATGACTGGATCATCTTCACAACCAGTTCCCTCGGTTGCCCATCAGCAAACCGGGAGGGTCGGTGATGCAAATGACCTTGCTGAGACCTTACACTCAATCTCCCTGAGTGGATCTAGCAACAATCAAGGGGGAATTCCGACTGAAATCTTTGAGCCAGAAGACAACGATGAACCAGCTGGAATGGAGGTACCAGCTGATACTGACAACGTTGGTGAAGGTTCGGGAAGTCAGTCAGACAGTGGAGCTGATGAAGAAGTTCCGACTGGTGAAGGTCAACCACCAGTTGCAATTCCAGTTCTGACTGGTGAAGGTCAACCGCCAGTTGCAGTTCCAGCTCCGACTGGTGAAAATATGGAAGCACCAGTCATCAGGACAGAAGAACCTATTTCACAGCCGGCACCAGCAGTCGCTGGTCCTCCCAAATGGCTGAGGGATCACCCATCCGATGCTATTCTCGGTGATCCAGAAGGTTCTGTCCAGACTCGCCACGGCGGTGCGCTCCTAAGTTGCTTTATTTCTCAAATGGAACCTACTTCCATAGGAGTTGCGCTAGAATCTGCTGATTGGATTAATGCCATGCAAGAAGAGCTTGCTGAATTCACTCGCAATAATGTTTGGGACTTGGTGGAGAGACCATCACATCAGTCAGTGATTGGCACCAAGTGGGTCTTCAAGAACAAGCGAGATGAGAATGGCACCGTGGTCAGAAACAAAGCTCGTTTAGTCGCCAAAGGTTACAGGCAGTGTGAAGGCATCGACTTTGATGAGACCTTTGCACCAGTTGCAAGAATGGAGGCGATACGGCTGTTCCTTGCGTATGCAGCGTATCACGGATTCACAGTATTCCAGATGGACGTGAAGAGCGCCTTCTTGAATGGCGAGCTAAAGGAGGAGGTTTATGTCGAGCAACCTCCAGGCTTTGAGATAGGCACCAAAGTGTACAAGCTGAGAAAGGCCCTGTATGGATTGAAACAGGCGCCCAGGGCTTGGTACGAAACGCTGTCACAATTCCTTATCAGCAATGGATTTCGGAAAGGGAAGATTGATAGGACTCTCTTCCTTCTCAAGGATGGAGGTGACATGCTAATGGTGCAGATCTATGTTGATGACATCATATTCGGATCAAGGAATATATCTCTCTGCGAGAAGTTTTCTCAACTGATGCAGACGTCATTTCAAATGAGTATGATGGGCAAATTAACATACTTCCTAGGACTCCAGGTCCAGCAGTCAACTGATGGGATTTTCATCAGTCAAAGGAAGTATACCAAGGACTTAATCCAGAAATATTGCCCAGAGAAAACTAAGTCCCTAAGGATACCAATGAGCACCAGCTGTCAGATATTTCTCGATGAACAAGGTGAATAGTTGATCCTACCGTTTACCGAGGAATTATTGGATCACTTCTCTATCTCACAGCCAGCAGACCCGACATCTCGTACTCAGTCGGAGTGTGTGCCAGATTTCAAGCCAATCCGAAAAGGTCACACATGGAAGCTGCCAAAAGGATAGTGAAATATCTGAAGGGGACTGAATCTCTTGGAATATGGTATCCCAAAAATGATGAGCTCACACTCATTGGATATTCAGATTCAGATTTTGCTGGATGCCGTATAGATCGAAAGAGTACCAGTGGTACGTGTCAATTTCTAGTACACAAGCTAATCAGTTGGTTTAGCAAGAAGCAGCACTCAGTTGCTACATCTACCACTGAAGCTGAATATGTTGCCGCTGCCAGTTGCTGTGCTCAAATTATTTGGATCAAGCAACAACTGGAGGATTATGAAGTGGACACTGGCTGTGTTCCCATCTATTGCGACAACAACAGTGCTATGTGCATCACGAAGAATCCGGTTCATCATTCCAGAACCAAGCACATAGACATTCGACATCACTTCATACGTGATCATGTCGAGAAGAAGGACGTCAGCGTAGACTACATCAGAACTGAAGATCAACTGGCTGACATCTTCACCAAACCCCTTCCAGAAGCCAGATTCAAGGAGTTGTGCATCAAACTCGGTCTTTTGGAGATTGATGTGAGCCCAAGTGTTGAGGAAGAATGAGTCCCAGCTTTCATTCTGTTCTTGATCTTCTGAAGGACGCTGATTACGACTAAGTCCAAGCTCTTAGTTGTTTAAATTTAAGTGGTATCTCTAGCTCACTGATGGTTCCTACTGGCGGAACTTATCCCTTAATTGTCTAAGGAAATGAGTCCCAGCTCTCATTCCGAAGTTGCCAGCACAAACCATCAGTTGAAGCGAAATTGGGTCCCAGCTCTCAATTTCAAGCGATGATGAGGAGAGGATTTCTTGAAGAGAAGATTATGCGGAATAAAATTGAGTCCAAGCTCTCAATTTTCTTAATCTTTCAAGTTGTCAGCAGACAACTGGCGAATTTCCTACGACTGATGAAATTGAGTCCCAGCTCTCAATTTATCCAAGTACTCGGGAACCAGTCGTAAGTACCAGTTGTCAACTGGTAAGGAGGCCATGCTGACAGGGGGAAGTGTTCAACTGGCATATGCTACTGATGACCAGTTATGCCAGCTGTCGCAGAAAAGGCGGGATTGTTCAAATCCGACTAGCGTGTACATCTCTCAGAATTTAATGCGGCATTTAATGCCACATTTAATGTGCACAGTGTCTGCGCAGTCCGACGCTTGGATGCCACCAATCGGCGTGTGCCATGTCAGCTCCACGTCGTGGCGCCCGTCAGCACGACCGCGCACGTCACCACCGGGAAGCGGGCCTGCTGATGACCGTAGATTCTGACTTGCTGAGACTTCATCTCGGTCGTTTAATCCTGCATGGCCCTTCGTATAAATACCCGATCTCCTTCATCGGGTTAACCTTTACGATCCCTCATATTTTCAGAACCCTAAATCTGTTCAAATTCCTTCAACTTTCTTTGATATTTTCTGAAGTCATGGCGTCTTCTTCGCAACCTCCTGCTGATAGCCCCTCTACTTCACCCTCCTCAGAGTCACTCGACTTACCCCTCGCTGAAGCTCATATGCCATCATATACTGGCATTGTAAAGATAGAGGATATTGATTATAGCCATCCTTTTGCCAGACTGGTTGAACTGAATAGACCGCCGACCCGACATCAACTCTCCAACGCACAGATAAGGGCTGCTCAGGTCCAAAAAGAGAAAATTTTGAATGAGAAATTGGCCCTGAAACATTTCGGGGAGGAGCTGATGGAGATGATTGACCGAGAACAGCTCCGACCGTACCTCACGGCGACGCCCAGGACCTTCCACCCTCATATGGATGCGGAGTTCTATGCTAGGGCGGTTATTGCTGACGACAGGAAGTCGTTCACTACATCGGTGTTCGGCCACCTGATCACCGTCACCGCGGAATACCTCGCCGATCTCTTCGGACTGAGGAATGAAGGAGAGGAAGTGGCCACGTATCATCAGGATGATACGGTGGAATTCCGGAGGAGGTGGGCGCAGTGGAAGAAGCCAGAAGTCACCGTCTTCCGGACTGGCATGAAGAAGTCCGAGATGGAGGAGTACTGGCAAATGGTATGCGACATTGTAGTGCGCATGCTACAATGTGAAGTCGGCTCCTATGCCGAGCTTAGCTTGCGCAAGTTTTCGGTGATGTGTGCCCTAGTTGATGGAGTTCAGGGCAACTGGGCCGAATTTTTCTTTCGCCGGTTGCTGGAAAATGTGGCGCGGAACATCACCGTGCCAACTGAAGGGAAGTTTGCCCACGCAGTCTCGTTCGGGCTGCGGATCAGCCACATCTTGGAAGTGGAGATGGGTGGAGGCATTGACCAAGGGGAGAGACTGGTCCCCTCAGACTTTATACCAGTCTCCAAGGTCAAGCTGGCTGACCCCGATTACAAGAAGCCGCGCCGGTTGAAAGGGAAGAAGGCAGTGAACCCTGATGAGGCCGTTTCTGAGGAGGACTCAGAAGACCTGGGGGAGCAAGTGCCAGCTGTGGCTCTCCCACTGACTGATGAGGCTAGGGCTGAGCTGAAGAGAAAGCGCGAGCTCGAGTCCCTATTTGTCTCGATGGAGGACGCGGTGGCTGAGGCAACTGGCATACATCCTCAAGAACTAGCGCCAGTGCCAGCTCCCAAGCCCCGATCAAGGAAGAAGCCTAAGACTCACCAGTACCAGCAGCCTCCGCAAGCTGTTGCTTATGAACCTGCATCCGGGAAAATCTCGATACCAGTCAAGAAGTCCGTTCTTGGACTGACTGAGGAGGAGACCATAGAGAGGATGACCCGGAAGCGGAAGAGGGTTCAGACCAGAGCTCAGAAACTGGTGGAGCAAGCAAAGAAGGAGCAACAAGCCGCCATAGTAAGGAAGAAACAGGCCCAGGCAAGGTTGAAGGCCTTGGCCGACCAGCGAAGAAGAGAGGCTGAGCTGGCAGCCCGCGATGAAGCCTTTGCAAAGGTGCAGGCTGAGCATGAGGCCAGACGTCAGGCGCAACTGGCGGAGCAGGTGCACCAGGTGGCTAAAGGCAAATGGGAAGTTGCCCCAACTACAAGTGCAAGGCCACCAGCACCAGCTCCAGGCCAGATCTTATCAGAAGAATCCTTTACCCGCCTGATGGTCATGGGCGCTGAAGAGGATGTACTATCCCTTGTGGATAAGTACCAAGAGGAGGAGGTCGCTGAAGTCCCTCCACCCGCGCAAGGGGGTGGTGGAGGTGAAGAAGACCCACTGGCCGCGCACGGGGGTGCCAGTGGAGGAGAAGAAGTGCGGGCGACCACCCCGGGAAAACTGGCAAGTTTTTCGGACATGAGCTTCAATTCTGAGGATGCAGAGGAGCCAAGGGCTGAGGAGCCGGAGCAGGAGGCAGCTGAGGAGGTGATACATTACTCCATGGTGCAGAGGATGGAGCCAAGGGATCTGTTCCCAGACCTTGATGATAAGGCTCGTCGTCCTGCCAGTCGCCCCCGATCTAGATGCCTCGACATCAACTTCCGGGCGACCAGCAGCATCCTCTACATCACCAGCTAGGCGTGCACGTACTAAAAGGCGACCTTACATGCTCTGCATCCAAGAGCATCAACTGATTGATGAGGATACCTTCCAGTCGCGAGTGACAGGGGTACACCGGTGGGAGCACCGCGGGGACATGGCGTTTCTAAATTCACGAGTGCCTGAGCCTTCAGCATTCAACATCATCCCCATCAGCGGACTCCCCCACCAGTCGGTATACGCTTCGAGGATCTCTGACTGGTGTCTGCCCTTGCAGCCGATGGAGTACTTCAATTCCACTCTCTATGAGTATGCTGAAAACATCACGGCGGAGGTGGAGAATGCCGTCAATGACGAAATGATATCCAGCTACCGAAGACTCTGGAGGGTGGATCCGGAACTATGTCTGGAGTTCCGGAGGTGGAGGATTTTCGATCGATGCGAGCGCCTGCTGACAGTGGAGAAGCGGGCGGTCCTCTATGCCAGGCTGGGTCTTGGCTACTGGAGAGCGGAGGAGGAGTGGGCTCATGCCTTCATGGGCACTGATCCTGAATGCCCCCAGCAGCTGTCTACAAGGAGGATCAGGCGCCGCTTGTGGAAAATCGCTGTGTATAGGCAGCTGACTGGAAGCTCCGGCCTCCCGCCACTGAAAAAGATCAAGTTACCTTTCCTCCAGTTTCAAGTCACCAGTCGGGGGTACCAGCTGACGTACGCGCTCCGTCGCCTCAAAGTGCTGGTTACCCTCCCGAGGATCCCTCCCTACCATGCTATATTGTTCGACATGGCTGCCAGCGCTCTGCTGGTAGACCACTTAGTAGAGGAGGATCCCTCTCGTGGTTGGTGGCTGACCCTTGCCATCCCTCCTGTTCCTATTGTCTCGGGCGATCTCTTCCCTGCTCACATGGACTGGCAAGTGGTGGAATTCACAGCCCCAACAGTTGTTTCTGAACAAGTCCAGCCAGCTCCAGCAGCAGTGCCAGTAGTGGAGCCAGCAGAAGCAGCAGTCGAGGTACCAGCAGAGGAACCAGCTGCAGCTGCAGTGCCAGCGGAGGAGCCAGCCCCAATGGACGAATCAGCTGAATCCGAACCAGCAATGGCTCCTTCCGCAACTGATGTGCCTTCCTCTTCCCTGGAAGTATCAGCGCAGCCAATCTCCGAGATCCATCCTCCTGCGCAGCTTCTTGCACTCAATGATGCCAGGATGGACCAGTGCTTCGCCACCTTCCGAACTGAAATTGCTCAACAGATAGAGTCTGTAACTGCTGGAGTGTCCTCCTTTTTGGCGCGGATCCAAGAGGGGGAAAGTACGCGAGCACGGGCTGAGGCAGAGAGAGCTCGTCTAGCTGAAGAGGAGAGGAGAATTGCTGCTGAGGAAAGGGAGAAGAGCAGACAAGATATGGCAGCGCTCACTGAGATCCTGAGGTCGCTCACAAGCAGAACTCAATCACCAGGATCATCTTCTCAGCCATAGTCTTGTTTCTCCATTTTTTGTTGTAAGTAAATGTATCTAGACTAGTCAGTCATCTTTTCTGTACTTGTAATGGCCACATCATTAATGAAAGGATTACTGACAAGTTGATGACAATCTCTCATTGTCCAACAATTGTCTAAGTATTTACTTACCAGCTGAACTTACACATTCAGTGTAATCAGCACCAGCACTCTTTTACTTATCTTTGCTCTGATCTTAATTTTCATATTTTAAACGAGCAATATCCCTCTTAGTTTGAGGGGGAAGATTTTAGTTAGAGCTGATGTGAGGAAGTGGTTTCATGGGTTTAGATCTGATAGGCTTATTTGTAAAACCCTGAAATTTTCTGTAAACTTTCCTCATCAGCTGAGTGCTCGCTGGTTAGGCTTTGATCGCACCAAAAAGGGGGAAATTGTTTGGAAATTTGTCTAAGTTTCCCTCCCTCGGTAGCTACTTGTATAGATCTTAGTTTTGGTGGATCAAATCCTAAGTCCTACCAGCGTCAGTTGTCTCTAGATAGCTCTAGATCTCAAATGTAAAGTCCTGTTTAGGTCTTTTAAGTTGTAAGTCGCAGCTGATCAAGACTCATGCTGACACTGTTCACCAACATGAGAAGTGCTTACCACTGGTTACTGTTCACCAGTTGGGAAAAGTTTCATCAGGTGGCGGCTGACAAAGACTCATGCTGACACTTTTAACCAGCATGAGAAGAGCTAATGACTGGTTACTGTTCACCAGTTGGGAAGGATTTCACCAGCAGGCGGCTGACAAATCCTACCAGCAAAATACGTGTTCTCACTGACACTATTCACCAGCGGTGAAGCCACCAGTCATGGGAGATTCCAAGAGTTAACATCAGACATATTGGTAGACTTAGATTGTGCCAGCGCAAGTCACCAGCAGAGACTGCCAGCACAAGATCACCAGAATGATCTACCAGTCGGATGTTACCAGCAGAATTCCAGATTCTCTCTCCCAGAGTCTTAGAGACAAAAAGAAGATTCGTCGAGGAATTAACTGACAGAGTATGACTTTAAGGAGGATACCTTAAAGTCCATCAGTTACAAGACACCAGTCTCGATTCCTCGTACTGACGAATAGTGCCGTTCTGACATAAAGAGATCAATGTCAGATAAAGCGGACAAAAGTATGGCACTTTCCGGAAAAACATACCTGCCGCCGTCAGAAGGACATGCGAGGACAGAGACCTTTTCCGGATGTGTCCAAACGGCTAGAAGATTTGAATGGGATCCCGCGTCTATAAATAGGTCGGAACCACCAACATTTAAGACGCTAGCTTGCTTCCTGACATTCAATACTCTTCTCCCTCGCTCAACTACCGAAAGTCTGAAACTTTATTGCAAGCAAGCAGAACACTTTCGAGGCCTTTCTAAAGGCTATCCGTGTGTTGATTTATCAAACACGAGACTTCAAGCTTCCAACTTGTAAGTTACTGATCTCTTTGGTGATCTTTCTCTTCCGAGGAAGTTCACAGCAGCTCTTGTGCCAGCCAGCACTTGAGTTATCACGGGCAGTTTGCCGTATTGAGAAGATACGTTCTTGGGAGAACTAAACACCCAGTGAAGCTGTGGAGGTTGAAGTGACGTGCTCGCACTCCACCAGCCGATCAGAGTTGAAGAAGGACAAGGCCAGGAGCGGTTGATCTAGTGAACTGGTGGACGAGGCATTCACCAGCTAGAGATAGATCGTAGGACGCTTGTACCCGATTACTCTTAGTGAAATTTCCAGTGCTACGACTGGAGAGTGGACGTAGATCAGTTGATCGAACCACTATAAATCCTATGTCTTTATCAGTTTTCTGCATTAAATTCTTATTTTAAACCCAACACCCAAGTGCTGGTGTATTCTCTGAAAACTGATAACTGTGTAAACAAGGCCTAAATATTCTAAGTGTTGAATCACCAGCTGACAGGTCCCAGTCAGTTGGTTAACCAGCAAGTGCAAGAAAACGATTAACTTTATATATATATTTCCGCTGCGTAACGTGTTAAACTCTGAAAAACCGGGACCAACAAGTGGTATCAGAGCAGTCGGTTCTTATAGACCGATTGTTTCTGAGTCGCTTAGGACCGAGATTCACGTTTCCTTGCACTCCTTTGTTTGTCTGTTGATTAGCTCAGGTACACGAAGATGAATACTCCGAAGCTACTCGACTACAAGACTGTGAAGCATGATATATGGTGAAAGAGGTCGCTCATTTCTCTGAAGAGCATCCATCCGGAAATGAAAGATGTGCTGGAGAAAGGGCCAATCGAGATCACCATGATACAGCACCAGCTAGGAGATCGTCCAGCTGCTGTGATCCCAAAGCCTCAAGGATGATTTTTCATACGTACTAGACCCATGATGCATGCCTCTTACAACCTTTGTTATCTTATTTAAAACAATCCTAGAGAACTTATGAACAAATAAGTAAGCAGGCTACGGTCGTGTAGACCTCTACTCACTTCACTGTCCACTTCTCACATGTTTAAATGTTTTATTTAGAAATATCATCTATTAGAACTTATGAACAAATAAAGTAAGCATGCTACGGTCGTGTAGATGTCTACACACTTCACTGCCCACTTCTAAAAAGAGACTGCATTGTGCAGGTCTTGTTGATTTTAATTAAAAAATCTTGTTTAGTCTTTTTCTTTCAAAATGTTCTTATGCGCACATATTATTTTATGATCCATAATTTATGTCACATCTAAAATTCAATCATATTTCCCAACATGATTTCGGAATTTATATACATAAAATAAATCACATAAAGCATGCTTTGAACAGTAAATAATAAAGCAGTAACATGCTTCCCTATTATCTACAACATGCTTTAAAAATAAATAATAAAAGCAGTAGCATGCTTTCCTATTATTTACTAGTGCGCACACAATAAATCACATCATACGAGAATAGCCTTCTTACTACCTTTTTCCATAGGCCCACTCTCACATTCTTTCTTCTTTCATTTCAGTGGCTGAGAGGTGGGAGTTCTGGCTTTCCTGACAGGAATTGGAATACTGACTCCATCGACTTACCCTGTGTTGGAGTCGGTGACTTCTTTGACTTCTCAGTTTCAAACTTTTTCTTCAGCCTTTTGTAAGGTGGCTTACTTGGCTCCTCCCTGAGGTTAGTTAGTTGGGGGAGATCCTCCATCGCCTTCTGGAGACTCTCCTCCCTCTCAGCATCTGTCTCTGTTGCCTCCTTGTCAGTACCATCATCACCACCACCTTCTGCATTTCCACCTTATTCTTCTCCACCTTCCTCATTATCATCCTTCTCTGAACTGGAGTCCTTCAGGTTATGCTTGGGTGGGATGAAATTAGTAGGGATAAGTTCTTCACCATTTCTCCAACTAATAACTAATTCTCAATCCAAACCCCACATTGGTGGAAAAAGTTCTGTTGCTCTTAATCGTGGACTTTCTTCCCACATAGTCCAACTACCTTTCAAAGATAAACTCAACCCAGTTACCAAGGACTTCATCGTCTATCGCCATAAGTAGCTAATACTTCTTCTTGCACATCTCTGAGAATGAGCCAACCTTGCATTGAATCATGTGAATAGCGATGTCGGCCAAGAACTTGTAGAAAGGATCAAGTTCATTTGTTTTATGGTTCATTTTCCAACCAGCCGACACATCTTCCCTCTTCCATTGATTTCAATGCTCCTCCATGTGCTCCCTCATCTTTTGATTTCCACCACCTTGAAGATAGGTGTGGATCTGCACTCCATCATTCCATAGTTTGAACACTTCACTGAGAAGTTTGGCGTTCACCCAGATTGTTATGCCTGCCATTGAGGTGTTGAAGGTTTTGGTATCATGGTCCACCACCGCATTGGTGTAGAATTCGGCAACCAAATATTGATGGAATCTTTTTGGCCGAACTGCCAGAAACTATACGATCTTATCTCAGTTTAGTTTTCATGGGAGTCGTTGATCGGGGCAGGCTTTCTCCACATCATCGATATTCAGCAACATCTCTTTTATAACCTGCGCACCCTTTTTTTATTCCGGTGAAAGCTTCTGTGGATTGTCCTTGAACAGCTTTAACATTTGCGCATATGAAAGGTCTTGATATACAACCTCAGCTTCATCACGAACCGATGTTGATGTAACCTCCTCTGGATTCTAAGTACTCGTATATTTCGACATCTTTCAGATTGATGATTGGGAATAAATGACAAGGAATGTTGGTTGATTGCTTTGAATGCTCGAATAATTTACGGGTTGGAGAGTATGAAGATCGAATGAAAATGGTAAAGATTTGAAAGTATAACCACCAGAATTACTTTGTCTATTTATAGTATTCAAAAATTGAATTTGAACGGCTCAGATTGAGTCAACAAGAAGATGATCGACGGATGGGGTGTAGTGAATCTTGGACTGGGTTGATTTGATCTAATGTGGGGAGTGGGGTTTCCATGTGCCACGTCCGATTGCTCGACATCTATTCCGCAATAAATGTGTCGTACCGAATAAGGCAATTTTTGAATTTCAAATAATCCCGCTTCTAAAACTTAAACTGAGTGGAAGTAAGTTTCAATTTCTAAACCAACAGTTTGAACTCAGTTTAATTCCGCAACCGTCCTTCAAAGAAAACCAAGTATCCAAAAACCAAAACTTGGTCTAAAAACTAAGAAATAGACAAAAACTGAAAACTTAGAGTTGGAACTCAATTTTAATCCATTTCACTTCTTCTTCAAATTTGATTTCTCTGATTCTAGATCGAGTGAATTTAGAACAACTTGTAGTCAAGAAAAACTAAGAGCTGGGAATTAGTTTTAGTCAGCATCTTCAGTACTTTTCTTAGAATTTGAGAAATAAGAAGTCCAGAGTCTGAAAACTGAGAGCTGGGACTCAGTTTTATTCCGCAACTACTCCTCTTTGATCAAGATCTCATCAAACTCTAACAAACCAAGTTTGATTCAAAGCTTCTTGAATCAAGCCTCAGGGAGTGGTTTGGTGAAGATGTCATCTTCAGTTCTTATTTACTCAACAGACACATCTTTATTGTCAACATGATCTTTGATGAAATGATGTCTGATATCGATATGCTTAGTCCTTGAATGGTGAACTGGGTTCTTAGTGATACACATAGCACTATTATTATCACAATAAATGGGCATGCATCCAGTTTTTACTTCATAATCAAGTAATTGCTTCTTCAACCATAGGACTTGAGCACAACAACTTGGAGTGGCTACATACTCAGCTTCGGTTGTTGAGGTAGCTACAAAGTGCTGCTTCTTGCTAAACCAACTGATCAGCTTATGACCTAGGAACTGACAAGTTCAACTTGTGCTATTTCTATGAATTCGACATCCTCCAAAATCTAAATATGAGTAAGCATTGTGAGTTAGTTCGTCAGCTTTGGGATACCAGGTACCTAAGGACTCAGTTCCTTTGAGGTATTTCACGATTTTATTCGCAGCCTCCATGTGCGACTTCTTAGGATTTTCTTGAAACCTTGTGATAAGCTCATTATTTTACTCGCTTATCTATATTATTTTCTACTATTTTATGTAGTTTTCCTGAGTTTATATATATATTATGTGCATGAGTCTATATTAGGTGGTATTATGCGCGTTTTGGTGTTTTTGTAGGGTTTTAGGCCTAAGTTCACGAGAAATCCGTTCCGGAAGCATTGACGTGTAAGAGTAGCAGTGACGATTTCGTCCACAAGAGGAATTCGAGCTATTGGCACATGGAAATGGATGATGCTTTGAGTTAGCTCTCCAACGCAACTGGAATCGGGTCAATTGGAATCACACTCCGAGCAAATGACGAGAGGATCACCTTTGTGATCGACAAGAACAAGAAAAAGGCGGAGTGCAATCGAATCTCCACTATTGAAGAAGAGGATGAGTCTGAAGAAGATGAAGCAGCTGCCATTGAGTGGGAGCGAGGAAACGATAGGGTAGCAGTGTCAACTGCGCCACCTTTTTTTGAGCTCACCACCATTATCAAAGACCGGAAAATCTACATGGTGGATGCCAAAGGTCGGCGAGTCTGGACCCGACCTCCTTGGCAGTGATTTGAGGTATCGTCGAGCTGCGACGTTAAATCAAGCACTTGTTTAGGAGGTAACCCAACATTTTCCGTATTTTCTTTTCAATTTTCGTTTTTATTTATTTCGAATTTCTGCTTTTAGTTCTTTGCTAACAGTCATTTTTGCAGTATTGAAAAAATATATATATATTTATATATTTGGGAGATCGGCTCGACGTCGATCGACGCAGCCTGGCGTCGATCGATGCCGAGTAGCCCAGCGTGATACTCTTCGATCCACAGCAAGGGTCGCAAGAAGGCTTCAAGTCGATCGACGAGAAGTGCCAGCTACACTTCCTGTGAGTTCTTCCACTGTTGATGAATTTTCTGTCTCTTTCAAATTGCTTGTGTGGAGTAGATTTTTTATTCTTGACTGTGATGAATCTTGTGAGGCATTGCACTTTAATCGCATGATCTTTCGATTTCTTTCTTGCCTATTGATTGAGGACAATCAAACGTTCAAGTTTGGGGGGTTTGATAAGCTCATTATTTTACTCGCTTATCTATATTATTTTCTACTATTTTATGTAGTTTTGCTGAGTTTATATATATATTATGTGCAAGAGTCTATATTAGGTGGTATTATGCGCGTTTTGGTGTTTTTGTAGGGTTTTAGGCGTAAGTTCACGAGAAATCCGTTCCGGAAGCATTGACGTGTAAGAGTAGCAGTGACGATTTCGTCCACAAGAGGAATTCGAGCTATTGGCACATGGAAATGGATGATGCTTTGAGTTAGCTCTCCAACGCAACTGGAATCGGGTCAATCGGAGTTCGGGAGAGAAAGTTATGGCCAAAACCGTGAGACCGCGCAGGAGGGCGAAAAGCTGCGTCGACAGATGCCAATTGGCATCGATCGACGAAGACCAAGGAGGCTCGTCGATCGACGTGAATCAGAAGCGATCGACGCGGAGGTGTCTGCTGGAGCGAAAATCTGATTAAATTCGGATTTATTCATATCTTTAGCCCTACATTTGATAGGATACACATCCAACACTATAAATAGCCTACTAAACTCGATTTTTGAGCTTTCCTTATCATATCTTCGCTCTACAATTTGGTTTTGAGAGTTTGGAGACTTGGGAAACACGAAACCCTTTATT
Source organism: Plectranthus barbatus (assembly GCA_026898455.1). Classification (NCBI taxonomy): domain Eukaryota; kingdom Viridiplantae; phylum Streptophyta; class Magnoliopsida; order Lamiales; family Lamiaceae; genus Plectranthus; species Plectranthus barbatus. The sequence goes on along the minus strand of JAPKLW010000035.1, from coordinate 251,450 downwards.
TTTC
>JAPKLW010000035.1:59697-251436 GCA_026898455.1 Plectranthus barbatus | reverse complement strand
GTTATCCATAATAAGAGTTCTTCCCTAGAATCTGTGTTCTTTAATTCGCTTTCCAAAACTCCTTTAATTTTCAAGTATTGTTATCTTTATTTTCCAAACAAAACCCTGATTTTGAATTCCTCAAACAATGAATTTTAGAACCATAGCTAGTACATAGGATAATTTCCCCATACAATTCCCCTGGATCGATAACCTTATGGTTTACAAATTTATTTGCCGCTGTTATTATAATTAATCTGTTAGAAATAACAGTGATCACCTTGCACATACTCCAACTGAGTAGGAGATATCCGACCTACTTGTGGTAACATATAATAAGGATCCCAATCTGTTACTTGTTGGATTAACTACTTCTCCTTCTTCATCAAGATTGATTTGAGCACTATGGTTCATGGGGATCCTTAAGGGCTTGGTCTTTTTAGGACAAAACTTATTTATCAAGTCTTTGGTATACTTCTTTTGATTGATGAATCAGACTGAATTACTTGATGACCGAGAAAGTAAGTTAGTATACCCATCATACTTGTTTGGAAATCGCTCTACATAAGTTGGGCAAACCTCTCGCACAACATCAAGTTATTATATCCAAAGATAATATCACCGACATATATCTGAACCAATAAGATGTCAGCTCCATCCTTGATTCTGAAAAAAGTTGTGTCAATCTTCCCTTTCTAAAAACCATTCTTGAGAAGAAACTGAAACAAAGTCTCATACCAAGCTCTGGGTGCTTGCTTAAAACCATAGAATGCCTTTCTCAACTTATAAACTTGGTTTCCATCTTCGAAGCCAGGGGGTTGTTCAACATAGACTTCTTCCTCAAGCTCCCCATTTAGAGAAGCACTTTTACATCCATGTGAAAAATTGTGAAATTATAGTGCGCGACATAAGCTAAGAACAATCTTATGGCTTCGAGTCTGGCCAATGGAGCAAAAGTCTCATCAAAGTCAATCTTTCACACTGAGCATACCCTTTTGGTACGAGTCTTGCTTTGTTCCTCACAATATTCCCAGTTTCATCTCTCTTATTCTTGAAGACCCACTTCGTTCCAATAACACTTTGATAAGATGGTCTGTACACTAAGTACCATGCTTGATTGCGTTTGAACTTTGCAAGCTCCTCTTGCATGGCATTGATCCAATACGTGGACTTCAGAGCATCTCCTATCTTGGTAGGTTCTGGTTGTTGAGAGATAAAACTAGTCAGCATGGCACTTTCTTGTCTTGTGCAGACTGGGTTGGCAATGTTGTCCAACACAACATCCTCTAGATGGTGTCTTAGCCATTTTGGCCTCTGGAGCTGATTAACCTCGACTGATTGAATGAAATCTCCGGGAAAGTCAGCTCTTGAAACTGGGACTGAGGTTAAGGTTGACTACACCATGGCAAGATCTTCTCTTGAAACATGATCTTCCAATTCTTGATTTGATCATTCTTCTCCAGTGATTGTTTCTGCAATCTCAAACCTTTGATCTTCTGGATTCACCTCTTCAGGATTGGCGTACTCTTCGGCTTGCTGCACTCCAGCCGAATCTTCTAGATTACTTGATGTTTCAGTCATAGATCTAGCCTGGGAAACTGTATTAGTATTTTCTTTTTCAAAACTCAGTTTCTCATTGGCAGCCTTGATCTCACGTGATGGAATTATATACTCAAAGCATTATGATTGGTATATTATGTACAAGGTATATCTGTTAATATACTGGGAATCATGAATGTTGTATGATCATGTATTGTCCGAACATGTTTCGCAAATGCTCTTATCCTCTTATCTCATCGATAGAGAGGTCATACGGTGTGTAGAAGAGATCATGGAAGATCGTATGGATCGCTTGACCTAGCCAGATATAAATAGCTATCATAGCTGAGACAGTCCTATGATAGAATGTCGGTATATGTTGCAACATACGCGGTAATAAGCAACTTATCTTGGTTGCTTGGTATGCTAGTGCGTGCGGTACACATTGATAGGACCTAAGTTAAGATCAATTCCTTTATGTGATATTAAAGGAATCTTGATCTCGGTGGCTTGATGGAATCCTAAGCCTAGATAAAGGCACAGAAGTATACACAAATTTGTATGTCATTTTGAGATGGAGAGAAAGGTTTTAGTCGAGCTTGTATCTATGTATCTTGGGTTATACTCCCTCCGTCCCACTTCATTAGTCCCTCTTTCCTTTTTCGTCCGTCCCATTTAATTGTCCCTTTACCTAAAATGGAAAGTTAATCTCCACTCACTAATAAAATACTAATTTCCTCTATCTCTACTCGCATTGGTTATTGTGCCAAATATTAAGGGGACTAATCAACCGGGACGTAGGGAGTAACAGTTTGTGTATGACTGTTTGTAACTGGAACTAGGTAACCGCATTCAGTATAGGATGGTGACATTCCCTGAGAAGCTCAAAAGGGTCATTATGCTAAAGTCCTGCATGCTAATTAAGTTAAAACATAAGTGAAAAATGTTGAGTATATTGACTCATGAATGTAAGACGATAATTAATTTAATGGCTTGTTAGACCTTAAATTAATTAATGAATGTTTGTAACCTTAAATGTAGGGATATACCGAGCCTATGCAACTCGTTCCTCACAACGTGGTAGCAAATAGGTAGGACAATATTCATTCTCTAGTGACATGAATCAATATTAATTAATTAATTAATTAAATTTTGGGTTGAATATGTGAATTAATTAATTGATAGGCTTTATTTGCTATTTGCATTCTGGTCTGGCCCATAAAAGCTCAAGCCCATTTGAGGTCAGATTTTTACTATAAATACCACTCAGGTTCTCAAATCACAACACACCACAAGATCATAAGTTGCTAAGTAGCAAACCAGGATTTGGGAGCTGTGATAGTTGATTGGAGATCTGAGAACGAGGAGGAAATTTTGCTTCTCGATAGGCATGAAATCTGGAGGGAATCATCACCAGTTTTTTGAATTTGAGCTGGGATACTAATCAAAAGATCAAATTCGGTGGATCTTTTTCTTCTTCTCTCTCCTATTTTTTGAAATCAATCTTATTAATTTCAAAGATTTTATTCATTTCTCTTGTAGGATTAAATCTTGTTGTGCAAGAAAAAGGATCGAGGATCAAATCTCTGCGCATCGAATTCTTCAGTTTCTATTATCTAGGTATTACGCATAAACCTTCTTATGCATATTGAATTGGAGCATGCTAAGATTAATCATAGTTATAGTGATTTATTTTGATATCAAATTTTCAACCTGGGCTTATATGAATTAAGTGATTCAATTCACGATAATGAAATCCCTTCAATTAGTATCAGAGCCAGGTTGAATTAATATGCTCTGTCGGAAAAATAGTATTGCCTATGATTATGCATGATTATTATTATTCAATTGTTATGAAAGAATGAATATTGGAATGAATAGTATTTGTTCCTCATGGTTCTCGAGTTAATTCGCCATTTTATATGGATTCATTTTCATCCACGAGATAAATCCGTAGTTAGGTTTAATTTGAAAAATTGTAGTAGGATAATTTTCCATGTAATTTTCAATTTTAATATAATATGTAAAATCGAGAAGAAAAAGAACTTGAATAACAAGGAAACCAACCGGAGTGCTGCAACCACAGTGCGGGCGATGAAACCCTAGGGCTCCGTACAGCCGCGCGCAAAAAGCAACGTAGCCAGACCATGGTAATTCAACGGAGTAGCACGATGCAGCGATGGGCGGAGGGCAAGCGAGCCAGTGGCGGTGTGCACAGCAGCGCAATCCTAGGGTTTGCCACGTGGGTCATGCGCAGGTAGCAACTCGTGGTTCTTATGACTCCATTTTGGTTGCGGTTCATGCGATGTCGGTCGGTGGCTTGCGTGGTCGTATGAACAATAGCGGTACGCAAGGAGGAAGGACAACGCACGCACGATGGAACCCTAGGTTCCCTACATGCGGCGTTGCCGTCTCCGACACAGCCAGCTGCTGCTTCTCCTTTGCTAGCGGACAACGACGAGCGTGGTGCATCTCGGCTTGGAGACGGTGTGCAGCAAGAGGCGGTTGATGGCGAGTTTCAGTAGTGGCAAGGAGCAGCAGACGGTGGATTGTATGGGGCGAAGCCGGAGCAGGCTGGGGTGGCATTTGGCAGAGATGGGCGACGATGGGGAGACTTGGAACGCGGGTTGTGGGTGCACGAGTTGCGCATGGCCTGCTGCACATTTTTTTGACAGGCTCCTTGCGGCGACGATTGTTCGCCTGTGGTGGCCCCTTGGGCCATGTACATGTGGGCTTTGGGTTTGCGGAGTGTGTACCCAGTTGTGCTATTTTTTGATGGATTGAATCTTGGAAGCCACATTTTACAGAAAATAAATAAGATCTCTGTCCAAGTAGTGGGAGCCCAGTAGAAGATCTGTATATAAAATCCAAATTCTAATAGATACGATATAATTTGTATTTTGGTATCATGGGGCCACGAGCACTTTTTTATTTTTTTTATTATCTATTCTCGCATGATATATGTGTTTAATTAATTGCGCAACATCCAAGCGTGTTGTAGATAATAGGAGCACGTTTAATGCTTTTATTTACAGCTTTAAAGCATTCTTATGTGATTTGTTTTATGCAATTAAATTATGACTATAAATTCGGAGTTCATGCTTTGCATGATAGAATTTTAGCAATGTTATAGTTTATGGCTACATAAATAATTTGAACAATTGAACCTTATGATTTAAAAAATTACTAAGCTATTTATTTAAAGATCTCCACAAAGCGATCTCTTATTAGAAATGGATATTCTAATAAGTAATCGTCTACATGTGTAGCTTTCTTATTTTATTATTCACAAGTTCTAATAGATGAGATTTCTTAAAACAAACATTTAATTCATGTGAGAAGTGGTAGCTCATGCGTAAACATTTACATGTGTAGCTTGCGTACTTGATCTTTCACAAGTTTTCTAGGGATTGAATTAAATGAGACAACCTTATTATAAAGGATTATGGTGTATTTTAATCGATCTTTATATGGGAGGGTTGACTTTGGTGGTATGCTTGCTTAGATATTGTCCAGAGTATAACTCATTTGTGATGTCCCTCATCAATAAGATAATATGATCTTAGTTAGTCTCTGATTATTAATTCCACTTGTCTAAAGAACCTGACATGGATTTGAATTAAAGGACTAAAATTGAAAGATGCAGTCTGGTCAGGTGTCCTGTCGTAAACGTCCACATGTGTGGCTTGGAATAGAAATACTTGGGCAAATTGGAGGAGATATTAATATTGTTTTACCATAAAGTTTCAATACTTATATGTTTCAATAATTTGCGATTATATTTTAATTTTTGCTTTAATTTATTGTTTTTAAACACGTCTATGGCTCTCATTGTAAGCCTCTTAACACTGAACCCATTAACTGGTTCAAACTATCCTGAGTGGTAATTCTACTTCATGTATATTCTCTCTTCCGAGAATCATTCCTATATACTTTCTATGGATCCACTAGTTCCCCAGTCTTGGAAGGCTTCTATTTCTGAGCAACAATTCTATGACAAATGGAAAGTTTATGATGATTTTGCTTACTTCTTCATCATACAAAGTCTATCTAGAGAATTGAAACTCATGCACAGGAAGTTCCAAAGTACTGTTGAGATCTTGAGGGATATTGTGAGAGTATGTGGGAAGGTGAAACGAACTATCAGTTATAATCTTGTGAAGGACTTCATTTGCAAGAAGATGACTGAGGGCAGTTCGGTAATTCTGCATTTCATTAACCTGATGATCATGAGAACTTAAAGGATGATAGGTGGACAAATTAATGCTCATGCAAAGATTAACATTGTCCTAAACTCTCTTTATGAATCTTTTGATAATTTTATCAAGTGTCTTGCTGGTAGACGTGAGTTTTCTCTCAATGAGATACTTAGGGCACTGCTACGAGAATAATCTGTCATCATGGCATTGGAATTAGCTCCAACTTTATCAGATTTTGACAGGGCAGTTGCTGAGGCTAAGTACATGCTAATTAAGTTAGAAAAGGATGAAAGGGCAGAAGTCATCACCAGGCCACACAAGCGCAAGCGAAGTGGAAGAGTAAATTGCTTAACCTGATACCTTTTAAATCAGTTTTAAAAATGCCTCTAGAACTTTGGTACGGGCGAAAGCCCAGTTTGACCAGAATTAGGGTTTGGGGTTGTCCAACATATGTGCTGACAAAATAACCCGATAAGTTAGAAAGTAGATGTAAGTTGATGATATTTGTAGGATATCCCACGCAAATTCTAGGTGGTTACTTCTATTGTCATGAGAATCAAAAATTCGTTGTCAGTACCAACACGAGATTCTTGGAGGACGAATATGTAAGAAACTACAGATCCAAAAGTGAAATTATTCTCCACGAGCTTGGAGGTAATGAAGCGATTCCATCAGGTAATCCTAGTGTACTGGTAGATTCACCTTTGATTGGTGAAATATCTGGAACTTCTGTACTTGACAACATGGCTTTAGCTACTGCTTTTGGAAGCTTTCTTCTCGATGGTTTTTTTGAGGCACTTCGATTCTTTCTTAGAAAGCATCGAGTAGCATACTCGAGATGGTTTGGTGAGTTTCATTCAAAGCATGCCTTCGGTGGTCTCTTGTTGATCTTCTGTTCACTTGCCTGTGAACCTTCAGACTTGGCCTTGGCCTTTTCCAAAATCTTAGTTAGCTTCTGCATCTATTCCTCAAGCTCAGCAACTGAGCTCTCTTCCTCTTTTTTTTTTTTTTTTTTTTGGGTAGGGAGGCGCTGGGGCCGATTTCGATGTAGAGGTTTGACCATATGATTTTTCATCTTGTTATGGTTCTACGGTATCCTCTTAAACTATTTCTTCACGAAGAAGGCTACATCATTTTTGGTAGGTGAGCATGCACTACGTAGTACTTCATTCTTTTTCACCATCTCAATGTCCCACTCGTGGGCTTGTAGCTAGGCAAAGACATCTTTCGTGGTCATCTTGGACAGGTCTTTCTCTTTCAGGCTGGTAACCTTGACGAACCAGTCCTCCTTAGGCATCTTGGAGAGAATCTTTACGTTCATATTAACTACTCCCTCCGTCCCTTATGAATTGTCCACTTTGCTTTTGGCACAATAACCAATGCAAGTAGAGATAGAGGAAATTAGTATTTTATTAGTGAGTGTGTATTAATTTTCCATTTTCGGTAAGTGGACAATTAAATGGGACGGACAAAAAAGGAAAGGTGGACAATTGAAGTGGGACGAAGGGAGTACATTATATTCTCTTCAAAAATTCTTCAGCTCGCGTATAATAGCGTTGAAGCGAGCCTACATTGATTTAATGTTCTCTCCAGGGAGTAGCTGGAAGGACTCGTACTTATCCACACATATTTGAAGCTTGTTGTGCTTCATCTGGTCCATTTCCTCACACACAGTACCAAGAAAATCCCATACCTGTTTTGCATTATTGTATTCCAGAGCTTCTATAACCAGAGTTCCAGTAGGGATTTAAGAATCATCTCCATGGCCACTACATCAAGATGAAATTGGGCTTTATCCTCTATGGTCCACTCAACATACGGCTTAGCAACAACTTCTGGGCCGTCACCGCCTCCGAGCTGAGTATTGATCTTCGTGATCTTGATCGGTCCATTTGCCATGACATCCACCATTTCTGAATGGATGTTCCGCAACATTACTAGGGACACTTTCTTCCAAATATTGTAAGTCTCCGAGGATTACTTTGGAAGCTTGGCGACGTGAGCTATCTTTATACCTAAGCTTAAAACAAACAAGAAACAGACAAGTGCAAGGAAAAGAGATCTAGTCCGAAGCCACTCAACACAACCGGTTAGTTTTTAAAGAAAACCTTGGCACGTGAAACAACTTGTTGGTCCTAAAATCAAAGTAACAAAGTTTGCAGTGGAATTAAAATAATCTATCGCTTTACTGAGAAAACTGACTAGACTCAGTTTTCAGTTTGAGAAAACTCAGTTTAGCTCAGAAGATGTTAAGTAAATTTCAAGTAATACACTTCAATACTTAGTCAAGTATTGAAGGTTACAAAGTAAGTATGAAAACTTAGATGTAGAAACTTAAATAAAGCATGTAAATAAGACATGTTATTTATAGTGGTTCGGAATTAAAGTCCTAAATCCACTCTTCCGAACTTAATTAGGAATTCACTAAGTTTCAATATATAAGCCTTCTCACGATCTATGGCAGCCCGTTGAAATCCTCTGTCCTTCGGTCTGCTGTCGTCACTCGCCTAGAAACTCCTTGTAAGCTTACTCCTTCTTCAAGTTGAAGTGAGGACGCACCTCGTAGCCTTCTTTCTAGATGGTTGGATATTTTCTCGTTCTTCCCAAAACTCAGCAAGGTTGGCAATGTCCGTGATAATCAGATCCCAAAGTAGGAACTGGCTGCTATGAATATAACTTTAGGAAAGTTGTATTCACCAAGAAAGAGATTGAGCTTGGAGCTTCTGCCCCGTGCACTTAAATAGATGCACGGAAGTGATAACTTGAGTTAGACACTCAAGTGTCATGTTCAGAACACACAAAATTTCAAAGAGCTTTGAGTAGAAAAATTGACAGAGTGTCGGCTCAGTTTCGTGCAGGATTTTTGATGATGATTCTGCAGATGTGACGAGCTATTTATATGCAGCTTTGGACAACAATTTGAATTTTTTCCGTTAGATTGTGAGACCGAGCCGTTAGAGACAAAGACTGGGTCGTCTAATCATAGCCATTCTTCCAGCTCTGCTCCGCCTGCTCTACCGTGTACTTTTGCTTTTGGAAATGTACTTTCAACCCGCACTTGTTAGACTAAGTTTAAGTCTGAGGAATCCAAGTTTGAGTTTCCTCGTACTGACTTTTGACTTTACTTTGAGATGACTGACGTCTGACTTCTAACACTTGTGTTTCACATGCTCTTGGAATGTTGAAACTAGAAACTGACATTTCCAAAGTTAGTTTCAATTTCCATTTTACTTTGGAAAACTCGGTATTCAAAAACTAAGTTTTTTGCTTTAATAAGTTTCAGGCACGGAAACCATGTCTTTGGAACTTCAAGTTTCTTGGGATCTTCTCTTCAAGTTCAGAAACTTGATTCTTGACATATCGAGCTTTGTTTTCTGATTTCTAACAATTTCCCCCTTAGAGACTTAGTCTCTGTTTGCTCAATCTTCAGCTCAGTTTCTAGTCTATTACAACTTGATTGATCCTATACAAGGATTAAATTTAGGAACTCTAGAAACTTAATACTGAAGTGAGTTTTGACACATTAAACATCAAATTAAGAGGTGAAGTGAAACTCAGTTCCCAATAATAATAATAACGGGCATCGAACGAAGGACAACCGGCATTCTGAATAGAAGTCTTATAATTAGTGAAGAAATGATTGTTGATAGAATACCTTTCCACCAAAGCAAAAAGACATGGACCCATGGAAGACCTGTTGTGGATAAGAAGGACGACCAACCTCCAACCTCCCTAACATCTAAAGCGGTGAAATTTATCATCGAAGGATCAAAGATCAGTAGGATAAATTGAGCCTCAGCAAAGAGAGCATGTCAGATGACAAGGAATAACATTCCTCGAAGAAATTTGGAGCATGAGTTGATAGAGTTCACGATTAATGAGTCACTGGGGCTCCACCACCCCCATCATGATTCCCTAGTCAGATATCTTCCTTTCTATCTATCGGATCAGAAGGATACTAGTAGATAACAGAAGCTCCACAAATGTGCTCTTCTTATGAGTATTTTAGGAAATGGGCATCCCCGAATATAAATTGGTGGGAAATGTGACCCAACTAACAGGATTCAATGGAGGGGAACACCTTGACCTCACCTTGAAAGTGGTCGATGCACCCTCAGCATACAACACAATCCTAGGAAGACCCTGGATCCATGAACTCAAAACAGTCCCATAAACATACCAAATATTAGTCTACTAGATGATTGAGCACCTGATCGGTCAAACGATGGAGGTTTAAATTGATGATATGCTGGTAAAATTCTTAAAGGCAGGATATCACATATATTACCTCCGTAAATCTTTTGAAGTTCTCAAAAAATATAACATGAAGTTGAATCCCGTAAAGTGCTCATTCAGGGTTGTCTCTTGGAAGTTCATTGGATACATGGTGACCAAAAGGGGTATCAAAGCTGACTCCACAGAAATCAAGGTGGTGCACTATATCCCACTTTGAAGAACCCCAAGTGAAAAGGCTCATGAGCAGGTTGGCAGCCTTAAATAGGTTCGTTGCCAAATATTCAGAGAAAACTCAGGCCTTCTTCCAAGCATTGAAGAAGGGTAAAAGATTCGAGTGGACCGAGCAATGTGCAAGAGCACTCGAAGAGCTAAAGCACTACCTCACTAGTTTGCCGGTATTTGTAAAACTCGAGGATAGAGAAATCTTGCTCCTATACCTCTTTGTCTCCGAGAACGCTGAAGTATCGATCATTGACAATAAAGTATAAACAAAGTAACATCCAATAAACAATGCTAGTAAGGTGTTACTAGACCCAGAGTCAAGATACACTTCCTCGGAGAAATTTTTACTGGCATTGATCAATTCAACGAGGAAATTGAGGCCTTACTTTGAGCCCCTGATATGCGCGTGAAATGTATACATTTTGTGTGCTTGAATATTGCATTTATAGGTCATTTTGAATGCATTTCACCCACATATCATATATTTTGTGTAGATTTTATTTTACTTTTGATGTTTTAGTGTTTGAAGTGATGGATTCGTATACTGAAAGGTTTTTAGTTAATATATTAGTAATCATTATTGTTGTATTTGTTGGCATTATATACTTAAAGCATATATGATTAAGTGTTTTGTACACTGGTCTTCATATATGTTGCCGCAACAATACTCGCTGTCTGATAGAACAAACATACAACGAACCATAATATCCTATTATCTCGCCTATAGGGATGATCATATGGTGTGTAGGAGATCACAGAGGATCATATGAATTGTTTGACCTAGCGAGATATAAACAGTATCACAACTGAGACGGTCCCTGGATAGGCTGTCGGTCTAAGCTGCGGCACATCGGTTCATAAGTGGGCTTATCCTAGCTACTTGATGTGTCGGTACATGGTTATGTATTGATGGGATCAACAGTGGGATGTGCCATTCTCATTGACATATGAATGAGCCAGATCCCTAACATATTTCCTATGATCTTAAACCTAACTGAAGGATAAGGGGCACACACAGATTGACCACACTTTGATTTACCATGGTGGCGAGTCTTACATGTACTCTTATACCCGTATTTTGGGTGTTGGCAATTTGTGTGTGGCCTGCTTAGTCTGGACGTTTAGGTAAGCATATCCGTTTCAAGATGGTGACATTCCCTGAGGAGCTCACAAGGTTCATTATGCTAAACCCTACAGGTTGAATTATTTAATTCAGGCATAAGTGAAAAGGAGTGAGTGGTATTACTCAGGAAATAAGAGATTAATTAATTATGGCTGATTGTCATAAGCCAAATTAATTAATGAATGTCTAAAACCTTAAATATGTGGATCATGTTAGTTTGGTGCAACCCGTTCCTAATAACGTGGTAATAAAGGGGCGAGTCAGCATTGTTACCGTGGTGAAGGTTAAAACAATGTTTTATTAATTAATTATGTTCTGGGTTGAACAAGGAAGGATTAATTAATAAAGAGGGCCCACTTTATTAATTGCATCTGATCCCTGGTCTGGCCCATTAATTGCTCACAGCCCATTAGGGTTAGGGTTTCTCAAAACCCTAACACTATATATAGGCCTTCACTCTATCAGATCAAAAAGTTGTGATAACTAGGGTTTCAGTATATTGAAAATTGAGAGAGAGTGGCGGCAGCTATCTGATGGAGAAACTGATCGATTTCTCCAGATCTCGGATTCAACTTGGTAGATAATCCTCACCAGATTTCCAAGGAGCAAGGGAACAGATCAGAAGATCAGATCTGTAGGAACAATTGTTCATAGCCGGTGTTCTACCTTAGATCTAAGGTTATTTCATCGTTGTTGGCTCCGATCTAGATCTGTAGATCAAACGGTGAAATCGGGTATTCTCTAATCCATCATCTGCAAGTAATTTTGTAGGAGCATGCATAGGTTCGCATGATTTGTTTAATTGAAATTTATTCCTGGTACCCTAAGAACGACCCTTGGCAAGAATTTAATTAATGGCAACTCGTGTTGTCCATCGTAGACTCAAGCCCTACAGTATTTTCATCTCCTCTCTGAATTAAAAAACTTATATCACAAACGACTCTATTCTCTTATCTCGTTCATAGGGAGATCATACGTTGTGTTGTAGATCATAGAAGATCATATATATTGCTTGACTTATCGAGATATAAATGGTTATCATAGCTGAGATACTGCCAGGATAGATTGTCGGTTTAAGCTATGACATAGTTAGTATTTAGTCATTTATCTTGGTCACAAGATGTGCTGGTATGTTTGGTACCTATTGATAGGACCTAACATAGATTGATTCTTTATCTGACATAAAAGGAATCTTGATCTCGATGGCTTGATAATATTTGAAGCCTAATGAAAGTTCAAGAGGTATGCACAAGTTTGTATATCACTTTGAGATGTTATGGTGGAAAGTCTTATATGTACCTGTATATCTGCATCTTGGGTGATTGCATATTGTGTATGAATTCTAGTTCTATAGTTAGGTAACCATATCCAGTATAAGATGGTGACATTCCCTTAGGTATCTGAAATCGTGCACAAACTTAAATCAAAATTAGGCTTCATTTCATCCCAAATTCTTTTCGGTCAAAATTTTCTCCCTCCAAATTTAAATTTTCATATTTCCCATTCATTTCATGCAAATTTAAATTCTCGTATTTCCCATTCATTCTCATATTACCTGCCTATCCCCTAGCAGCTGGAGTAGCACAAGCATCTGCATCTTTCTTGGAAGAAGGAGTGTCTTCTTGCACTTTGGAGTCCCCCTCCCTAGCTCTCTTCTTATTGGCTAACATCTAAGCAATGGCGGCTGGATCCATTGTCTCACACCTGTAGTCCTCAGGTAGCTTGACTATCCTCCAGTCTAAGTAGCGAATAGAGTTAGCATTCACACTTTGGCCTCCGTGAATTAGGTCCCAGATCCTTTCTCCCTCCAAGTAGACAAAATCAATCCTTGCAGTCTCTTCGAGCGTGAGTTCAGTCTTTGGAACCTCTGCACAAGCAAAGAATGCAACCAGTTAAATCAAACAAGAAAAGGAAAGAAAACCAATACGTAAAAGAGGGAACCTACTTATTGCTTTGCCACCACAGATGAGAAACTCCGGAGCTATCAGGTCTAACTCAAGAAAGAAGTACTTGTTAGGCCAAGCCGATGAATTCCTAGGAGAACCGAAAACTATCGGAGACTTACCCCACAACCACTTGGCGATGTAGAAATAGCCATTGTCGAAGCAACCAAGGTGATAAATATGACGCCTCTCCTTAAGGCTGGTAAGACCTAGCCCGATGTCGAAGAATGTCAAGAAAGTACCTACAAGGTAACACCAACTCACAAACCATATCTGGAATGGGGAAACCATCCAAGAATGAAGGATATTACAGAAAAAGGGATGAAAAGGGAAGATAACCCCCTGATCGACAACATGAAGGTAAAAGAAGGCATATGTTGGAATTATATACATAAAAGCATTATGATTGGTATATTGGGAAATGTTATGTTTGATATTCTGGTAATCATTAATGACCTGCAATTAACAACTCCTATATGAATTAACAATCATACGATGTGAACAAACACATCCAGTTATCTCATCGATAGGGAGATCATACAGTGTGTAAGAGATCACAGAAGATCGTATAGATAGTTCGACCTAGAGAGATTTAAACAGTTACCAAAGTTGAGACAGTTTCTGGTTTAGCTGTCGGTTTAGGATGCAGCATACAAGTCCATAAGTGGTTTATCTTGAGTGCTTGTGTGACCGGTACATCTCAAGGTATTGATAGGATCAACAATGAGATGAACCATTATTCTTGACATATGAATGAGTAAAGATCTCGGTAACTTGGTCGGATCTAAAGTCTATTGAAAGCTGAGGGGCACATATGGGTTGGTTGTCACTTTGACTCGCTATGGTGGAGAGTCTTACATGTACTCGTATATCTTCCTCTTGGGTAATGGCAGTTTGTGTGGGGTTTCCTCAGGCTGGATACCATATCCGTTTCAGGATGGCGACATTCCCTAGGAAGCTCACGAGGTTCGTTATGCTAATTCCTACAAGTTGAATCATTAATTCAAGCATAAGCGATAAAGGTTGAGTGGTATTACTCAGATATAATAAGAGATTAATTAATTGCAGCTAATTTTCATATGTTTAATTAATGAATGAATGTTTAAAACCTTAAATATGGGGATTAATCAAGTCAATGCAACCCGTTCCTAATTACGTGGTGATAAAGGGGTATGTCAGCATTAATTCTCTGGTGGAATGAATTAATGTTTATTAATTAATTATGTTCTAGGTTGAACATGAAATTAATTAATAGGAGACCCACTTTATTATTTACATTTTATCCTTTGTCTGGCCCATCAATTCTCAAAGTTCATTGGGGTTTATTTATCCCTAATAGCCCATTCTCCATATATATATATATATATATATATATATAGAGTTGTAATCATATTTGAACCACCTTACAGATGAGATATAAGAACTAATCTGCACCTTTAGTTTCGAATTTTGAATGATCCTGATTTAATGTTTAACTTTATTATATTACTTAATTAATTATTTTTTAATTACATAAAAGGGCTTAGTGGTAAATAATATATTCCAATTATATTGTTTCCATAACTAACTCCTATAATTTATCTAAATGATTTGCAATCAAAATCATATACATAAATTGAATATGAATTTTCATTTACATACTTCGACATTCACCAGCACATGGGACGACGACGGTGAGAGGGAAGGGTTGTGATGGTGGCGAAAGCAAACCATCACCAACAGCAGACATCGTTGGGCACTTTCATCATTCCGGACAATCTCATAGCATTTTCCTAAAGGAAATCGAACCTCGGCCGCTTATTGCTGAAGCTCCGCACACGCATTCAGAGAAAAGCTACGATGCAGGTGGTGTTTCACTTCATATGATCAGAGTTTCTATGCTCTTTAATTTATCCCATTTTGTGTATGCTTTCGTGTGATCCACTTTGTTTGCCACCGAAAATTGATGTTTGTTGAATATATTTTTTTATTTTTCGGCTAATGATATTGTTCCTTGCGTTTTTGCAGCCTTCAAGTTTAGAGTGATTGTGAATTATGATGAGTTGAAATCAAGACTTTAATGTGGGACTTATTTGCTAGTCAATTGCAATCAATAGCTTCTTTTTTTTTTCTATCTAATCTCGTTCATAATTTATTTCTCTCTCCTTTCCAATAATGACATTGATTTTTGTGAATTTAAGCTTGTATATTTGCATTTGTGTTATGTGCAATTTGATTTACATTGATTTGTAAATTTCTGGGAGAAATATTAATTTTTGCAGTATTTTAGTCTGCATATTTGCAACATTTAAGCCTGTATATTTGCATATATATTCTGTGCGATTTGAGTTGCACGGGTTTGTGAGTTTCTAGGAGAAATAATTTTGCGATTTGCGATTTGAGTTGCACGTGGTTTTAGTGTATAATTTCATTAAAAATATACAGTTATTCCACCTGTAAACATGCACAAATACAACATATTTATTGCAATATTTTATGAGTACTGCTTGTATTTGTCGCGTGATATTTCTGGTTTTTTCCTTGTATTTAGTAAAGTTGCTACTGGCACGAAATATGCAGTAATTATGCCTGTAATACTTCACATGATTTTCATAATAATAGCAATGATAGTAATTTGCTTTTAAAAAAATTAAATTTGCTTTTTTTGTGTAGTTGTATGGATCTGCAAATGATTATAACATTTACTGTAACTAAAGTGTATAAAAAATGTAATTTTTTATTGATAAATAAGTTGAATTTTATTTTATGATCTTTTAAAATTATTTAATGTTTGAAATCCGAAAGAACATAAAAATTAATTTGAAATTAAAAAAATTAGTGATCCAATCCCATAAAATTGGAAAGTAAATATCAGTTAATGTTGAAACATATTATTTTAGGAATCGAATTCCACAAAATCAGGAGGGAAAATTGTGTAAATATTATTTTAATTAAAAAACAAAGTAACTACATATGCAACTTTGATCTTCTAAATAATGCAATTTTTTCTCAAAATTATGTAACAAATCCAAATACTGCTACTTTTTTCACTAAATTATGCAGCAAATTTTCAAGATAACTACCCCATTCATTCCGGATCTCGTTACATATTCAATTTAGAACTGTTCCGAAATTTAAGCAAATTATATCGTGGGTAAGATATGGGAAGCTGCAAATTTACCATGTAACCCTTTTATGCAATATTTTTATTCTTTTATTGCACCGAATTTTTTCAGATTTAAAATTAAATCTGGAACGTTAATATTATTAATCAAAGGCTAAAATCAAGTCTTATTTCACATCTAAAAGATGGTTTCTACCCTAGTGCACCCCTATATAAATATAAATATATGTATATTTATATATATACATATATATAAATATATATATATATCAGTTCTCTCACTTCCCACATAAGTTGGAAGTATCAAACCAGAAACACTAGAGAGACGGAGAGAGTGGAGGCGACTATTACAATCCAGTAGCGCATCCTCACCAGATTTTCGGATTGAGCAAGGGAACAGATCAGAAGATCAGATCTGTAGGAACACCTTCAACCATCTACCGCCGTTATTCAATCCGCAGGAGTTGAGGTATTCCTTTGAATCTACGCATTAAATTAAATAGGAGCATGATAGGGCATTTACTGTTTGTCATAACATTTATTTTGATATCCATAAAACGAATCTGGGTAAAAATAAATGGTGATTCACATTGCCTATTGTAGACTCAGTTCCTATAATTGGTATTAGAGCCAGGTTCATATTTTATGGCTCTGTCGGAGAATAAATTTTAACATTCAGTTTATGCATGTTATTTAATTTATCGTGGATGGATTTATCTTTGATGTGGATGTTTTTATTCTCGTGGCCTTCTCTGGTTTTGTTTTGTTTTAAATCGCGAGAAATTCCACTATTAGATTGATGGGAAATTATGTAATAGACTAGATCTATTTTGCTGTATTTTTTTTATTCAACTGTAAACTGAAAAAGAGGATGTTGGGAAATTTGTCAAAGTTTCTCTCCCTCAGTAGCTACTTGTATAGATCTTAGTTTTGGTGGATCAAATCCTAAGTCCTACCAGCGTCAGTTGTCTCTAGATAGCTCTAGATCTCAAATGTAAAGTCCTGTTTAGGTCTTTTTGAGTTGTAAGTCGCAGCTGATCAAGACTCATGCTGACACTGTTCACCAGCATGAGAAGTGCTTACCACTGGTGACTGTTAACCAGTTGGGAAAAGTTTCATCAGGTGGCGGCTGACAAAGACTCGTGCTGACACTGTTCACCAGCATGAGAAGAGCTAATGACTGGTTACTGTTCACCAGTTGGGAAGGATTTCACCAGCAGGCGGCTGACAAATCCTACCAGCAGAATACATGTTCTCACTGACACTATTCACCAGCGGTGAAGCCACCAGTCATGGGAGATTCCAAGAGTTAACATCAGACATATTGGTACTTAGATTGTGCCAGCGCAAGTCACCAGCAGAGACTGCTAGCACAAGATCACCAGAATGATCTACCAGTCGGATGTTACCAGCAGAATTCCAGATTCTCTCTCCCAGAGTCTTAGAGACAAAAAGAAGATTCGTCAAGGAATTAACTGACAGAGTATGACTTTAAGGAGGATACCTTAAAGTCCATCAGTTACAAGACACCAGTCTCGATTCCTCGTACTGACGAATAGTGCCGTTCTGACATAAAGAGATCAATGTCAGATAAAGCGGACAAAAGTATGGCACTTTCCGGAAAAACATACCTGCCGCCGTCAGAAGGACATGCGAGGACAGAGACCTTTTCCGGATGTGTCCAAACGGCTAGGAGATTTGAATGGGATCCCGCGTCTATAAATAGGTCGGAACCATCAACATTTAAGACGCTTGCTTCCTGACATTCAATACTCTTCACCTACCGAAAGACTGCAAATTCATTACGCTCAAGCAAGTAGAAGCGCATACAACTTTCGAGGCTTTTCTTAAAGCTTACCGTGTGTTGATTTATTCAAACACGAGACTTCAAGTTTCCAGCTTGTAAGTTACTGATCTCTTTGGTGTTCTTTCTCTTCCGAGGAAGTTCACAGCAGCTCTTGTGCCAGCCAGCACTTGAGTTATCACGGGCAGTTTGCCGTATTGAGAAGATACGTTCTTGGGAGAACTAAATACCCAGTGAAGCTGTGGAGGTTGAAGTGACGTGCTCGCACTCCACCAGCTGATCAGAGTTGAAGAAGGAAACAAGGCCGGGAGCGGTTGATCTAGTGAACTGGTGGACGAGGCATTCACCAGCTAGAGATAGATCGTAGGACTCTTGTACCTGATTACTCTTAGTGAATTTCCAGTGCTACGACTGGAGAGTGGACGTAGATCAGTTGATCGAACCACTATAAATCCTTTGTCTTTATCAGTTTTCTGCATTACATTCTGATTTAAAACCCAGCACCCAAGTGCTGGTGTATACTCTGAAAACTGATAACTGTGCAAACTTGGCTAAAATATTCTAAGTATAGATTCACCAGCTGACCAGTTGTCAGCTGCGTACTTAGTAACCAGCGCCAGCTGACCAGTTGCCAGTTGTCAGCTGTGAGTCAGTAGCGTGCAAGAAAACGATTAATATATATATATTTCCACTGCGTATCGTTTAAACTCTGATAAACCGGGACCAACAGAGGAGAACAAGAACAGTGACAAATTCGTAGTGTTTAGGTGACTACCCAGCCGCGTGCAGGCAGAGCGCGATAGTGACTGGCGATGGGGACGGTCCGACGATGGATGGTGATGCAGGGGCCACGCACAGGAGGCGCGCGACGGATCTCTGCACCGCACAGTAACGCACGATAGAACACTTCCCGTCGCAACAGTTTCCTCCTCGCTATTGCACGGCCATCGCGCACAACAACATCCTCTGGCTTGGGTTGCGGTTCACAGTGGCTGAGCACGAGCGAGAGCAGTGATATGTGTGTAAAATGACCTATTTTTCGATGTGTGAGCGTGCATGTTTGTGGCCATTTTATCCTCATATCATATGTTTTCGTCGTTCTTTTATCTTATTTTTGTGTTTTCGTGTTTGAAATGACGTAGGATACATTTTGAGCATAATATAGCGTATTTTGGAGAGTTTTGGAGGAAAATTGTCCAAGTATGAAGTCCGAGGAGGCTAAGTTCGCCCGAGCGGTGCTAAAAGTGGAGTTTCGGGAGATTGGAGGAGTTGCCCGGCCGAGCGGTGTGCAGGCTCGGCCGAGCTGCCCGACAGAGAGCTCGCTCGATCGATCGGTGTGCAGGCTCGGCCGAGCCGTGGAACAGAGACCTCGCTCGGCCGAGCGAGGCAGGCTCGACCGAGCCAGGTCGGGCTTCCCATTTCCCCACGGATCTTCTGGAGGCTCGGGCGAGCCAACTTCAGCTCGGGCGATCCGAGACCCTGCTAGCTCGTCTATAAAAGGGGGAAAATCAATTAAATGAAAGACTTTTGCCCAATTGGAGAATAACCATCACGAAATTTCATCTAGATTCCTTCCCGACTTGAATCAAGGAGAACCAAGGAACATTCCATCATCTTGGTAAAATTTGAAGAAGGAGAATAGGTGGATTGGATTCAACGTAGGCAATCGTAGAAGATCAATTTTAACCTTGAAGCTTTGTAATGTCAATTCTTATTTCTCAACTTGTATTGTTTCTAATTCAAGGTATGATGAACTAAATTCCTAAGTGAGTGTTGTAATATGGATATTGAGATGGATTGAATCTACTATGCTTGTTTACTTTCCTATGAAGGCTTGATTTGCATTTGAGCTTGTTCATACCTATTAGATGTAGGTAATAGCCAATCTATAGGTAGTTGATGTGAATGTTGTAGCCAATACGCGGACGAAATCGTCGTGAAAAGTGCATAATCATATAGTTTTAGTTCCAATCCATGTGCGGGGCTAGGATTATAGGGCCAAAATCGACGGTCAGTTGGGAGTAGGGCTGGCAATTTTTTACACGATCCGATAATCCGACACGAATCCGCACGATAATAATGGATATGGATTGATCCGATAAGATTTCGGATCCTTATTGGATCGATACGATAAGAACACGAAAAATTCGGATCGGATCCGGATTGGATACGGATCGGATCGGATAATCCGTAAATCGGACCGGATTCGGATCGGATTCGGATAATCCGTTAAGAATCTAATAAAATAATATTATTTATTTATTATAAGTTTTAATAATTAATATATTATCAATTATTTATTTATTTATTTATGTTTTCTTTTTTTTTTAATTTATATTCTTTATACTAATACAATTTATTTATTTTTTTGTTTTTTACTATGAACTGTAAGTTTTCAATGAAGTTGTAGCAACCGATGAGCTAGTTGGCGAGATTCTAAATTTGAATGTGGATGAAGTTTCTATAGATTCATCGGAATGCTCATCCATGGCCTCAACTCTTGCGATTTTACCATCATAGATGAAGGTAATATCTAATATTTAAAATTGCTTTAATATTATAAATTTTAAAGATTTAACTAATATTTCTACCTTAAACTTGTAGGTGGATTGTACTTGAGCTTTTGGAAATTAAAAAAGTTTAGGAATTGGTGTTTGAAGCAAGTAAAGATTGTAACTTGTTGTTTATTTTAGAATGTTTGGGTTCTTAATTTATGGATGGTTTGTATGGAGTATTTTGGATGTTTGAACTTGTGATTCATGGATGCAATGTTGTTTTGTTTGGAGATTTTTTGAACTTGAGAGATATTTCATTGCAGATTTTTGAACATGAAATGTTTGATAAGATTGTAGATTTTTTTTGTCCTAATTATTATATTTTATTTACTAGTTATTGGATAATTTTTTTATTTATCGGATTGGATACTTATTGGGTTCTTATCGGATCGGATCGGACCGGACCGGACCGGATCGGATAACGGATCGGACCGGATCGGATATGGATTTGAGCTTAACGGATCGGATATGGATACGGATTTAACAATCTCTTATCGGATCGGATATGGATTTAGTCTTAACGGATCGGATAATTAACGGATCGACACGATAACGATCCGATCCGCACGATTTGCCACCCCTAGTTGGGAGTGGCCTCGGAGTTAATAACATAGCTGTTTGCAACTTCGAGAGTCATCTACCGCTAGTTATCTGTAGCAAGTGACTAGTGAATATAAGAGTCGGTTGCTCAACTTCATAGGAATTAAAATCCGTTTACAACATAGCTTGATTTAATTTGGATCAATTGAAGTTTACAAACACTCACTTTCTTCTAATATTGTCGTACTTGTTACTCTAATCTACCCAAAAATTTGATAAAAGTAAGTGATTGGTAAAGTTTGCAAATTGTTGAATGCTTGATTGTGTTCATTTGTAGTTTAGTTTGCAATTCATAGCTTGATAGATAAAGAAAATCAATGACAATTGTATTGCCTAGCTATTAATACACCTTCCTACGAGTAAATAGTTTCCACGAGAGCGAATTGAAAAAGAACTCGGATTGATAATTTAATGTGAAATTGTGTGTCACTTCACACGACCGTCAAGCAGCCGTGTGCATGTAGTGCGCGGCGGTGGCGACTGTGCAGCAATGTTTATACCAATATTATGCAAACTCTCCCTTTCTGCAACTGTCAGCGATGGTGGAGAACGTTCGAGGCAGCGACGCGATGTCTAGTACGTAAACTAGCAAGTGACGTCAATTGTCGCAGGGGTGGCACCGACTGGTGTCATAGGTGACGGGCGGCGGCGCTAGGGTTTCTGCTGGAGGAGTGTAGGAACTGAGTCTACAATAGGCGACATGAATCGCCATTTATTAAAACTCCGGATTCGATTTATGGATATTAAAATAAATATCATGACAAACAGTAAATGCCCTATGCATGCTCCTATTTAATTTAATTCGTAGATTCAAAGGAATACTTGAGACTCCAACGACTGATCTACAGATCTAGATCGATGATGGCAATGAAGATGGCGCAGATCTGGATCTGGAATCGATCAAAGCGATGGTGTTCCTACAGATCTGATCTTCTGATCTGTTCCCTTGCTCGATCCAGAAATCTGGTGAGGATACGCTACCGGATTTGCAGCCGCCCACTCTCTCTCAATCTCTCTAGGGTTTCTGATTTGAAACTTCAAAACTTATGTGGGAAAATGAGAGATTCATCTATTTATATAGATCTGAGAATGGGCTATTAGGGTTTAATAAACCCTAATGGGCTCTGAGCAGTGTTGGGCCAGACCAGGGATCAAATGCAAATAATAAAGTGGGCCTCCTATTAATTAATTCCATGTTCAACCCAGAACATAATTAATTAATAAACATTAATTCATGCCACCAGAGAATTAATGCTGACCTACCCCTTTATTACCACGTTATTAGGAACGGGTTGCATTGACATGGTTAATCCCCATATTTAAGGTTTCAGACATTCATTAATTAATTCAGCGTATGACAATTAGCTGTAATTAATTAATCTCTTATTATTCCTGAGTAGTACCACTCAACCCTTATCGCTTATGCTTGAATCAATGATTCAGCCTGCAGGACTTAGCATAACGAACCTCGTGAGCTCCCAGGGAATGTCACCATCCTGAAACGGATATGGTTATCTAAATCCAGCCTGAGGAAACCCCACACAAGCTACCATCACCCAAGATGCAGATATACGAGTACATGTAAGACTCTCCACCATAGCAAGTCAAAGTGACAGTCAACCCATGTGTGCCCCTCAGCTTTCAATAGACTTTAGATCCGACCAAGTTACCGAGATCTTTACTCATTTATATGTCAAGTAGAATGGTTCATCTCACTGTTGATCCTATCAATACATTGAGATGTACCGGTCACACAAAGCAGTCATGATAAACCACTTATGGACTTGTGTGCCGCAGCCTAAACCGACAGCCAAACCAGAAACTGTCTCAGCTGTGATAATTGTTTATATCTCGCTAGGTCGAACGATCTATACGATCTTCTGTGATCTCTTACACACCGTATGATCTCCCTATCGACGAGATAACTGGATGTGTTTGTTCGCATCTTATGATTGTTAATTCAGACAGGAGTTGTTTATTGCAAGTCATTAATGATTACCAGTATATCAAACTTAACGTTTCCTAATATACCAATCATAATGCTTTTATGTATACAATTACAACAACCTCCCACTTATACTCAAAGCATTATACCATTACTTTCAAGAGTATAACACGTGTCTATTCTAATCTAGCTATTACATTTGGTCACCAGGTGGCCGACATCTACCTCAGTCCTAGGCTACGAACCTGACCCTCGTATGCCTTCTGTGGTAAGCCCTTTGTATATGGATCCGCTAGATTATCCTTCGTGTCGATCTTCTCTATTTGCACATCGTCTCTCGGTACGATTTCTCGTATGATGTGGTACTTTCTCTCTATGTGCTTTGACGCCTTGTGAGTTCTTGGTTCCTTAGAGTTCGCTACTGCACCCGCATTATCACAGTATATCGTGATGGTCTTGGGCAAACTTAGAACAATATCTTACTCTTGGAGGTAGTTCCGGAGCCATACTGCTTCTTTAAAAGCTTCTGAAGCTGCCACATACTCAGCTTCCATGGTGGACTCTGCGATACATTTCTGTTTCGCACTCCTCCATGATACAGCTCCACCTCCCAAGGTGAACACATAGCCCGAGGTAGATCTCTTCTCATCCTGATCCGCCTGGAAATCCGAATCCGTATAACCCACAGGGCACAAATTCTCACACTGATAAACAAGACAATAGTCTTGAGTTCTTTTCAGATACTTGAGAATATGTTTGACAGCAGTCCATCGCGCCTGCCAAGGGTTAGACTGATATCTGGCCACCATGCCCACGGCATAACAGATATCTGGCCTCGTACATAGCAACGCGTACATGAGACTTCCCACTGCCAAAGCATATGGTACTTTAGCCTTCTCATCCTTCTCCTCTTCTGTTGTAGGGCATTGTGCCTTAGACAGAGGAACACCATGTCTGAAAGGTAGCAACCCTTTCTTGGCATTTTGCATGCTAAAACGAGCAATTATAGTATCAATATAAGCGGCCTGAGACAAGCTTAACATCCTCTTCTTGCGATCACGCAAGACTATAATCCCAAGGATGTATCCAGCGTCTCCTAGGTCCTTCATTTGAAACTGTTCGGATAACCATCTCTTTATGTCTGACAACACCTTCGCATCGTTGCCGAATAGAAGAATGTCATCTACATAAAGTGCAAGGAATACCACGCTTCCGCTGATGTATAATCGGTACACACAACTTTTGGTTTCGCACTGTGAAAATCTATAGGATTTAATCACTTCATCGAAACGTTTGTTCCATGACCGTGAAGCTTGTTTAAGTCCATACAAAGACTTCTTTAGCTTCCAGACAAGATGCTCTTCACCATCCTTCACATAACCCTCTGGGTGATGCATATAGATG
This sequence comes from Plectranthus barbatus, assembly GCA_026898455.1. Classification (NCBI taxonomy): domain Eukaryota; kingdom Viridiplantae; phylum Streptophyta; class Magnoliopsida; order Lamiales; family Lamiaceae; genus Plectranthus; species Plectranthus barbatus. Next base: position 226,784 of record JAPKLW010000035.1, on the reverse strand, counting down.
TCACGACCTTCCTCAAGTTACCCATGTAAAAATGCGGTTTTGACATCCATCTGCCAGATTTCTAGGTCCATATGTGCTGCTATGGATAGAAGAATTCGAATGGATTTGAGCATGGCTACCGGTGAGAAGGTCTCGTCATAGTCATTGCCCTCCTTTTGACTATAACCCTTCACCACCAACATGGATTTAAAAGTCGTTATCTCTCATTTTGAACCTTTCTTCTGTTTGTATACCCATTTGCAACCTATAGCCCGAAAGCCATCAAGTAGCGCAGACTTCTGGTATACATCCATAGAGGTAGTTGATTCAATTTCTGAATACATGGCTTTATGCCATTTTTCTGCATCATTGTCATTAACTTCTTCGTCGTATGTCCATAGGTCGGTATCATCTAGTCCATCTTCCGGGATCAAGTCCGAAGACTCTCCCATGAACATATACCGCTCGGGTTGGTGAGGTACCCTCCCACTACAACGGAGCACTGGTACTGCGTCAGTAGTTGGTGCAGTTACTTGTGTATCAAATCCTTGCACTGGCGACCGTGCAATTGGTTCCATACCTTCGAGAGGTACACTCAATCTGCCACGGGGTTTTCCTAATGGAAGCGCATCATCGTCTCCAATTTCTTGAAGAATGATATCACTTTTGGATTTGTGGTTTTTCACAAACTCGTCCTCTAAGAATCTAGCGTTGGTGCTAACAACGATCTTCTGATCCTCAGGACAGTAGAAATAACCACCCTTCGTTTGTCTGGGGTATCCCACAAACAACATTAGCTTGGACCTGCCTTCTAACTTATCAGGTTCCTTCGACAAAACATATGCCGGACAGCCCCACACTCTTATCTTTGACATACTGGGCTTTCACCCATGCCAGAGTTCCGAGGGTGTTTTAGGAACTGACTTAGAAGGTACCAGGTTCAGCAGATACGCCGCTGTTAATAACGCGTGGCCCCAAAACGAAATAGGCAAGTTCGCATAACTCATCATAGACCTAACCATTTCAAGAAGAGTCCTATTTCTTCTTTCAGCCACACCATTCTGCTGAGGAGTGCCTGGTGCGGTCCATTGGGATGTAATCCCATGCTCTGATAAAAACTGCAAGAACTCGTCACTAAGATACTCACCACCACGATCAGATCGTAATGACTTAATGGTCTTGTTTAACTTCTTCTCTACTTCCGCCTTGAATTCCTTGAATTTCTCAAAGCATTCAGACTTATAGTGAAGTAAGTAAACATACCCGTATCTCGAGTAATCGTTAATAAAAGTGACGAAATACTTGAATCCTCCACGAGCTTGCGTGGACATAGGTCCACTTAAATCAGAGTGGATCAGTTCCAACACATCACTTGCTCGAGACTGACTTGCCTTGAAAGGCCTGGTCGTCATCTTTCCTCTATACAGGATTCACAAACTCGATGTGGAACTACCTGGATTGAATCCAACGTTCCATCATCCACGAGTCTCTTGATCCTCTTTAGATTGATGTGACCTAATCTCACATGCCATAGATATGAAAGATCCATATCAGAAGATGAAAACTTTCTCTTCTTATGATTAAATGAGTTATATGCAGCATTCACGGAAGATTTATGCAAACAAGTTAAGATATAAAGAGAGTCTTTCTGTATCCCACGATAGATAACACCGTTATTGCCATTGATAGTAACATGACTATAAAAAATAATTGAAAAGCCCTCATTAATTAAACAGGAAACAGAAATAAGGTTCCGCCGAAAATCCGGCACATACAAAACATCTCTTAAAATCAAAACATTGTCTTGAAAGCATAATGTAACATCTCCAACTGCTACTGCAGACACACGAGCAGCATTACCCATGGAGATCGTCACCTCGTCATCATTCAGCTGCCTTGTCGGTCTGAATCCCTGCAAAGTGTTACAAACATGATCAGTAGCTCCAGTATCCACTACCCACGAATGGGTAGAAACAGATGCTAAACATGTTTCCGTTACAAGTGCTAATGACGTACCTTGTCCAACCCGCTTGGTCAGACAATCCTTCTTCCAGTGACGAGTTTTGCTACAACGGAAACACTTGCCCTTCTTCCCCGGTGTCACAGTCTTCTTTTTCCCAGAACTTTTTTTTCCAGAAGCTGTCTTCTTGAATTTCTTTCAAATCACCCCTTTAGCACCTTTCGATGAAGCAGGGCGACTACCAGAAGAAAGCAAGACTGCCTTTTTAGGTTGCATGACTGATTCAGCCGCCATGAGATCACTAAGTAACTCATTGAGAGTATACTCCTTTTTACTCATGACAACATTCAGCCTAAAGTTCTCAAAAGACTTCGGAAGTGAGTTGAGTATGATATCAACCTAGGCTTCCCCGTCAATACCTCCTCCATGCAACGTCAGTTCATCCATGAGATGAGTCATGGAAACAACGTGCTCCCTCACTGAGCTACCATCAGTCATTTTACAACTCACGATTTCCCTCATGAGTTTAAATCTGACAGCTCTATCCGATTCCCCATAAGTAACTGTGAGACTATCCATAATCTAAGCTGCTTTGTCATAGTGCTGATCTTGTTGCTGGAGCACCTTAAACATGGTGGTCATCATGTTGCACTTGACTACATTATTAGACTTGACCCACTTGTCATAGAGGTTCCGCTCCACATCAGTTGACTCAGCAGTAGGGACAGTTGGACACGAAGTGTTAAGAACATATTTATGTTCCTCTGCAACTAGGATATAATCCAAGTTGCGCTTCCATTCCAGGAAATTCGGACTTGTTAATTGATTTTGTGCCAAGATATTTATGACATTATTCATAGACATATCTAAAAACAATAACTGATTAAAGTAAGTACATACATGCAGAACATTGAAATAAATATGCATTGTAACCTTTTTATAAACCAATACAATTGTTTCCCCCCATTGCCTATGTGCATCTACTGCAAGCTCCTTTCGAAGACGTTTACAGCAAACCACCTAACCAGACTGCTCTTTGAAATTCCAGTTTTTAATTTCAATCCATGCCAGGTATTCGCCGGCAAATGAAATTAATAATCGGAGATAAAACTAACACCATGTTCAACCTATCTGAGCAGGGACATCATTCATGAGTTAGTACTCAGGCAACATCTAAGTATTTGACCACAATTCTAACTCCCGAAGTTAAAAGGACGATTTGTCATACGTACTAGACCCATGACGCATGCCTCTTACAACCTTTGTTATCTCATTTAAAGCAATTCTAGAGAACTTATGAACAAATAAAGTAAGCAGGCTACGGTCGTGTAGACGTCTACTCACTTCACTGTCCACTTCTCACATGTTTAAAAGTTTTATTTAGAAATCTCAACTATTAGAACTTATGAACAAATAAAGAAAGCAGGCTACGGTCGTGTAGACGTCTACTCACTTCACTGCCCACTTCTAATAAGAGACCTCAGATTTCCTATTATCTACAACATGCTTTAAAAATAAATAATAAAAGCAGTAGCATTCTTTCCTATTATTTACTAGTGCGCACATAATAAATCACATCACACGAGAAAATAATTAAATAAACAAATAAATTTCTCATGGCCCCTTGATGCAATTACATGGGAAATAAAATTAAATCTATCTATTACAATGATTTAATTTAATACAGATCTTCAAACTGGGCTCCCACTCTTTAAGTTGAAATCTGCAACTTTGGGCTGGAATAATACAGCATTTTGGGCCAGGAACTAGGGTTTCAGGCCCACTGGATAGTAAAAAAAAACTTAATTTTGCTAAAACCCTAGTTTCAGCAAATCGGGCCGCCTCCGGCTTGCCGGGACCGCGCCCAGCACGGATCTGAAACCCTAGCAGCAGCTAGGGTTACAGCCGCCACCCTTCCCAGCCAAAACCACCGCCCTCGCTTCTACAACCGCCGCCACCAGCAGCCCTGCCGCTGACCGCCGCCCTCGCTGCAGCAGCCTCCGCCGCCCGTTCAGCCCAGCCACCGTGCAGACGGCTTGAGACGCGCGCAACCTGCGCGCGGCTACTCTTGCTCGTGCCCAGCCACCTTGAACCGCAGCCCAAGCCGACTGCCATCTCCCACCGCCGTGCGCACGAGCGCACGGTCTATGCCCTACCGCAGCGACCCGTCAGCCGAAGCCGAAGTCACCGGACGCGCGAGAGGGAGAGAAATTGCGAGCTGCTGCAAGGGAGAAGAAGGAACTGCGCGGCTGCTCCATGCAGAGATCTGCCGCGCGCCGCTTGCGCGCGGCCACTGCGTGCTGCTGTCGCCGGTCACCGCCGTGCGCCGCCCGCGCGCGGCCGCTGCTGCCCCCGTCCACCGAAAAACTACAGCTGAGCTTTGTCGCTGATTCTTCATTCTTAATCTCATCTCAGTTTACAGATTGAATTAAAAAAATACAAACAGATCTAGTCTATTACATATTTTTCTTATCAATCTAATCGTAGATTTTCTCGCGATTTAAAACAAAACCAAAACAGAGAGGGGCCACGAGAACAAAACATCCACGACAAAAATATATCCATCCACGATAAATTAAATAACATGCATAAACTGAATGTCAAAATTTATTTTCCGACAGAGTCATAAACTACGAACCTGGCTCTGATACCAATTGTAGGAAATGAGTCTACAATAGGCGACAAGAATCGCCATTTATTAAAACTCCGGATTCGATTTATGGATATCAAAATAAATATCATGACAAACAGTAAATTCCCTATGCATGCTCCTATTTAATTTAATTCGTAGATTCAAAGGAATACCTTAGACTCCAACGACTGATCTACAGATCTAGATCGATGATGGAATTCGGAAATCTGGTGAGGATACGCTACCGGATCTGCAGCCGCCCACTCTCTCTCAATTTCTCTAGGGTTTCTGATTTGAAACTTCAAAACTTATGTGGGAAAATGAGAGATACATCTATTTATATAGATCTGAGAATGGGCTATTAGGGTTTTAATAAACCCTAATGGGCTCTGAGCAGTGTGGGGTCAGACCAGGAATCAAATGCAAATAATAAAATGGGCCTCCTATTAATTAATTCCATGTTCAACCCAGAACATAATTAATTAATAAACATTAATTCATGCCACCAGAGAATTAATGCTGACCTACCCCTTTATTACCACGTTATTAGGAACGGGTTGAATTGACTTGGTTAATCCTCATATTTATGGTTTCAGACATTCATTAATTAATTCAGCGTATGACAATTAGCTGTAATTAATTAATCTCTTATTATTCCTGAGTAGTACCACTCAACCCTTATCGCTTATGCTTGAATCAATGATTCAGCCTGCAGGACTTAGCATAACGAACCTCGTGAGCTTCCCAGTGAATGTCACCACCCTGAAACGGATATGGTTATCTAAATCCAGCCTGAGGGAACCCCACACAAGCTGCCATCACCTAAGATGCAGATATACGAGTACATGTAAGACTCTCCACCATAGCAAGTCAAAGTGACAATCAACCCATGTGTGCCCCTAAGCTTTCAATAGACTTTAGATCCGACCAAGTTACCGAGATCTTTACTCATTCATATGTCAAGTAGAATGGTTCATCTCACTATTGATCCTATCAATACATTGAGATGTACTGGTCACACAAAGCAGTCAAGATAAACCACTTATGGACTTGTGTGCAGCAGCCTAAACCGACAGCCAAACCAGAAACTGTCTCAGCTGTGATAACTGTTTATATCTCGCTAGGTCGAACGATCTATACGATCTTCTGTGATCTCTTACACTGAAGGGATTTGTGAACTGAATCACGAAGTCCGTTTGCCAAGGATCGTTAATTGGAATATCAAAAATAAATTTCTATGCCTATGAACAATCCTAACATGCTCCTATTTTATTATGCATAAGAAGGTTTATGCGGAATACCTGGATTGATGAACTCTGAAGAACGCGTGCGCGGAGATGCCCTTTGATCTTTCCCACGCACAAAGATTTAATTCCTAACAGATTGAGGAAATAAATCTTAAGAAAATAAAATGATTATGTTCGAAAATGAGGAGAGAGAGAAGAAGAAAAATCCTCCTGATTTGATCTTCTGATCTGTATCCCAACTCGATCTGAAAATCTAGTGAACATTCTCTATCAGATCCCTTGCCCGGTTGAGAAGCAGAATTTCCTCCTCGTTCTCAGATCTTAGTCGATCACCACAGCTCCCAGAATTGGTTTGCTGTGTGCAACTTATGATCTTGTGGTGTGTTGAGATCTGGGGAACTGAGGCCTATTTATAGGAAATTACTGGACTCCTATTGGGCTTGAGTTTCATGGGCCAGACCAGGGACCAAAATGCAAATAGCAAATAAGGCCTATCAATTAATTAATTCCCATATTCAACCCAGAAGATAATTTATTAATTAATATTGATTCATTCCACCAGAGAATCAATACTGTCCTACCTATTTGCTACCACATTTTTGAGGTACGGGTTGCATGGGCTCGGTATATCCCCACATTTAAGGTTACAGACATTCGTTAATTAATTTAATTTCTGACAAGCTATTTAATTAATTAACATCTTATATTCCTGAATCAATCCACTCAAACCTTTTCACTTATACTTGAACTTAATCAGCCTGCAGGACTTAGCATAACGAACCTTTGGAGCTGTTCAGGGAATGTCACCATCCTATACTGGATGTGGTTACCTAGTTCAAGTACCAGACAGTCATACACAAACTGCTATTACCCAACATACAGATATACAAGCTCAACTAGAGCCTTTCACTGCAACTCAAAGTAATACACAATCTGCTTATACTTCTGTACCTTCATTTAGGCTTAGGATCTCGTCAAGGCATAGAGATCTAGATTCTTTTAATGTCAGATAAAAGAATCAATCTCGACTTAGGTCCTTATCAATGTGTTCCCCACACCAGCATACCAAGCCATCCAAGATAAAATGCTTATTACTGCGTATGCTGCAGCCTACACCGACAGTTTATCCTGGAACTGTCTCAGCAGTGATAACTATTTATATCTCGCTAGGTCAAACGATCCATACAATCTTCCGTGATCTTCTACACACCGTATGATCTCCCTATCAACGAGATAAGAGGATAATTGCATTTGCGACACATGTTTGTTAATTCAGACAGGAGATGAACATACAACATTTATGATTCCCAGTATATTAACCAATCTACCTTGTACATAATATACCAATAATAATGCTTTCAGTATATAAATCCATCATACACACCGTATGATCTCCCTATTGACGAGATAACTGGATGTGTTTGTTCGAATCGTATGATTGTTAATTCAGACGGGAGTTGTTTATTGCAAGTCATTAATGATTACCAGTATATCAAACATAATGTTTCCTAAGATACCAATCATAATGCTTTTATGTATACAATTCCAACAAGGAGGTGGCGGCTGCAGTTAGGGTTTGCAGCAGCTAGGGTTTTCTGGGTGCGGGGCTTAGCTGCCCGAGCTGCGGAAAAATTAGGTTTTCTGAAAATTAGGGTTTTACAACCCTATGGGCCTGAAACCAGAATTCCTGGCCCAAATAGCAATATTATTCCATCCCAAAGTTGCAGATTTCAAATTAAAGAGTGGGAGCCCAGTTTGAAGATCTGTATTAAATTAAAGCTTTGTTATAGAGAGGTTTAATTTTTATTTCCCATGTAATTGCATCTGGGGGCCACGAGAATTTTTATTTTATTTATTATATTCTTGTATGATGTGATTTATTGTGTGCGCACTAGTAAATAATAGGAAAGCATGCTACTGCTTTTATTATTTATTTTTAAAGCATGTTGTAGATAATAGGGAAACATGTTACTGCTTTATTATTCACTGTTCAAAGCATGCCTTATGTGATTTATTTTATGTATTAAATTATGTCTATAAATTCCGGAGTTATGTTGGGAAATATGAGCGAATTTTAAATGTGACATAATTCATGGATCATAATTAAAATCAACAAGACCTCCACAATGGATCATAATGCTTTCAGTATATAAATCCATCAATCTCCCACTTATAATCAAAGCATTATACAGGTTCTTTCCAGAGTATAACGCGTCCAAACTAATCTAGCTATTACATCAAACATTCTACGTGGATAGCTTTGCCCTCAGCCCAAGGTTACGTACATGCATCTCATAGACCTTCTGAGGCAGAGCCTTTGTGAATGGATCCGCTAGATTATTTCTTGTATCAATCTTCTCTACTAGCACATCAACCCTTGCTACGATTTCTCGTATAATATGGTACTTCCTTTTAATGTGTTTTGTTGCTCTGTGAATTCGTGGTTCCTTTGAATTAGCCACAGCTCCCGAATTATCACAGTATATCGTGATTGTCTTGGGCAGCTTAGGAATCACGTCCAACTCCAGAAGGAAGTTTCGAAACCATACTGCTTCTTTCGAAGCTTCAGAAGGTGCCACATATTCTGCTTCCTTGGTGGAGTCCGCAATGCACTTCTGCTGTGCACTCCTCCATGATATAGCCCCACCTCCCAATGTAAACACATAGCCAGAGGTGGACTTCTTTTCGTCTGGGTCTGCCTGGAAATCCGAATCAGTATAACCCACAGGGCACAACTCCTCACACTGATAGACGAGACAGTAGTCTCTAGTCCTTTTCAGGTATTTGAGTATGTGCTTTACCGCGGTCCAATGCGCCTGTCTAGGGTTAGACTGGTATCTCGCTACCATGCCTATAGCAAAGCAGATATCTGGCCTCGTACATAGCATTGCGTACATGAGGCTCCCCATGGCCGATGCATACAGCACATTCCTCATTTCATCTTTCTCCCTTTGTGTCACCGGACACTGATCCTTGGAAAGATATATGCCATGTCTGAAGGGTAACAGACCTTTTTTGGCAGTTTGCATGCTGAAACGGGCAATCACAGTATCCACATATGATCCTTGAGACAAGGTCAGCAACCTCTTATTGCGCTCCCGCAATACTTTTACCCCTAGGATGTATCCTGCCTCCCCAAGGTCCTTCATATGAAATTGTTCGGATAACCACCCCTTTATGCCCGACAATACTTCCACATTGTCGCCAAATAGGAGAATATCATCTACATAAAGTGCAAGGAACACCACGCTTCCGCTGACACATAGACGGTACACGCAACTCTCGTTTGAGCATTGTGAAAATCCATAAGATTTAATCACTTCATCAAAACGCAGATTCCATGACCATGAAGCTTGTTTAAGTCCATACAGCGACTTCCTTAGCTTCCAGACCAAATGTTCTTCGCCCTTCTGCACATAAGCTTCTGGCTGTTGCATATAGATGTCCCTACCTTCTTCAAGGTACCCGTTTAGAAACGCGGTTTTGACATCCATCTGCCAGATTTCTAGGTCCTTATGTGCTGCTATGGCTAGGAGTATACGAATGGACTTAAGCATGGCTACCGGTGAGAAGGTCTCATCATAGTCTACACCTTCTTTCTGACTATAACCCTTCGCCACCAGCCTTGCTTTGAAAGTTGTAATTTCACCATTGGCTCCTTTCTTTCTTTTGTATACCCATTTGCACCCTATGGCTCGACAGCCATCTGGAAAATCAGTTTTCTGGTATACATCCATATCCGTAATGGATTCTATTTCAGAATCCATGGCGATCAGCCATTTGTCTACATCTTTATCAGATACCGCCTCGTCATATGTCCAGGGATCGGTATCATCCAGTCCATTTTCCGTGATCAAGTCAGAAGACTCTCCCACGAACATGTACCTTTCGGGTTGGTGGACAACCCTCCCACTGCGACGAGGCATCTGAACCGTGTCAGTAGTTGGCACAGTACGCGGTGGTCCCATACCTTGCATTAGTGGCAGTGTTGGTATAGCCTCACCTATTGTAGGTGGATTTACCATTACACTGGGCTTTCCTGATGGAATTGCTTCTTTGTCCTCAAGCTCGTGGAGGACAATTTCACTCTTGGATCAGTGGTTTCTTACATATTCGTCCTCCAAGAATCTCGCGTTGGTACTGACAACGACTTTCTGATTCTCAGGACAATAGAAGTAACCACCTTTTGTTTGCCTGGGATATCCTACAAACAGCATCAGCTTACACCTACTTTCTAACTTATCAGATTCCTTTGTCAGCACATATGCTGGACAACCCCAAACCCTCACTCTGTTCAAACTTGGCTTTCGCCCATACCAGAGTTCCAGAGGTGTTTTAGGAACTGATTTAGAAGGTATCAGGTTAAGCAAATAGGCCGCTGTCTCCAAGGCATATCCCCAAAACGAAATCGGCAAGCTTGCATAACTCATCATCGACCTGACCATTTCCAAGAGAGTTCTATTTCTTCTTTCCGCTACACCATTTTGCTGAGGGGTTCCTGTTGCAGTCCACTGGGATGTAATCCCGTTATCTGATAAGTACTGCAAGAACTCGTTACTGAGGTATTCTCCACCACGATCTGATCTTAGTGTCTTGATAGTCTTACCTAGCTTCTTTTCTACCTCAGTCCTAAATTCTTTGAATTTCTCAAAGCATTCAGACTTATGGTGAAGCAAATAGACATATCCGAATCTTGAGTAATCGTCAATGAATGTGGCGAAATACTCATAACCTCCACAAGCTTGCGTGGACATTGGTCCACATAAGTCAGAGTGGATCAATTCCAACACATTCTCTGCTCGAGACTGACTTGCCTTAAAAGGCCTGGTCGTCATCTTTCCTTCAATACAGGACTCACAGATTTGATGCGGTACCACTTGGAAAGAATCCAAGAGCCCATCGCATGCTAATCTTTTGATCCTCTTTAGATTGATGTGACCTAGCCTCAAGTGCCAGAGATATGTTTGATCCTCATCGGAAGAAAACTTTCTCTTTAAATGATTATTATTATTGGATGAGTTTGCAACATTCACGGAAGATTTATGCATACAATCAATGATATAGAGAGACTCAATCAGTTTGCCATGACAGATAACACCGTTATTACCAATGATAGAAACTCCACTATAAAAAATAACTGAATATCCATCACAAAAAAACTTGAAAACTGAAATTAAGTTCCACCGAAAAACCGGCACATATAAAACATCTCTCAAAATCGAAACATTGTTTTCAAAACATAAAGTAAAATCTCCAATGGCTACTTCTGAGACTCGCTCTCCGCTGCCCATTGAGATGGTAATCTCGTCATGCTTCAGCTGCCTTGTCGGCCTGAACCCCTGCAAAGTATGACAAACATGATCAGTAGCTCCAGTATCCACTACGCAAGAATGGGTAGAAACCGATGCTAAACATGTTTCCGTTATAAATGCACATGACGTACCTTGTCTACCCGTGCTAGGCACTAGACAATCTACTTCACTTCGCTTGCGTTTGCATGGCCTGATGACATCTTCTGCTAAATCAGCTTCATCTAACCTTTTAAGCATTTCCTTTGCTTCAGCAACTGTCTTGTCAAAAGCTGACAAAGTTGGAGCAAATTCCAATGCCCTAAGATTGGACTCCTCTCGCATCAGGGCTATGAGTAACTCAAGAAGAGTAAACTCGCGCCTGGTACCGAGGGACTTGATGAAATCATCATAAGAATCAAAGAGAGAGTGCAGGACAATCAATATTTATGCCCGCTTACTGACTTGTCCACCTCTCTTTCTGTACTTTCTCATAATTTCCATCATACTGACGAAGTACAGAAGCAACGAACTTCCATCAGTCATCTTCTTGCAGACCAGGTCTTCTACAAGATTATAACTGACAGTTCGTCTCACCTTCCCATAAACCTTCACAAGATCCCTCCATATCTCAACAGCAGATCCGAACTTCTTGTACTTGAGCTTTGATTCTCTAGACGGAGTCTTCATGATGAGTTTGCGGGCAAACTCATCAGAAGCTACCCATCTGTCATAGAACGCTCGCTCATAATCAGTACAGTTCCAATACTTGGGAGTTAGAGGGTCCTTGTAAAGTATATGGGCATGTTTTGCAGTGCAGAGTATTTCCATGAAGCATAACTTCCACTCAGGAAAATTCGGACCAGTTAAAGGGTTTGTTATTAAGAGGTTGACAACGTGAGCAATAGACATGTCTGAAAACAATAAATTAAAACATAAATTAAAACATAGTCGCAAACTATTGAAACAATTAAATATTGAAACTTTATGATAAAGCAATATTAATGTTTCCTCCAATTTGCCTAAGTATTACTATTGCAAGTCACACATGTGGACGTTTACAACAAAACACTTAACCAGACTGCATCTTTCAATACAGTCCTTTAATTCCAATTCATGCCCGGGTTCCTTAGACAAATGGAATTAATAATTCGAGACTAACTTAAGACCATATTATCCTACTGAGCAGGGACATCACAAATGAGTTATACTCTGGATAACATCTAAGCTAGCTTACCACCAAAGCCAACCCTCCCAAATAAGGATCTATTAGAACACACCCGATCCCTATAATAAGGTTATCTCATTTAATTCAATCCCTAGAGAACTTATGAAAATTCAATACGCAAGCTACACATGTAGACGTTTACGCATGAACTCCCACTTCTCACATGAAATAAATGTATGTTTTAAGAAATCCTATCTATTAGAACTTATGAATAATAAATTAAGTAAGCTACACATGTAGATGTTTACCTAATAAATTACCCACTTCCAATAAAGGATCGCTTTGTGGAGGTCTTACTAAATTATGAGCTTAGTAATGTTTTAGTTCATAAGGTTTAATTGCACAGATTATTTTATGTAGCCATAATTATAACATTGCTAAAATTCTATCATGCAAGGCATGACCCCCGAATTTATAGTTATAATTAATTAGATAAAATAAATCACATAGCATGCTTTAAAGTTGTAAATAAAAGCAGTAAACGTGCTCCTATTATCTACAACATGCTTGTATGCTGCGCAATTAAATTAAACACGTATATCATGCAAAGATAAATAATAAAGCAAATAAAAAATGTCCTCGTGGCCCCATGATACGAAATAAAAATTAATTCTAACTATTACAAGTTGGAATTAACAATACAGATCTTCAACTGGGCTCCCACTACTTGGACTGAGATCTGAATTCATTCTCCGAATATGGGCCTCCAAGATTTGACTTATCGGAAAATCGGACAACTGGGCTAGTTAACTGAATCGCGGGCCTAGGCACACATTGCAAGCCCAATAGCCTACGAGAACTTGGCCCGATGAGTCACCACCGGCGAACTACCGCCGCGGCAACTCGCCGCCGCTGTGAGGGCTCTCGGAGTCACGCAGCAGCCATGCACGTACGTGCATGGTTATAGCCCGCGATTCGCCTCCGCCGGCCGTTGCCTGTTTCGCATGCCGCCGCCCTGGCTTGCCCCGACCGTTGCCCGAACTGCCGTTTATCTTCTTCTCCACCTTTGGCTCATTTAAGCTCGCCGAAAAACACGCACGAGGCACGGAAGAGACGCGCGCTCCGGCTCGCACCCGCAAACCCTAGGGTTAGCACTGGTTGCGGCCATGCCGCCACCACCGCCCGCCGTCGCCGGCCTCCGCCTCCCGAGCCCTTCGCCACACCACTAGGTCGCGCCGCCGCCGTCCGGATAGCGCCCGCCCGCCGTCGCGAAAGCGCGCAGGGCTGCGCCGGTGCTGCGCGTGTGTGCACGAACCCTAGGGTTCCATCGCGCTGCGCGCCCCCGTCGCGCCCTGGCCGCCCTCGTCTGCCGTTCCGGCAGGCGCCAGCCTCCCCGCGTCGCCGTCCCGAGACCCCCGCACCGCGCCTGGCCGACTGTGGGCCGTGCGGCTGCTGCCCGTCGCGCGTGCTGAAACCCAAGGGCTTCCGCGCGGCTGCGCCGCTGTCGTGGCTGCCATGCACGACCACCGTGCACGGCCTGCTGCCATCCCGGTGCCATCGTGCGGTCCTTCGTTCTTCGTGTTCTTCGTTCTTCGTGTTCTTCGCGTTCTTCATTCTTCGTTTTACAGATTTAATTTTTGAATTAAAATATTACATGGAATAATCCTAATTACAATTTTAAAAAAAATCTAAATCTAACCACGAATTTATCTCGTAGGTGAAAAACGAATCCATATAAAAGGGCGGATTAACCCGAGAACCACGAGGACGAAAAACATACAATCAATCCAAAAACTATCCATTGCATGCAATCAATAATAATAATCATGCATGATCATAGGCAATATTATTTTTCTGATAGAGCCAATTAATTAACCTGGCTCTAATACCAATTGAAGGGATTCCTGAACTGAATCACGAAGTCCGTTTGCCAAGGATCGTTAATTGGAATATCAAAAATAAATTTCTATGCCTATGAACAATCCTAGCATGCTCCTATATTATTATGCATATGAAGGTTTATGCGGAATACCTGGATTGATGAACTCTGAAGAACGCGTGCGCGGAGATGCCCTTTGATCTTTCCTACGCACAAAGATTTAATTCCTAACAGATTGAGGAAATAAATCTTAAGAAAATAAAATGATTATGTTCGAAAATGAGGAGAGAGAGAAGAAGAAAATCCTCCTGATTTGATCTTCTGATCTGTATCCCAACTCGATCTGAAAATCTGGTGAATATTCTCTATCAGATCCCTTGCCCGGTTGAGAAGCAGAATTTCCTCCTCGTTCTCAGATCTTAGTCGATCACCACAGCTCCCAGAATTGGTTTGCTGTGTGCAACTTATGATCTTGTCGTGTGTTGAGATCTGAGGAACTGAGGCCTATTTATAGGAAATTACTGGACTCCTATTGGGCTTGAGTTTCATGGGCCAGACCAGGTACCAAAATGCAAATAGCAAATAAGGACTATCAATTAATTAATTCCCATATTCAACCCAGAATATAATTAATTAATTAATATTGATTCATTCCACCAGAGAATCAATACTGTCCTACCTATTTGCTACCACGTTTTGAGGTACAGGTTGCATGGGCTCGGTATATCCCCACATTTAAGGATACAGACATTCGTTAATTAATTTAAGCTCTGACAAGCTATTTAATTAATTAACATCTTATATTCCTGAATCAATCCACTCAAACCTTTTCACTTATGCTTGAACTTAATCAGCCTGCACGACTTAGCATAACGAACCTTTTGAGTTGTTCAGGGAATGTCACCATCCTATACTGGATGTGGTTACCTAGTTCCAGTACCAGACAGTCATACACAAACTGCTATTACCCAAGATAAAGATATACAAGCTCAACTAGAGCCTTTCACTGCAACTCAAAGTAATACACAATCTGCATATACTTTTGTACCTTCATTTAGTCTTAGGATCTCGTCAAGCCATAGAGATCTAGATTCTATTAATGTCAGATAAAAGAATCGATCTCGACTTAGGTCCTTATCAATGTGTGCCCCACACTAGCATACCAAGCCATCCAAGATAAGATGTTTATTACTGCGTATGCTGCAGCCTACACCGACAGTTTATCCTCGAACTGTCTCAGCTGTGATAACTATTTATATCTCGCTAGGTCAAACGATCCATATGATCTTCCGTGATCTTCTACACACCGTATGATCTCCCTATCGACGAGATAAGAGGATAATTGCGTTTGCGACACATGTTTGTTAATTCAGACAGGAGATGAAAATACAACATTTATGATTCCCAGTATATTAACCAATCGACCTTGTACATAATATACCAATAATAATGCTTTCAGTATATAAATCCATCATACACACCGTATGATCTCCCTATTGACGAGATAATTGGATGTGTTTGTTCGCATCGTATGATTGTTAATTCAGACATGAGTTGTTTATTGCAAGTCATTAATGATTACCAGTATATCAAACATAATATTTCCTAATATACCAATCATAATGCTTTTATGTATACAATTCCAACAAGGAGGTGGCGGCTGCAGTTAGGGTTTGCAGCAGCTAGGGTTTTCTGGGTGCGGGGCTTAGCGGCCCGAGCTGCTGAAAAATTAGGTATTCTGAAAATTAGGGTTTTACAACCCTATGGGCCTGAAACCAGAATTCCCGGCCCAAATATCAATATTATTCCAGCCCAAAGTTGCAAATTTCAAATTGAAGAGTGGGAGCCCAGTTTGAAGATCTGTATTAAATTAAAGCTTTGTTATAGATAGGTTTAATTTTTATTTCCCATGTAATTGCATCTGGGGGCCACGAGAATTTTTATTTTATTTATTATATTCTCGTATGATGTGATTTATTGTGTGCGCACTAGTAAATAATAGGAAAGCATGCTACTGCTTTTATTATTTATTTTTAAAGCATGTTGTTGATAATAGGGAAACATGTTACTGCTTTATTATTCACTGTTCAAAGCATGCCTTATGTGATTTATTTTATGTATTAAATTATGTCTATAAATTCCAGAATTATGTTGGGAAATATGAGCGAATTTTAAATGTGACATAATTCATGGATCATAATTAAAATCAACAAGACCTCCACAATGCGGTCTCTTATTAGAAGTGGGCAATGAAGTGAGTAGATGTCTACATGACCATAGCTTGCTTACTTTATTTCTTTGTAAGTTCTAATAGATGAGATTTCTAAATAAAACATTTAAACATGTGACAAGTGGATAGTGAAGTGAGTAGACATCTACACAACCATAGCCTGCTTACTTTAGTTGTTCATAAGTTCTATAGGATTGTTTTAAATGAGGTAAAAGAAGTTGTAAGAGGCATGCGTCATGGGTCTAGTACGTATGACAAATCATTCTTTTAACTTCCGGAGTTAGAATTTTGGTCAAATGCATAGATGTTGCCTTAGTACTAACTCATGCATGATGTCCCTTCTTAGATAGGTTGAACATGGTCTTAGTTTTATCTCTATTTATTAATTTCATTTGCCGGAAAATACCTGACATGGATTGAATTTAAAGACTGGAACTTCAAAGAGCAATCTGGTTAGGTGGTCTGTTGTAAACGTCTTTGAAAGGAGCTTGCAGTAGATGCACCTAGGCAATTGGTGGAAACAACTGTATTGGTTTATCAAAAGGTTACAATGCATATTTGTTTCAATGTTTTGCATGTATGTTCTTACTTTAATAAATTATTTTTTTTAGATATGTCTATTAATATTGTCACCAATATCTTGGCACAAAATTAATAAACTGGTCCGAATTTCCTGTAATGGAAGTGCAACTTGGATTATATCCTAGTTGCAGAGGAACATCAATTTGTTCTTAACACTCTGTGTCTAGTTGTCCCCACTGCTAAGTCAACTTATGTGGAGCAGAACCTCTATGACAATTGGGTCAAGTCTAATAATGTAGTCAAGTGCTACATTATGACCACTATGTCTAAGGTGCTCCTGCAACAACATTAGCACTATGACAAAGCAGCTGAGATTATGGATAGTCTCACAGTTACTTATGGAGAATCAGATATAACTGTCTTATTTAAACTCATGAGGGAAATCATGAGTTGTAAAATGACAGATTGTAGCGCAGTGAGGGAGCACATTGTTTTTGTGACTCACCTCATAGATGAACTGACGTTGCATGGAGGAGGTATTGACGGGGAAGCTCAGGTCGATATCATACTCAACTCACTTCAAGAGTCTTTTGAGAACTTCAGACTGAATGTTGTCATGAGTAAAAAGGAGTACACTCTTAACAAGTTACTTAGTGACCTCATGGCAGCGGAATCAATCATGCAACCGGAAAAGATAGTCTTGTTTCTTCCAGTAGTCGCCCTACTTCATCAAAAGGTGCTAAAGGGGTGATTGGAACGAAATTCTAGAAGATAACCTATGGAAGCAAAAGTTCAGGGAAAAAGAAGATTGTGACACCAGGGAAGAAGGGCAAGTGTTTTTGTTATGACAAAACTGTTCACTGGAAGAAGGATTGTCTGACCAAGCGGGTTGGAAAAGGTACGTGATTAGCATTTGTAACGGAAACATGTTTAGCATCTGTTTCTACCCATTCGTGGTAGTGGATACTTGAGCTACTGATCATGTTTGTTACACTTTGCAGGGATTCAGGCCGACAAGGCAGTTGAATAACGACGAGATGACGATCTCCATGGGTAAGCAACTTGTGTGTTTGCAGCAGTAGTTGGAGATGTTACATTATGCTTTCAAGACAATGTTTTGATTTTAGAAGACGTTTTGTATGTGTCGGATTTTGGGCGGATCCCTATTTCTGTTTCCCATTTAATAAATGATGGATTTTCAATTATTTTTTATAGTCATGTTACCATCAATGGCAACAATGGTGTTATCTGTCGTGGGATACGGAAAGACTCTCTTTATATCATTACTTCTTTGCATGAATCTTTCATGAATGCTACATACAAATCATTTTATCATAAGAAAAAAAAATTCATCTTCTAATGAGGATCTTACATATCTATGACATCTTAAACTAGATCACATCAATCTAAAGAGGATCAAGAGACTCGTGGATGATGGAACATTGGATTCAATCCAGGTAGTTCCACATCGAGTTTGTGAATTCTTTATAAAGGGAAAGATGACAACCAAACCTTTCTAGGCAAGTTAGTCTCGAGCAAGTGATGTGTTGGAGTTGATCCAATCTGACTTATGTGTATCGATGTCTACACAAGCTCATGGAGGATTTAAGTATTTTGTCACTTTTAGTGACAATTACTCGAGATACGGGTATGTTTACTTACTTCACTATGAGTCTGAATGCTTCGACAAATTCAAGGAAATCAAGGCAGAAGTAGAGAAGAAGTTAAACAATACCATTAAGTCATTACGATCTAATCTTGGTGGTGAGTATCTCAGTGACTGGTTCATGCAGTTTTTGTTAGCTCATGGGATTACATCCCAATGGACCGCACCGGTCACTCCTCAGTAGAATGGTGTGGCAGGAAGAAGAAACCGGACTCTTTTGGAATTGGTTAGGTCCATGATGAGTTATGCAAACTTGCCTGTTTCGTTTTGGGGCCACGTGTTACTAACAGTGGCGTACTTGCTGAACCTGGTACCTTCTAAGTCAGTTCCTAAGGCACCCTCGGAACTCTAGCATGGGTGAAAGCCCAGTGTGTCAAAGATAAGGAGTGTGGGGTTTTCCGACATATGTCTTGTCAAAGGAACCTGATAATTTAGAAGTTAGGTCCAAGCTATTGCAGTTCGTGGGATACCCCAAATAGATGAAAGGTGGTTATTTCTACTATCTTGAGGACCAGTAGATCGTTGTTTGGACCAACATAAGATTCTTGGAGGACGAGTTTGTGAAATACCAGAAATCCAAAAGTGATATCATTCTCCAAGAAATTAGAGAAGATGATGCGCTTCAATTGGGAAAACCCCGTGGCAGATTGGGTGTACTTCTGCAAGGTATGGAACCAAGTGCACGGTCGCCAGTGCAAGACTTTGGCCACATGTAACTGCACAAAATGCTGACACAGTACCAGTGCTTCGTCGTAGTGGGATGGTACCTCACTAACCTGAGCGGTATGTGTTCGTGGGAGAGTCTTCGGACTTGATCTTGGAAGATATACAGGATGATACCGACCCATGGACATACGATGAAGCAATAAATGAAAAAGTTACGAAAAAATGGCATACAACCATAGATTCAAAAATTGAATCAATTCTTGCTATGGATGTATAGCAGAAGTCTGCGCTACCAGATAGTTTTCAGGCCATATGTTGCAAATGGGTATACAAACCGAAGAAAGGTTCAAAAGGAGAAACATCGGCTTTTAAAGCTAGGTTGGTGGCAAAGGTTTATAGTCAAAAGGAGGGCATTGAATACGTCGAGACCTTCTCACCAGTTGTAGCCATGCTCAAATCCATTGGAATTCTTCTATCAATAGCAACACATATGGACCAAGAGATCTGGTAGATGGATGTCAAAACTGCAGTTTTAAATGGGTACCTTGAGGAAGGTCGTGACATCTATATGCATTAGTCAGAGGGTTATGTGAAGGATGGTGAAGAGCATCTTGCATGGAAGCTAAAGAAGTCCTTGTATGGACTTAAACAAGCTTCATGTTCATGGAACAAACGTTTTGATGATGTGATTAAATCCTATGGATTTTCACAGTGTGAAACTTAAAGTTGTGTGTACCGATTATGTGTCTGTGGAAGCGTTGTATTCATTACACTTTATGTAGATGACATTCAACTATTCGACAATGATGTGATGGTGTTGTTAGATATAAAGAGATGGTTATCCGAACAGTTTCAAATGAAAGACCTAGGAGATGCTGAATACATCCTTGGGATTAAAGTCTTGCGTGATCGCAAGAAGAAGATGTTGAGCTTGTCTCAGGTCGCTTATATTAAATCTGTGATTGCTTGTTTTAGCATGCAAAACACCAAGAAAGGATTGCTATCTTTCAGACATGGAGTTCCTCTGTCTATGGCAAAATTCCCTGCAACGGAAGAGAATGATGAGATGAGTAAAGTACCATATGCTTTGGCAGTGTGAAGTCTCATATATGCGATGCTATGTACGAGGCCAGATATTTGTTATGCCGTGGGCATGGTGGCTAGATATCAATGTAACCCTGGACAGGTGCACTGGACTGTTGTAAAAAATATTTCTCAAGTATCTGAAAAGAACTCGAGACTATTGTCTCGTTTCTCACTGTGAGAAATTTTGCCCTATGGGTTATACAGATTTAGATTTCCAAGCGGATCAGGATGAGAAGAGATCGACCTCGGGCTATGTCTTCACCTTAGGAGGTGGAGCTGTATCATGGAGGAGTGTGAAATAGAAATGGATCTTGGACTCCACCATAGAAGCTGGGTATGTGGCAGCTTGGGAGGCTTCTTAAGAAGTAGTATGGCTCTGGAACTACCTCCAAGAGTAAGATATTGTTCTGAGTTTACCCAAGACTATCACGCTATATTGTTGTAATGTTTGGTGCAGTAGCAAACTCTAAGGAACCAAGAACTCACAAGGCGTCAAAGCACGTAGAGAGAAAGTACCACGTCATATGAGAAATCATAGTGAGGGGCGATGTGCTAATAGTAAGATAAAAATCAAGGATAATCTAGCAGATCCATTTACAAATGGTTTACCTGAGAAGGCATACGAGGGTCATGTTTGTAGCCTAGGGTTGAAGTAGATGCCGACCACCTGGTGACCAAATATAATGGCCTGATTAGAATAGACACATGTTATACTCTGGAAAGTAATGGTATAATGCTTTGAGTATAAGTGGGAGATTGTTGGAATTGTATATATAAAAGCATTATGATTGGTATATTGGGAAACGTTATGTTTGATATACTAGTAATCATTAAAGACTTGAAATAAACAACTCCTGTCTGATTTAACAATCATACAATGCGAACAAACACATCCAATTATCTCATCAATAGGGAGATCATACGGTGTGTGATATGTGTGTAAAATGACCTATTTTTCGATGTGTGAGCGTGCATGTTTGTGGCCATTTTACCCTCATATCATATACTTTCGTTGTTCTTTTGTCTTGTTTTTGTGTTTGAAATGTTTGAAATGTTGTAGGACGTGTTTTGAGCATAATATAACATATTTGATGGAGTTTTGGAGGAAAATCGTCCTAGTTTGGAGTCCGAGGAGGTTAGGTTCGTTCGAGCGGAGTGAAAGGAGAATTTTGGAGGCATGGAGGAATCGCCCGGCCGAGCGAAGCAGGCTCGAGGCTCGACCGAGCCATGCTGACAGAGAGCAGGCTCGGTCGAGCGGGTCTGGCTCGGCTGAACCAGATCGTGCTTCCCAAAATTGCTGCGGTTCCCAGGATGGCTCGGGCGATCCCAGGCCATGTTTGCTCGCCTATATAAGGGGGAAAATCAGTTAATTGAAGAACTTTTGACCAAAATTAGAATAACCGTCAAGATACTTCTCCCTAGATTCATCTCAAAACCTCTCCCCAACCTAAATCCAGGTGAATCAAGCCACAATCCATCTATTTGGTGAAGATTAAAGAAGGAAGAGAGATAGATTGGATTCAAAGAAGACAACCGAAGAAGATCAATCGTTGACCTTGAAGTTTTGTAATGAATTTTCTCAATTCTATATTTGTTTTGTACTTAACTCAAGGTATGGAGAACTAATTTCATTAGTGAGTGTTGTATACGGATATTGTGATGGATTTAATCGATTATGCTTGTTTACTTTCGTATGAGGGGTTGATTTGCACTTTAGCTTGTTTCTTGCCTATTAGGTGTAGGTAATAGCCAGCCTTTAGGTATTTGACGTGAACGTTGCAGTCAACACGCAGACGGAATCATCGTGATAAGTGCAATATCTTATAATTCTAGTTCCAATCCATGTGCGGTGCTAGGGTTGTAGGGCAATAATTGACGGTCGATTGGGAGTGGCCTAGGAGTTAATAATGTAGCTGTTTGCAATTCCTAGTGTCATCTACCGCTAGTTATCCGTAGCAAGTGACTAGCGACATTAGAGTCGGTTGCTCAACTTCATAGGAATTAAGATTTGTGTGCAACATAACTTGGTTTAATTCGGAACTATTGAAGTTTACAAACACTCACTATCTTCTAAGATTTTTGGATATGTTATCTTGATCTACCTAAACCATTGATTGAATTGCTTGATTGGAGAAGTTAGCAATTTGTTTTATAGTGGTTTGTTTGCATTTAAATCTTAGTTTACGATTCATTGCCTAGATAGATAAAAATCAACGACTTTTGAGTAACCTAGCTATTGATACCCTTCAATTGAGTAGATGATATCCACTTGAGCGAATTAGAAAAGAGACCGGATTGATAAATTTAACGTGTTAATTTTGTGTGCTTCACGCGACTATCACATTTTTGGCGCCGTTGCTTGGGAATCTTTTAGTAGGTCTTGTGTTATTATTGAAAGTTGAAGTATGGTATGCTAGGTGTTTGAGGAAATGCCTGTGTGAATATTGTTACTAACATTTGTTTGTTAATTGTTCTTGTTTGTTTTGTTGAATTGTTTGCTTGTAATTGATATGTTAGTACTAATTTTTTGTTTGATTAGTTGTTAGTTGATTTATTCGTTGGTACTTTGTGATGGTTGGACTTGTGTAGGTGTCAAATGGAGAATCATCGAGGAGTTCACTCGGAAAGGCTTATTAATCTACAAAGGCAAATGGAGGAAATGAAAGCCAAAATGCTGGAGAGACAAAGACCACGGAGGCCACTTCGGACGGTATTTGAAGAAATGTTAAATAGTAGCTACCCATGGATGGAAGAGATTAGACATGATCGCATTATGAAGTCAAGTTGGGGAAATGAAGAAGAGGAGTGTAGTAATGAAAGCTATAGAGATAAATGGAGGAATTGTGACCTCCGGAACAACATGAACTATTCCCCATCTAATGGCTTCTCTCCAGGTAGACGTTATGAGAACCGTACTTGGAATCCATCCATAACAAGAGTTCATAGTGATGAATGGGGTAGTCGTGATCATGAAAGAGTTAGAGAAGCAAGATCATCATGGGAAGCTTTGCAGAGGAAACCGGATAAGCTCGAGGAAAGGCTTTTGGTATTAAGAATGCAACTATCCGATATCTTGAAGAAGGTGAGTGAGGAACCTCGTGTGAAAGAATATCCAATTGACAAGGAAATAGGTCTCGAAGGAAGTTTTGAGGAAATTTTGGAAGATGAATGTTAGGATGCGGTTATGGTACTTAAGGAAGTAAGATTTCAAGATACAAGAGTAAAGGAGATGCAAGAAGAAGAATTAAGGAAAGAAGATAAAGAGTTACCTCAAGAAGAGAAAGAGGATGATAGCACCAAGGAGGAGAGGATACACATTGACAGTGAGAAGAATGGTGTTCTTGTAACACCTTCCCTTGAGGTGATGAAAGAATTTCCGGCATTGGTACAAAATGACGAAGTGGAGAATCATGATGAGGAAGTTATGTCAGAAAGTCCATGTGGCGATGTGGTGCTTAAATTTCCTTCACGAGTGATAGACAAGGTGGAAAAGGAAGTAATACTTGAAGTCATGGTGAAGGAATCATATGATTTGTTTAAGTAAGGGGATGTGGAGAAGTTGAAGATTGATCCAAATGGGGGACAAGTTGAGACTTATATACTTTGGATTCAATTGGATGATGCTTTAAAGATCAAATCAAAGAAGGAATCACCACCTTTTATAGTCGAGTTTGTCAAGACATGCAACCCTCCTTGGAGAGACAAAAGGGGTGAAAGAAAGATCGCCTTGGACAAATTGCTCTCAAGCAAATGCCGAACAAGGGAGAAAGGTATCTTGAAAATACACAAGATTTTTGACAATGGATGATGTGGAAAGGTCGTCTAGCTACCGACGTTAAGGAAGTGCTTGTTGGGAGGCAACCCAACCAATTTTCATTCTTTTGTTTAATTGCTTTTAGTTGCTTTGATTTTAAATAAATGTCTAGTTTGAGTGGAGTGATTTCCTACCGTCAACTATTTCTGAAGCTTAGTCTAACTTGACTAAGTTTGGGGGAATGTGCCGGTTGCCGGTCTTGGGGAATATTTGAAGGATCAAGAGGAGTGAGTGCGCACCATTTACCTTTTTACAAACATAGTCTCACTTGACTAAGTTTGGGGGGATTGGTCGGTATCCGATGCTCTTCTCGGGTTCACTCTTCTCTTTCTTTCTCTCTCTATCCTTATCTTTATCCTTAGTTTAGTTTACTTTAGTTGAATTTGAATAATATTGATCATTCGATATGGTTGTATTACGATTTTTGATCTACTTTGGTTTGTTTGATTTTAGATTGTGGATGATGATTTGATTTATTTTTATTTCTATTTGAATGGTTGTTGATGAATCATTTTGCGAGCTTACATGAGATTGAATTCTTTCTATTCGGTTTTGGTGTGTGGATATGTACAATGGTTTGGTATGAATGGTGGTGCTAGTGGATAAATGTTATAATTTTTCTTGAGATATTGGTTTGTGGAAAGATTGGTGGATATGAGAGCTTTATTGGCTTTATTATGCTCAATTGTTTGGTGGTGTTGTATTGATGTGTAGTAGGTGCAAATAAGGAATGGAGAGCGGTGTGATCGTGTCTACCGATGGGTAACTCTTACTATCGTTTCTCCTACCATTTAGTTTCAATTTAATTGTTCTTAGCATGTAGATTGTTAATTAGGATGTTGTGTGCTTGTCGTGTTTGTGTGATGAACCCAAACGAGAATTGGAGATTTGAATCATGATTTACTTTGTAAGGCTTAAGATTTACTTTGACCAATGATAGGGCATAATCTAGTTGTTAAGGCGTGCTCGAATTGAACTTTTGAATTACCGAATTTTGTGAGAGGTTAATGCCTAGGACTTGACAAAAGCGGAGAGTTTTTGAGTTTTGATATTGTCATACTTTGATTGGTTGTGAGTGGCAAGGTTGAGAGCACAAAATCTAGAACTTGAATATATTCTCTATCTATTTGGCATGAGTTTGGTAACTAAAAGATGATCTTAGGCCATCAATTCTTAGTCCTTCCTTTCACTTCAGGAGTATAAGGTTATTGATATCATAATTTTGCCCTTCATACCCTTGTTTCCCTTGATTGTGCTTAAATGGAGAATTTTCTTTGAAATTATTAGGACAAAATTTTGAAGGAATGAGTGTATGAGGGTCAATACGGAGATGAGAGTTGGGATGGGAATCATTTGGTATCTTTGAGTTGTGATTGTTGAGGCAATAAAAGTATTGATTGAAGGATTGATATGAATCCTAGAAAAATGGGTACCAACAAAAATCTGGGTACTTAAAAGAAAAAAAAAGAAGAGAAAAGTGGAAAAGAAAAAGAAAAGCATCATGAATGAAAAAATGATGGTGCTAGAAAAATGAGAAAAAGAAAGAAAAGAAAAATGTTGAGAGTTATTTGATGAAAAAGCCTCAAGGTTAGAAGTGGATTGAAGAGAATAAGTTTGGGGGTTTTGGGATATAGAGAAGTTCGTCACTTTAGCCCAAAACCACCTACCTTTTAGTAAGCTACGTTATAACCAAAAACAAAGACCTTTTTGATTTTAGGAGCCAACTCATTGTAGTATAGTGGTGAGAATTGTTTCAAGCCTATGGAAATTGTGCTCGATATCTTATGAATGAGTGAATTCATCAAACCCTAAACACGTAAGGGAGTGCTTTCATTTCTTTATCCAATGTTGATGAGTGGTTTAAGTCGTTAGCATTAACCGTGTCACAAAGTTAGGTGATAATCTCGTTCGATAAGAGCATGCCAAGATGACTATGAGGAGCTATGAGGTTGTTTGATGAGGTTTTTTGATTGCTTTACTTTGTTTTGATTGAGGACAATAAAAGGTTCAAGTTTGGGGGATTATGATATGTGTGTAAAATGACCTATTTTTCGATGTGTGAGCATGCATGTTTGTGGCCATTTTACCCTCATATCATATAATTTCGTTGTTCTTTTTTCTTGTTTTCGTGTTTCAAATGTTGTAGGACGTATTTTGAGCATAATATGGCATATTTGTGGAGTTTTGGAGGAAAATCGTCCGAATTTGGAGTCCGAGGAGGTTAGGTTTGTCCGAGCGGAGCGAAAGGAGAGTTTTGGAGGCTTAGAGGAATCGCCCAGCCGAGCGAAGCAGGCTCGGCTGAGCTGAGCCGGATAGAGGGCTTGCTCGGCCGAGCAGTGCAGGCTCGACCGAGCCATGCTGATAGAGAACAGGCTCGATCGAGCAGGTCTGGCTCAGGCAAGCCAGATCGTGCTTCCCAAAATTGCTGCGGTTCCCAGGATGGCTCGGGCGATCCAAGGCCCTGTTTGCTCGCCTATAAAAGGGGGAAAATCAGTTAATTGAAGAACTTTTGCCCAAAATTAGAATAACCGTCACGATACTTCTCCCTAGATTCATCTCAAAACCTTTCCCCAACCTAAATCAAGGTGAATCAAGCCACATTCCATCCATTTGGTGAAGATTGAAGAAGGAAGAGAGGTAGATTGGATTCAAAGAAGACAACCGAAGAAGATCAATCGTTGACCTTGATGTTTTGAAATGAATTTTCTCAACTCAAGGTTTGGAGAACTAATTTCATTAGTGAGTGTTGTATACGGATATTGTGATGGATTGAATCGATTATGCTTGTTTACTTTCATATGAGGGGTTGATTTGCACTTGAGCTTGTTTCTTGCCTATTAGGTGTAGGTAATAGCCAGCCTTTAGGTAGTTGACGTGAACGTTGCAGCCAACACGCGGACGGAATTGTCGTGAAAAGTGCAATATCTTATAATTCTAGTTCCAATCCAGTGCGGTGCTAGGGTTGTAGGGCGATAATTGAAGGTCGATTGGGAGTGGCCTAGGAGTTAATAACGTAGCTGTTTGCAATTCCTAGTGTCATCTACCGCTAGTTATCTGTAGCAAGTGACTAGCGACATTAGAGTCGGTTGCTCAACCTCATAGGAATTAAATTCGTTTGCAACATGACTTGGTTTAATTCGGAACTATTGAAGTTTACAAACACTCACTATCTTCTAAGATTGTTGGATTTGTTATCTTGATCTACCTAAACCATTGATTGAATTGCTTGATTGGAGAAGTTAGCAATTTGTTTTATAGTTGTTTGTTTGCATTTAAATCTTAGTTTACGATTCATTGCCTAGATAGATAAAAATCAACGACTTTTGAGTAACCTAGCTATTGATACCCTTCAATTGAGTAGATGATATCCACTTGAGCGAATTTGAAAATAGACCGGATTGATAAATTTAACGTGTTAATTGTGTGTGCTTCACACGGCTATCAGTGTGTAAGAGATCACAGAAGATCTTATAGATCGTTCGATCTAGTGAGATATAAACATTTCTCATATCTGAGACAATTTCTAGTTTTGCAGTCGGTTTACGCTGCGGCACACAAGTCCATAAGTGGTGTATCTTGAGTGATTTATGTGACCGGTACATCTCAATGTATTGATAGGATCAACAGTGAGATGAACCATTCTACTTAACATGTGAATGAGTAAAGATCTCAGTAACTTGGTCGGATCTAAAGTCTATTAAAAATTGAGGGGCACACATGGGTTGACCATCACTTTGACTTGCTATGGTGCAGAGTTTTACATATACTCGTATATCTGCATCTTGGGTGATGACAGTTTATGTGGGGTTTCCAAAGGCTAGATTTAGATAATCATATCTGTTTCAGGATGGTGACATTCCCTGGGAAGCACATGAGGTTTGTTATGCTAAGTCCTACAAGCTGAATCATTGATTCAAGCCGAAGCGATAAGGGTTGAGTGGTACTACTCAGGAATAATTAGAGATTAATTAATTGAAACTAATTGTCATATGCTGAATTAATTAATGAATGTCTAAACCTTAAATATAGGGATTAATCAAGTCAATGCAACTCATTCCTAATAACGTAGTAATAAAGGGGTAGGTCAGCATTAATTCGCTGGTGGCATGAATTAATGTTAATTAATTAATTATATTATGGGTTGAACATGGAATTAATTAATAGGAAGTCCACTTTATTATTTGCATTTGATCTCTGATATGACCCAACAATGCTCAGAGCCTACTAAGGTTTATTAAACCCTAATAGCCCATTCTCAAGATCTATATAAATAAATCAGTTCCCTCACTTCCCACATAAGTTTGAAGTTTTAAATCATAAACCCTAGAGAGAGTGAGAGAGTGGAGGCGACTGTTACAATCTGGTAGCGCATCCTCACAAGATTTTTTGATCGAGCAAGGGAACATATCTAAAGATTAGATTTGTAGGTAGACCTTTAACCATCTACTGTCGTTATTCAATCCGGAGGAGTTAAGGCATTTCTTTGAATCTACGAATTAAGTTAAATAGGAGCATGCATAGGACATTTACTATTTGTCATAGCATTTTGATATCCATAAAATGAATCTAGAGTCAAGAAATAAATGGCAATTCACATCGCCTATTGTAGACTCAGTTCCTACAGCATAACCCGGAGGTGGGCTATTGCACTTCTGGTCTTGAGTAGGAAAGAGGTGGTTCATCTTAGAGCAAAACACCTTACATACGAAACCCTTAAATTGTTCCTCCGTAGTAGTTGACATGACCTCTTTGATCCTCCTCTGAGTGCATTCTACCCTAGAACCTGAGTACGATGATACCTCAACAAAAACATCCACAAACCCTTGTGCCTAGGGCCATGGTGTAGAAGCAGGACCATCCATTGCCTGGGTAGGAGGAGTGATCACTAAAATTATTTAACAGTGACTTAGAAAAGCTAATAATATAGTGGCAAATAAAATTATCGATCCCCCTCCATATCAAGTACAACAAAATCGGTTGGGATTATGAAATCCTTGACCTTCACCAGCACATCTTCAACAATGCCCTTCGGATAGGAGACTGATCGATCAGCCATCTGCAGTGAGATCGTTGTGGGCTTGATGCTGCCGATCTTTAGCCGCTTGAAGATTGAAAGCGGCATCAGATTGATTGATGCCCCCGAGTCACAGAGAACCTTTCCGAAGGTCTCACCTCCGATGACACAAGAGATTGTGAAGGAACCTGGGTCCTCCCTTTTGATCGGCATCTTCTTTTGGATGATGGCGCTGCACTCTTCGAACAGGTTGACCGTCTCATGTTCCAAGAACGGTCTTTTCTAAGAGACCATGTCTTTCAGAAACTTGATGTACCCAGGCATCTCTTGAAGAGCTTCTACCAATGGAATGTTGATATGCACCTTCTTCATTGTCTCCAGAAATCGTGCATATCTTTCGTTCTTCTTGGTCTTGGCAAACCGCTGCGGATACGGCAGAGGCGGTTTCTTCATTGGCGGTTGAAAGGCAGCCGTCAATCGACGCTGATCAGGCTCGATCGACGCATCTTTTGGGGCTCCGTCGATCGACGAGGATGCCCCGTCGGTCGACAGAGCTTTGCCTGGGGCAATTTCGGCCTCTTCTTCGGATTCTTCTTCATCTCGGGCCCCTGTTTCTGCTTGTTCAGGCCCTTCATAGGTCTTGCCCCCTCTCCGAGTGATAGCGTTCACTTGATTCCTCTGATTCTGATTCTTGGGATTGACCTGGGTGTTGCTCGGAAGTTGCCCCGGTTTGTGCTTGGTCCCAAGGGCATCTGCGATCTGGCTGACTTGATTCTCAATGATCTGCACGTGCTTTTGCACCTGATCGACCTATGTGTTTACCCCCGAAATCTCCTGTTTCAACTTAGTCACAGTATCTGTGGAGCCTTCCATGAACTTAGCTATAATCTCCTCGCGATTTGGCTTCTTCTTCTCTACCACTTCTCCATTTTGCACGGCAAATCCTGGTGGTGGTTGCTCTGCAGCTTGAGGATTTTTATAAGAGAATCCAGGATGATTCCTTGCGTGATTGTAATTGTAGGGCTGGTTATTCTGTTGATTGTGGTGCTGGTAACCACCTCGATAATTGTTCTGATAACCATTCCTCTGAACAAAATTCACATCAGCATTGTTCTCCTCGATTGGCCCCTGCGCTGCTTCAACTGCAGCAACCGTTTTTTCTTGCTTCAGGTTAGCGAACTCTTCCCTGAGCTTTTTCAGCTCGGCTGCCAAATCTGGTTGCTCGGCAACTTTTTCCACAGCTTTTTCCACCACTTTCTCTACAGCTTTCACAGGCCGAGTTTGGCTTGTGGACCACCGTTGAGTGTTGTTGGCCATCTTTTGGAAGAACTCCATGGCCTTTTTCCCACTTTTCGTCATGACTGTGTCTCCAAGTGTGGTGTCCACCAGTTTGGCTGTTTTATCATTGAGCCCTTCATAGAATGCTTCAGCTTGTTCTCCCGGCGGAAAACCATGTCCGGGACAGGCTCTCAGTAGGTCCTTGAATCTTTCCCATGTCTCGCTGAAGCTTTCATCAGGCCTTTGAGCGAACCTGATGATTTCTTTCCGTCTTTGCCGAATAACAGTCGGAGGGAAGAAGTTCCCTAGAAACTCGTTTCTCAGTTCGGTCCACGTACTTATGCTTCCTTTATCCAGTGCAGTGAACCATGACTGTGCCTTATCCCTTAGAGAGAATGCGAACAGACGCATTCGGATGGCACTCTTGCTGACTCCTCCAATTTTCACAGTATTGCAGAGCATAATGAATTTGTCCAAATGTGCATAGGGATCCTCGGTAGCTCTTCCTCCGAATTAGTTTTGTTGCACCATCTGTACCAATCCGGTCTTCAGTTCAAAATTGTTGGCATTGATGCCAATCTTGAAATCTGTCTCCTTGAACCGAGGTTTGTACCTATTTTGCATGGCTTCTTCCTCCTCCTCATCGTCAGACTCTTCTGGAGGATCCTGATTGCCTTCCTCTCCATTGTCGAGATTGTCCTCGAATAATGGGTTGTTCCTTTCCAAATGGTATTGTTGGATTTGCGCTCTCATAGCTTGGACTTCTTGGAGAAGCAATGCCTGCTCCTCTGCAGTTAGAACTAGTGGAGGCGGTGGTGTGTTATCTTCCATTGTGTTATTACTTGAGCTTTCCTGAGCACGCTTGTTCCTTCGGATCTTTCTGCAAGTAGCTTCAATGTCCGGATAGTAATAAAGCGGGTCCTTTCCTCTGGCTCTTGTACTCATGCACTACTTGTACAGCAAAGGAGGTAGTGAGATACAACTGGAAATAAAACGAAACAAACTGAAATAAACAACAAAAATTTGGAAAAACAGAAGCGACGTCGATCGCTTGGAACTAGCGTCGATCGACGGAAAGAATTCACTTCGTCGATCGATGCGGCGTCCTCGTCGGTCGACGGCGGGTACGAAAAACTTCAAGAAATTACAGGAAACACAAAAATTTACAGCCTAAAGCAATATTTCAATCACAGACTTAATAGTAAGATTAATTCTATTCTTTCCCCAGCAACGGCGCCAAAATTTGATCACTAAAATTATTTAACAGTGACTTAGCAAAGCTAATAATATAGTGGCAAATAAAATTATCGATCCCACAGGGAAAGAAAAAATGAAAAATCTTGAAGTACTAAGTCAGACGTTCTTGAAAATACTGATTAGGAAAATCGAATGAAAAGGTTTTGGTTGTTTTTGAAAATCGCAATCTTTGCTATCGAAAATTAAACAGGAAAATTGAAAAGCTTTTGAAGTCAAATAAGAGAAGCACAGATTCCAGGGATATCTACCTATCAAGTATAACATGTATGAACGAATCGATTAATTCCCAATTTTAATTCCTCTTCGTAGTGAAACATCAGAAAAGTATTACGAACTTCTTTGTTGGACAATTCGTAAAGTAGATAAATTAACTACCTATCTCTGTTCGGTCTCAAGATAAATTAACTAACTCCAAAGATCTACAGATTTATTCCTACAATTAATCTCCTTCAGTTACGACAAGAAATCAAATTATAATGTGAAAATCTCTTTCGATTGAAAACTATTACAGTTACGTCTCTAGAATTCAACTAGTAATCCTAAGTTGTGGCCAACATACTTAAAGATTAAGAATAAAACCAGATTTCACAAACTACGAAGGGAAAGGGAAAATAATTCAATTAATCACAACATGCATACAATGATAGTTCGAAATCCTAGAATCTGAGAAGGGATTTAGTTACACATAATCATGGTAATATTCATCAAAGAAAAATACAACCTGAATTGCATAAAGACTGGAATCCGGAAATTTTCTCGTGAAAACTTGTCTTCAAACATAAAAATTCTTCAACTCTAATATTCTAATGATTGCTCTAACTCTCTCTCTCTAATTCTCGTCTCTCTACAGTGAAAGTCGAAATTTACATGAATTTATATAGATGAAAGATGTATCTAGCAGTATTCTAGGATTAGATATGCCTCTATCTCCAAATCAGATAAGAAACAGGATTTCCGCGTGCGCGTCGACCGCGTCTGATTGGCGTCGATCGCGTCTCAACTTCTTGCCTCGTCGATCGCTTCTGAACAGCGTCGATCGACGAGGTCTCCTTCTTCCATTGATCGCCTTCTCCTTTGCTTCGTCGATCGTTTGGCAACAACATGCCTCGTCCATCGACTAAGGGTCCTCGTCGATCGACGAGGTCTCGAGCACTGGATCCTGATCCTCTGTTTTTCGACTAGAAACCTGCACGATTCATCAAACACGACATTCCAAGTACAAAATCCAATTCATGCACGAAAACAAGTACAAAAATGATCTAAACACTACACAATCAGTCAAAGAACTATAAGATAAGTTGGTGAAAATCCTAACTTATCAAGGAGCGAAGACAGAATCTCCAACAGATTCAGTTGCTAGAGAGCCGGGCGGAGTAGGCATCCACGACGGAGTGAAAGCCATAAGAAGTGATAAGGAAAAACAAAAATAGAAACATGATAAACAAATTGCCTCACAGGATCTACAAACAAGAAGATCGCACTACCCACGCGAAATCATCTAAAGATTAACCCCAGAAATCACGCCCGCTACGACTTAAAACTTACAAAAAAAATCAACAATGAAAACCTCAAGAAAATGTACAAATAAATAACATGCAAGAATTAAAAAAACAAGAGATTGGGATTAAGAAGATACCGCACAAAAGGGACAAAAAAAATCATGAAAGGTGTTGACGGACTCTTGTCGGAGGTGCATCGAAACCAAAGTAGATATCCACCGGGAGAGAAGATAACTGACTCTTGCAAAGAGATGGGGAGAATCGCCAAGAGAAGAAAACCTAGAGGGATAGAAAGCAGAAGGGTAAGTACGTGCGAGGGATGTGACTAGCATGGGGAAATCATTGTAACCGCCCTCACTATAGCGGTTATTCACAAAACTGCCTCTACAACTTTGGCTGGAAACCCAAGAAACACACGTCCTTGACCTCACACTTCCTCGACCTCTCACCTTCTCGACCTCTCACCTCCTCAACCTCACACCTCAGTGGTCTAACACCCTTTTTGATCCTACATCTCGGAGACCTTCTCCGGGGACAACCTCGCAGTACACAGCATGAAAAGGTGACCAATGGCTCTTAAAACCAGGCGCACGTGCCTTGATGTCCGAGCAACCAACTACACCAGGGGCTGCACCGAACAACTAAGTACTTGACAACCAAAAGAACCACCGAGAAACCTCTGTGGCCAATAAAGCTCATTGGGGCTCACGACCACAGCGAACCACCAAAACCTTAAACAGGACCTCGCTAAAAGCTAGGAATCAATTTAAAAGGGAGGAAGAAACCTCCAACAACCCTACAGGGAAGCAAAGTGCTAGTCTTAGAATCACAGACTCCAACCAAGAATGCCCAAATGAGACACTCCTTGATGAACGTCTTGGTGACCAGACCCACGACTGCACACTATAGCTATCTTTCCAAAGGTGGCTGAGGCCTTCCCATACGGACTCCTTAAACGAGCTGATAACACGGAATAGATAGACTCATCTGGACCCGTGCCTTCAATAATATGAGCCTTCTCAACACATGAGCTCGAAACCTCGCACTTTAAACGTATTAAATTTTAAAATTATTGACCCCCAGAGATTGAACTAGTGAATTATTTTGACTCTTTTGTTTATTAGAGGTACACCATAGAGCCTAAGGGGCTATTGTTGTGGCCAAGGCTTAAAAGGAACTACCCGAGCCCATTAAGGGAGCCTAGGATCCAATCCCAAGCCCTTAAGTCCGCTCCAGCCGCGCAACCGAAATCACCTACGCAGCTCCTTTGTAGCTGTGCTCGTGCAGCTTTGCAGGACCACCTCAAGCAGAAGCAGGACACAACTAAAGTAGGAATGTCATAAGAGAGAATCACGCACCTTGAGATCTCCTCGAGGAGGTCCTCACAAATGCTTGCTCAGAGGAGGTCGTTAAGGGAGTTGCTCAGATAAGGTCTCTGATAAGCTCGTGTTTACACTCACTTATCCGTATTTTTTCCCATTGTTTTAGTTAATTTAGGTTTAGTATTAGTTATTTTTGTGCATGAGTGCGCTATAGAGGATATTATACT
Organism: Plectranthus barbatus; assembly: GCA_026898455.1. Taxonomy (NCBI): domain Eukaryota; kingdom Viridiplantae; phylum Streptophyta; class Magnoliopsida; order Lamiales; family Lamiaceae; genus Plectranthus; species Plectranthus barbatus. The sequence goes on along the minus strand of JAPKLW010000035.1, from coordinate 192,050 downwards.
TGAAATGGTGAGTTTTTGAAGGTTTTAAGGCTAAAAAGTGGTCAAGTGGTGAAAATACCCGGAATGACAAAACATTTATTTTGGTCGACACACGGGATGTAGGTCGACGTGGAAGATAAGCTAAAAACCTGAGAAAAACCTTCCATGTCGAATGTGGAAGAAGTCCATACATTCGACACACCCTACATCGATCGATATGAGAGGCTTGCAGGGATCAAAGTTGGAGTCGATGTGGATGTAGATTTGAATGCCATGTTGATCGACACCGAAGCCTGAGAAGGAAAATTTGCCAAGTTTGGATATTTTCAATAGTTTAAACCAATACCTTGTTGAGATATATTTTCTCCTCTATAAATATCTCATTAGGTTCAAAAATTAGACACCTTTTCTCTTTAGTTTAATTTTGAATATCATCTAAGCATTGAAGTTTTTCAAGACTTGAAGATTCCTCTTATTTGTAAGTTAATTTATGAACTTTAATAATAATATGTCTGCTTTTATTCTATCCATGTTTAGTGTCTAGAAACCCTAGTAGGTTCTAGAGCTTTGATAAACTTCTTGATGCATGTTTAAATGATTCAACTCGATAGCATGGTTTAATTTCTAGTTTTAATTTAACTGAAGGATCGAGAGATGAAATTAATCTAGATTTGTAGTTATTGATTGAAGGTCCGAAAGGTGAATATTGGTAATAGAAAGAGGAATTAAATTAAATATTATTTCTGTCTCAAAAGGAAGGATTGATTGTAAGAGTAAATTAGACAATTATCGATATTGATTAATGTTGTGTTCTTGAGACCGAGAGGAGAAAGTCACACATTAGTAATCTATGTTTAAATGGCCATAAAAGGAATTTAATCCATTTTAGTTGATGAATTTGCATGTTAATAGTTTGATTATCTGCCCTGGAATCTCTATCTTTATTTACTGTTTTCAAAACCCCTTTAAATTCTGTGTTGTCATCTTTAAATTCCAAACAAAAAGCCTATTTTTATGTTACTCAAACAATTACGATTTGAAGACTATAGCTAGTATTTGAAATAGATTCGTCATACATTCCTTGTGGGTTCGACAACCTTTTGGTTAATAATTTTTTTTACCTCTTTGATATAATTTGTATGAGAATTTAGCATCAATCAAATTGGCGCCGTTGCTGGGGAATTGTTAGATTTTATTTTGTTACCAATTTATTTTTGGATTTATTGGATTAAGCTTTTTATTTTATTTTATTTTCCTGTTCGTGTGCGTGTGTTGGTTTTTTAAATTGACCTCTATATTGATCGACACAATCAAGTCACCCGCATCGATCGACAACGCTAATTTTTGTTCCCAGGTTGCATGAACACGAGGGCTCAGGGCAAACCACTCAAAGCCTTCGACCCAGAAATCGAGGCCATAGTTAGGGGAAGGAAGAACATGGAGAAAAACAATGCAATCATCAACATTGAGCCCCCGAACAATCAGTATGAGGAAGATGATCCAAACAAGCCACCCTTTGAGAAGCCTAATAATCAAATCACAACAAGGAGTACTACGCTTTTGGTCCAAGAGGTAATTTAGATGAGAGAGCTAATCAAGTAGCTAGTGGTAGAAAGAGAAAGAGCTGAGGGTGCAAGGAGACAAATAGAGCTAGAACGAGAAATGCTGCACCAAGATGACTCCAATGATGAGGACCCCAATGCTATGGTGTGGAGGTATAGACTGCAACCAAGTAATGAGGGATTTGTTATTGGCATCAATGCTAATAACTTTGAACTTAAAACTGGTCTTTTTTAGATGGTGCATCAGAACCAATTTGGTGCCGAGCTGGAGGATCCATACACACACCTTAGAAAATTTGTGGAGGTGTGTGAAGTAAAGCAGAATGGAGTCAACCTGGACATGATCCATCTATGCCTGTTCCCCTTCTCATTTCAGGAACAGGCTCGAATGTGGTTTACGACACTGTATTGTAGAAGCATCCATACTTGTGATAATCTTCGAGCAGAAATCCTTGCCAACTTTTTCCCACCATCCGTGATCATTCAAAAAAGATGGAAATTCTACAGTTCCACCGAAAAATCGACGAGTCATTATTCAAGGCTTGAAGCAAATTCAATGAACTATCAAGGAACTATCCCGATCATGGAGTTGACACCGAACAACAGGCTCTTATCTTTGACTGGGGGATGAATGAAAAAACTCAATAATTAGTGGACAATGCCGCCAGAGGTTTTGTGATGAGCAAGTCTGCCGACAAAGCCCTCAAACTGTTCAAGAAGAGGGCATGCACACTAAAATGTGGGCAAATCCGAGGATACCGCAAGTCAAGGTGTAGAGAAGAAGAAACCTGATGACACCCTCAAGAAGGAGATATAAAAGCTCAAGGGGGATATGGAGAAGCTAACATCTAATGTTTCTAATGTTTTGCACAGGTTGATCCCATAGCCGATGTGAATTACATGAACCAAGGAGGCTATCAAAATTAGTACCGGTAAGGGGGATACCATCATTACCCATCAAGAGCTCATCCAGGATTTTCTTATGCTCAGCCGCAAGGCGCTTAACTTCCTTCACTTGGTTTTGATGTTCAGAATGGTGAGATTGTGGAGAAGAAGAAGGACAATCTCGACAAGGTGCTCTCAAAATTCATCAAAACTTCAGATTAACAAGTTGGGAAAATTGAGCAAGAAGTGGAAGGGGTGACTACTAAGGTGAACCGATTTGGGAAGCACGTGCAGATGATCGAAACTCAAGTGAGTCAGATTGCTACCTCACTTAGTGCGCAACACAAGCAAGGAAAGCTGCCCAATACCACCAAATTAAACCCCAAAAATCAAAAGTACTGCTTGGCCATCAAGCTGAGGTCTGGAATGAGCTACAAAGGCCTGGAGATACCCCAAAATGAGTTTAGGGGAGAAGAGGAGGAAATTCCTGCAGGAATGACTTATGTTTTGACTGACACACCACATGTCGGTCGACATTGAGGACTCGATGTGAAAGATGTGTCGAGCGATGAAGAGCAGTCGACAGAAGAGATTTCAACCAGCATGTCAATCGACGCGCCACATGTCGATCGACATGCCGTGTCGACCGACATTCCTGTATTCCAGACAACACAGAGGCATACCCAACTCAAGGATTCCACTTTCTAGGCCACTCCAGTTCCTCCGATGCCATTTTCTCAGATATTTGCCAAATAAAAAGAGGATTCCAACTTCTCAAGGTTCGTGGAGACCTTGAAGAAGGTAAGTATTAACTTACCATTGATTGAAGCCTTGAGAGAGATCCTGGGATACATGAAGTACATATGGAATCTGATGAGTAGGAAAAGACACTTTGTGAAAAATTCAACAGTTAAGTTCCATGAACAATGCAGACTCCAACTCCAAAAGAAAGTCCCAATCAAGAGAAGTGATCTAGGTTGCTTCTGAATCCCAGTTAAGATCAGGGGGATCGAATTTCAAAGGGTACTGTGCGACACTGGTGCCAACATCAATCTAATGCCCCATTCTATCTTCAAACGCCTCAACATCCAAGAAATGAGGCCAACTACAATCACTCTACAAATGGCAGACCGATCCGTATCCCGCCCCAAAGGTATACTTGAGGATGTTCTTATTCATGTGGGTCATTTAATTTTTCCTACAAATTCTGTAGTTTTGGATATGAAAGAAGTAAGCATCATGCCACTGATTCTGGGAAGAGAGTTCTTGGATACAAGCGAGGCTGTGATCAAATGTCAGACTGGTGAGATCACGTTGCATGCAATGATGAAAAGATCACCTTTGTGATAAAAAAAAAATCTGCCACCAATCCGAGTGCAACCAGATCACCTCCATTGAAGATTCTGATGAGGAGGTTGAAGAAACTGAAGAAGAAAGAGAAGACCGAGCTGCCATTGAATGGGAGCAAGGGAATGAGATGGCAAAATTTCCAAATACAGCATCTCACCCCGCGCTCTTTGCTGTAATTCAAGACAGAATGGTCTACATGATTGATACAAAAGGGAGGCGAGTCTGGACCCAACATCCATGGGCTTGAGAATTGAGGTACCATCAAGCTACGACGTTAATCAGGCACTTGTTGGGAGGTTACACAACCTTTATATGCTTTCTTTTCAATTCATGCTTTCTATTTTTGAAATTTTGCAATTTTTGTAAAAAAAATCGAGGACCTGTGTATTGATCGACATGCTTGATGTCGATTGACACATAGATGTCAATGGAGACATACTTCGACCCGAGTGGACGATTGACACAGTGTACCAGTAGCCACAAAATGTACGTCGGGCAATTTTAAACCATCCGAAGGATAAAAAGCTGATTTTAGAGATTAATTGTTAGGTACAGTTCCTATTCTTGTCTGATTTTAAATTTTTTCTACTATATGAGTTTGAAATAAATTAGGGGGGATGTGGACAAGAATTTGGACTCTCTTTCCTTTTATTTATTCTGCTTTCTGATTATTTAAATTTATGCCTCGAAAAAAATGGTTATAGTGTGAAGATAACTGTTGAGTTTTGAATCAATCTAAACTGTGTGTAAGTTTGAAATCGATTGATGATGAGTTTAAATTGAATTGATTGTGGTTAACTGCCTATGAATGTAGAATACCGCATGATATGATGGAATTGAAACTTATACATACATGATGTTTGAGTGGATGGAAATTGGTTGTGGAAGAAAAATTGCACCCGAGTGAGATTTTGAGCCTGATTTTCGTTTGATGTGAGATTCGCATGTATGCTTTTATTTTTATAGAACTTGCTTATATTCTGTTTCAAGACTGCATAGTGTGTACAAGGATAGAAAATGATTTTAGGCCATCTTTGTTAGCTCCAATATCCTAAATACTATCCTTGCATTAAAATTTATCCCTAGTTAGCCACTTTGAGCCTGTACAATTTTCTTTCATTGTTTATGAGCTTAAGAAAGGTATTGATTGCACTCAAGTATTGAGTTGTGGGGAATATGGGTGAATTAATTTATGTTGTTTATAATTGGCATTTGAGTCATTGATTTTCTTTTCTTGTCCATGAGTTAAGAAAAGTTTGGGTTCCTTCTTGTCTATGAGGTGAGATGGAAAATGTATGGACAATAGTTAAGATGGGGGAGAAGAAATATCAAAATTTGTGGTGAATAAAGAAGTGTGGTTGTTTAGCTCAAAAGAAAATTAGAATTCTCATAAGCTCCCTACACAAAATATTCATAAGAGCATAAGAGATAAAAAAGAGCAAGAGAAAAAGAAAAAAAAGAGTGAGAGAGAAAATAAAAAAGAATATGATTGATAAATTTGAGGAGATAAGGTGGATGAAAATTTATAGTGGTTTTGATTTATTGAGTTGGCCAGCTTGATTGATTTTAGTCACTTACCATAATTCCCGACCTTGTCAGTAAAAACCTACATTACAACCCAAGGAAAGTCCTTTATGATTCTTTACTTGTGTGCACATTTAAGTAGTGAAGATCTTAGAAAATCTGCAAGCCTATGGTAGAAATTTCTTCATACATATTGTGTGTGCTTTCATTGAAACTCAAATACTTGTGTGATGAGCGAAACACTTCTCTATGAGTCTTCTGCGGTTGATGGAACTTCTATCTCTTTCAAATTGCTTGTGTGATGTGAATTTTTTATCCTTGAATGTGATGAATCTTGTGAGGCATTGCACTTTAAACAGCATGAGATTCTTATTCTTTCTTTTCTTTTGATTGAGGACAATCAAGCATTTAAGTTTGGGGGGTTTGATAAGCTCGTATTTACACTAACTTAAAGCTCGTATTCTCCATAGTTTAAGTTAATTTAGGTTTTGTATTAGTTATTTTGTAGGTTTTGAGGCTAAAAAGTGGTCAAGTGGTGAAAAGAGCCGGAATGATGAAGCTATTGTTCGACACACGGGGTGTCGATCGGCGTGGAAGACAAGCCAAAAACTCGAGTGAAACCCTCCATCTCGATCGACATGGTGCATTTTGATTGACACAGAGGGTCGATGTTGACCATAAGTAGTGTTCAAAGAGGAGCTCGACATGGAAATCCAGGTCAAATCGACACACCTTTTGTCGATCGACATAAGAGGCTGGCAGTGTTCAAAGTTGGAATCGATGTGGATGTTGATTTGATTGCTGTTAGATATACAAAACCCTTGTCATTGTTAGATCATGTATTCATATGTTTTGGTGCATCAAAGCTCTAGCAACTAAATATCGAGTCAAATGTAAAAGTCCTAAGTAGGAAATATATACTCGAGTTGTAAAAGATAGAAAAGAAGAAGAATCAAGAATGTTGAAGGAATCAACAGACTTGATGATTGCTGAAGAATGGTGAAGATAACAAGGCTAGAAATACGAAGGAATGCTACAAGAATGTTGAAGGAAACCCGAAGAATCTGAGAATAAAACAATCATCAGACAAAAGGAGGTTTCAGATTAAAACCAAAGATATCCGTTCTGACAGAGACGGCTACAGATAGAAGCTATGCAAATCAGAGACAAGAAGAGTTGAAGAGTCTCTGACCACTGCAGAAAAAAAAGAACGCAGATAGGCGAGCAATGCCTTTGATTCTAACGGATAAGATTCAAACAACCGTTTGAATCTTCACCTATAAATAGGTGTCATCCTAATCAGATTTTAAGGTTCGTGATTTTCTATTTACAAAGATAACACGAGGAGATCTAAATCATTCTCTATATTACGCGTACTCATCCAAGCTAGTGCTTGATTGAAGCTTTCCCACAAAGCTATCATACCTGAAGCTCGAGACCTGTGAAGTTAAGCCTCTCAATTCTCGGTTCACCATGGAGGATGAGTTTTATGATATTAGAACCGAGTGGAGATTGGAGGTCCATTCTATCACGTCATGACAACTATATCTTTGGAGATATATAAGCTTGTTAGGTGGGTCTGAAGATGGATATTCCTTAGTCACAAGATTTGTGAATACCTTTGGGTAGGGGTTCTTAAATAACTAATTCCTAATTTCTTCTTCAGTGCACCAACGTTGGAAAATGGAGAGGAAGAAGAAAGATGATGAATATGTTTGTGGATGGAGTTCATGCAACTCAAATGCATCTGCTTGGCATCCAGGACAGCAAAGCATGCAGGCCTAACAGATGGTACCCATCCTAGCCGTAAAAACATATGTGAAGTGCCAGGTGCTGATAAGAGAAGTGGACTAGAGTACCAATCCGAGAAAATGGCGAGATCTGCTGGATTTGGATTTTCTTCCTTGTGTTGTCCTCTGGAGAATCAGAAGGCTGAAAGCCGAAGAGATGTCCAGGAGGGAGCGCAAGTTCAAGAGGGCAGAGGATGAACTTGAAGCTGGACATCTCTCAGCTAACAAGACATTGTTGTGTAAGTGGGGTAACTTAAATCAATGAGCTCGGGGAAAGACCAAGAAGGAGCAGATCTAGCAAAGGCGTTCTTTGGAGCAGTCTGAAGACAATTTGATCATTGTAAACTTGCAGTTATACTTTGCAAAGTGTAACTCTTGTAAATCAATGATATCAATGAAATGCTCGTTTTGATGACAATACTCTGTTGTCTCAAACAATATAATCATCTAAATCAAAATGCTACATCACTACACTCCTTGTGTACATAGAATACTATAAAAAATAACCTGATTTACAAAAAAAAAAACTAAAATATTTGAAGGAAAATCAGAAGATAGGAATTTCTTAAAGGTCTCCTAACATTAGTCGGAACCAGAGTTCTTGATAAGATAAGAACAAAGAATTTCTCAAGCAAAATGCTTCTCTGCAGAATGCTGAGTCCAATCTCTCAAAAGATCTCCAACACTTACTGAGTTTGAGCTCTCATTAAAAGACTCTTGAACTTTAAAGGACTCAAGGAATCTAAAGAGTCTAATAATTTGCTGAATCAAAGCTTTCAGCAGATATCCGGTTAATGATGAGTCCAAGCTCTCAGCAGATTGATGTAGATTGCTATTCGGCGATAGCAAACAAAACTGGAAAATGCTTACTGAGTCCAAGCTCTCAGTAAATAGATTCTTTTTTCCACCAAGGACAAAATCTTGAAAGAGTTTGTGTTGTCTACTGAGTCCAAGATCTCGGTAGCACTACGAAGACTGCTGAGTCTAAGCTCTCAGCAGATATCTGTAGATGACTAAGGATAAAAGTTTGGATATATCCTTATTGAATGCTGAGTCCAAGCTCTCAGCCGATAATCTGCATCTACTGGATAATCAGACCTTGAAAAACTAATTGATTGCTGAGTCCAAGCTCTTAGCAAGAAAATAACAAAAGGTCTAAGAAATGCTAAGATCACAGCAGAATCAAAGAGTTAAATGCTAAGTCCAAGCTCTCAACAATCTATGTGATCTATGGTGTTCGAAATCAAGGGGTATTTCTGATAATCAAATACTGAGTCCAAGCTCTCAGCATGAGCCTTTCACATTGTTGGATACACCGTCCTTAGCAAATGCATATTTGCATGCTGACCAACAAACAAGGCAAAGATAATCATTTCAAATATCTTGAAAGGCGGGTTTACCTTTTGACGGAGAAGCTACAGAGTCCACATTAATTGAAAAGGTGACTCTAACTCAGGGCTGCGACAAATAAAAAGGAGACACATCAACCACGTACGAGTTTTCGACTCCGAGGGACATAAGGTGAACCATCACCAACTGCCCAACCGTCGATTCATCCAGATCAAAAGTAGAAGATCCAACCATTCACAGCAAAGCCGGTTACTTAGGAGTGTTTAAAGAAAATTTGGTTTGGAAATTCTAAACCCTAATACTCCCATTACTTCTGATTTTGAAATTTCATCTACTTGATATGTTTTGGAGTTCTTAGAAGAAACATCAATGGGAAAATCTTCCAACCGTACTAGTCCCCCCGTTGAGTCAACCGGATTATCCATCATGCCGGAAGAGTCTGAACAGTTCCAAACAACATTCATAGGCATCTACAAGATAGAGGACATTGATGAGTTAATCTCATACTATCGCCTAGTTCCCATTAGTCATGACAAGGAATCAGGTAAACTGACCTACGAGCAAAGGCGAGCTACTCAAGTCAAGAAGGACAATATACTCTACTAACTGTAGTTTTGGAAGTATTGGTGTGAAATTCTCATCGGTAAAATTGACCGTAAGAATTTTTTGAAGTATCTCTTTGCAGAGCCTAAGAAAGTTCGTTCGCACATAGTGGTAGAATTCTATGCTCGGGGAGTAGTTGATGAAAGTGAATAGTTCTTCACTACAAGTGTTTTGGGCACAAAAATTATTGTAAGCCCACAAGTATTAGAAGAAAAGTATGGTCTGCGAGGAGATGGAGAAGATGTAGCCAACTACAAGGTTAATGACGAAGCCGAAATGAAGAAGCGATAGCTAAGGTGGAAAGATGAAAACTTCAAAGATTCCTGGAAAATGGCTGCACCCCTGAGGTCACTAGCAGAACCCATGAAGAGCCTTCACACGTTGTGATAAGAATGCTAGTAGGAGAGGTTGGTTCACTCTCAGAACTTAGTGGGAAGAAATTTGCAGTTATGATGATGATGGAAGATCAAGTCCGAAGAAATTGGGCAAAGTTAATTTACACTAAGTGGCTTGCACAAGTATACAAGAACATGAACATCAAGAAGGATCATACATTTACTCAGGACGCGGGTTTTGGACTCAAGATCAGTTACTTTCTCGAAGGAATCATACCAGAGGACAAGCACTGTCGTGGTGAAGATTTGTTAGACTCCGATTACATACCACCAACAAGAAAACAGCAACCGCCAAAAAGTTTCAAGGAACTATTGATTCCTAAAGGGAAAAATGATGTCAACCCCGATGATCCAGTCTCCAACAAAGAAGATCATTATATGGGACCTGCCGTCATGCCTACTTCCGTTCCACTTACAACAGAAGAAGTTGAAGAGGAAAGAAGGAAATTAGAACAGGATGCTTTGTTAACTGAACTTGAACATCTGGTCGACATCACATCACTGGAATCCGATCAACCCTCAGAGATAACTATTGTGAAGAAGAGGTGTTCATAAAGAAGTCCTCAGAAGAAGAGGAGGAAGCCATCAGATGATGAGGAACAAGCCAAGCAGAAGAGCAAGCGCGACCGATTACAAGAATCAACCGTGAAGATCACAGTGCCAGAGGTAGACACTTCTCTAACAACTCCCGATGTTGTCGAGAAGATTGTAGAAGAAACCACTGAGAAAGATGCAAAACGAAGTCTTGAATTTGTTGATGAGGAGGAGTCACGAAGGAAGAAGTGACAATAGAACGCACTCGAAAGGGCACGCAAGAAAAATGAATTTGACAAATTCAGGCTGCAGATGACTCTTGAGCAGAGGGATTCTGATTATGAGAAGGTCATGGCCAACTATGTGGAATGCAATGCCAAGATACAAGCTAGAGAAAGACCTGGTCGCATCACCCGAAGAGACGTCGAGAAGGCACAATCTGGAAAAGGGAAAGCAAATGTTAGGTTTGCTGAAGAAAGTGTTAAAAATATAGACGTTGTGATAGATGTCAAATTTGAGAGAAGGAAATTGATAGATTCCGTGAAGGTATGAAGAAGGTTACAGACTCCTGTGCAAGGGGAAAGAAGTTCTGATACCATGATTGCTCAGCTCGCAACCACTCAAGGGTGAAGCGTAAGTTTTGAAGTTAATGTTGAAGATTTTGTGTCACAGGCTGCTACGCAAGGAGGAAGCAGTTCTGTTGAAAAAGAAAGTGAAAAGGAACAACTAGTTGCGCAAGGAAGAGGCCAAGTTGTTACGATTATGGCAGAAGCCGATCTGGTGAAGGAAACAGTCCAGGTCCAAACCGCTGATCCAAGAGAAAAGGTAGCAGAGGAGGAGGATGTTATCCTTAAGAACAAAGAAGATGAGGATACAACATATCCAGAGGTAGATATCTAAGTAGATGTTCAGCAACTCATCACATCAGCATGAACGATGGCGATCACTGAGATCATTGCTGATGAGACATTGATGAGAACAGAAGCTACTACTTCACTAAATCCTGCAACCAGAGCAAGACTACAAATCCTGCAACCAGAGCAAGACTACAAGCTACCTTACTGAAAGCGTGCGAGCTAGGAGTGAGTAGTATCTACGAGCGTTGGGAATGGATCCATCAGCAGTTCTAGTATGGAATTCAGAAGCAGATACTACAAATGTGCTCGACAGGACCATTGAGTCACTATAGCAAAGACGTATCCCAATTCCTAGTTCTCCCAAACTGTCAAGTATATAATTTAGTGACATCCCAAGTACTGAAGATGAGGATGTAGGGACCACAGGAGCTGCCACGGGAAACATACTGCTTACAATTGGTGAATCCATGTTTAGAGGATAAACTCTACGAGTACCCATGGAAGGACTACCTGACAAGAACTACAAAGCTAAGAGAATTGCAAAGTAGTGTCCTCCTATCACAATAAGGGATGAGAAGAACGAAGATCTCATCTCGTGGGCAAAAGATATTTATATCTTTATTGAAACTCAAGTTGCTGCCAAAGTCGAGAACTCATATCCTGCAAAATTACTGGGCGAGTCTTCTGATCTTGAATGACTCATAACAGAGTTGCGAAGATGGCAATTCTTTGATTATTACACTCATGAGCTGCATTATGAAGACCACGCGATCATGATAGCCAGGATGGGTCTCAACTATTGGAGGAGTGAAGAAGAATGGGCTGATGATTGGATGGATCAGACATCCAAACAACAGTATACGGAGAAGCAGGTTCCTGCTAGCCTGCAGAAGATCAAGACACACAGAGCAATCACTGGAGATTGCTCACTGTCACCATCTGAATATGCTGCTGAAGAATTCTACTGAGAAACTAAGAAGAAATATAGTAGAAGAACAAGCCGCACAAAAGAGAGAAGAAAACACGAAGAAGATGTTGGAGTTCAAAGAAAAGGTTCTTAATCAACTGGCCAACAAATCTTTTAGGATGCAAAACGTTAGGTCTCCCTCTCCCATCTCTGATGCAGAAGACGAAAGAAGGGAGAATGCACCCGCTGCAACAACTCATGCTGACCAACCATCCACTTCCTCTCAAGCATTGGATACTGCTGTTCCCAATCTTACCACCGAGAATCAAATAGTGCTATCTGAGGAACCTCAAATCATGACAATTGCGCCCTTGAGCTCTAGTACTTATCAGAGGGACCTCCAGCAATTCATTCAGACCATGGTAGGACGGAGCATTGGAGAGCAACTGGTACCAATTATGTGCACCGAAGTTACCAATCAGATGTCCGAGGCAAAAGACGAAATTCTTGCTACCCAACAATACAACTCCGAGACCTTCTCCACAGGGATTTTCGTTGCGATCAAAGAGGGGGAAGAAGAGAGGTTAGCAGAAGAAACAGAGTGAAGAATGGAGCAAGAAGATAGATTTCTTCTTATTGAAGCCCGAGGACAACTGGAAGAGGACCTAAGGAGACAACGTGAAGAAGAAGAGAGAGAGGACCAAAGAAAGATCGAAGAGAAGGAGAGAGTCAGAAGATAAGAAAGAGAAGTTGTCTTGGAAAACTTCATGAAGATGACAATGGAAGCACTCAAGAATGTGAAGAAGTCCACAGCCGGCTCCTCAAGTGCCAAAAATGTTGACGACTCAAACTTCTAAACAACTAAGAGGTAATATCTCTCTTACTCGTATAAGTCTCCTGGTTGGAAAACAATTTTTTTTGCTTTCAATTTGGGCATGTGTTTCTTGTGCACTAAAGCATGAAATCTCTTAATGGAAACTAACCCAGGTTGAAGACAACACCTTATTGTCCAATGCTGATCGAATTGATTTAGCTAAAATTACACACTCACTTTAATCAGTAAACTGGTGGAATAATGATGTGTGTGAAATGTTCCTGTGTGATTGCTTGATGAAATTATGTGAATGTGTTGTGTGCTTATCTGATAAAAGATCTGGAAGCCATTTACCTATTGCGAAAAGTTTGGATAATTGAGCAATACCCTTGACATTTTGAGGGGGAACATTTAGGAACTATACTGAGTCTGCGGGAGCTGATTTGCTGAGAATAAATTTGATAGGAAACTTTTGTAATCTCAGTAATAAACTTACCAATGATAAGTTACAATTAGAGTCCAGATTTGAGGCTTTGATCGCACCAAAAAGGGGGAAATTGCTAGGAATATTGTTAGATATACTAAAGCCTCGTCATTGGTAGATCATGTATTCATATGTTTTGGTGCATCAAAGCTCTAGCAACTTAGTATCGAGTCAAATGTAAAAGTCTTGTATAGGAAATATATACTCGAGTTGTATAGATCTAGAAAAGAAGAAGAATCAAGAATGCTGAAGGAATCAGCAGACTTCATGATTGTTGAAGAATGCTGAAGATAACAAGGCTTGCAATACGAAGGAATGCTACAAGAATGCTAAAGAAGTAACTCCAACAAAATGCTACAAGATCTCAGCACAGACTGCTGAGATGCTAGCCGTATGCAAGCAGCCAAAAAAACGACCATCAACAATCAAGAAAGACATTGAAGTCGTAAATTAGAAGGATCAAAATCACAAGGAAACCGGACGAATCAGAGGATAGAACAATCATCAGACAAAAGGAGGTTTCAGATTTAAACCCAAAAGATCCATTCTGACAGAGACAGCTATAGATAGAAGCTACGCTTATCAGAGATGAGAAGAGTTCAAGAGTCTCTGACCACTACAGAAAAAGGAAGAGCGCAGATAGGCGAGCAATGCCTTTGAGTCAAACGGATAAGATTCAAACAACTCTTTAAATCTTCACTTATAAATAAGTGTTATCCTTATCTGATTCAAAGGTTCATGATTTTCTAATTACAGAGATAACAAGAGAAGATCTAAATCATTCACTATATTACGCGAACTCATCCGAGTTAGTGCTTAATTGAAGCTTTCCCACAAAGCTATCGTACCTGAAGCTCGAGACCTACGAAGATAAGCTTCCAAGGTTATTTAGGGATATTTTCCACTTTGGAAAGAATCTAGCAGTCACGATTTCTCTGCAAGCGTGAGTCTTACGGGCATTACCAACACAAGGATAGGTTCTGGGAAGAACTATAAAACTCTTATCGCTCGACGTCCAAGGAGAAGGGAGGTTTGTCCTCAGTATACGGAGTGACAAAGGTTGAAGATTGGAGATCGAGTTGCTTGAAGGTGCGCGCTGACCAGACGGAGGAGCTGCTCAACGTTACAGATCAGGCCTAATTTTGTACTCATTCTTCTAGTGAATTTTCAGTCAGAGGACTGAAGAGTGGACGTAGAACAATTGTTCGAACCACTATAAATCCTTGGGTCTCTACAACTTTACTTCGTTATTTTGCATTCCTGTATTTGAAACTCAACACATCAAGTGTTGTAGTATTATCAACAAATTAACTTAACGAATAAACGAGCTAAAACACATTTGATAAACACTTGCTAAATCGAGACCTTAGCAAGACACGTGCTAGATTGATTTAGTACTTCCGCTGCATATAAAATACTCTGATCGGGGACCAACAATTGCCATGTTGATCGACACGTAGTACGTTGATTGACACCGAAGCCTGAGAAGGAAAATTTGCCCAGTTTGGATATTTTCAATATTTTAGCCCAATACATTGTTGAGATATATTTTCTCCTCTATAAATACCTCATTAGGCTTGAAAACTACACACCTTTTCTCTTTAGTTTAATTTCAAATATTATCTAAACATTGGAGTTTTTCAAGACTTGAAGATTCCTCTTATTTGTAAGTTAACTTATGAACTTTAATAATAGTATGTCTGCTTTTATTCTATCCATATTTAGTGGCTAGGAACCCTAGCAAGTTCTAGGACTTTGATAATCTTCTTGATGCATGTTTAAATGATTCAACTCAATAGCATGGTTTAATTTCTATTTTAATTTAATTGAATCTATAATTAATAAAGGATCGAGAGATGAAAATAATCTTGATTTTATAGTTATTGATTTAAGGACTGAAAGGTAAAAATTGGTAATAGGAAGATGAATTGAATATAATCTATTTCTGCATTAAAAGGAAGGATTGATTGTAAGATTAAATTAGACAATTATCGAGATTGATTAATGCTATGTTTCGAGATCGAGAGGAGATAGTCACAAATTAGTAATCTAGGTTTAAATTGCCAAATAAGAAATTTAATTCACTTGAATCTAATTTTACCCCATTGCTGAGTTGATGAATTGCATGTTAATAGTTTGATTATTTGTCTAGAATCTGTATCTTTGTTTACTATTTTCAGAACCCCTTTAAATTATGTCTTGTCATCTTTAAATTCCAAACCAAAATCCTATTTTTAGGTTACTCAAACAATTATGATTTGAAGACTATAGCTAGTATATGATATTGATTCGTTATACATTCCCTGTGGGTTCGACAACCTTCATGTTCATAAATTTATTTCCCTCTTTGCTATAATTTGTATGCGAATTTAACATCGATCAGTCTCCAAGGCAGCAACTTGCAAATAATTCCCAACAACTGCGAGAAGGCCGCTAACGGTTGCAGTAACCCCTATTTCCTCGGACACAACTCCAACAACATCTAAAACCATGGAGATCCTACTGGCTAAGGTTTAGTTAGTTAGGAGACATGTATTCGACTCCCTTACGAACTATAAATAAGGCCAATCAACTTTATTTCAAACACTCTCGACTTTTGTATTCTTGATCCTCATTTGTGGCTTAGATGTAACATTGCACGGCGTACTACAGTACATCGCGCACCAACCATTTCATATCACAGTGCAGTTTTTTAGATCTTTTTCTTGATTTTATTGCATCGTTAGTTGTCACACCTTGTTAATTTAGCATTATTTTTGTTAACATTAACCTACATACGCATGTAATTTTCACTATTCTCGAATTATTTCTCGCAATTATCCCAACGGTGATGGAGTTATATACTGAAAGCATTATGATTGTTATATTATGTACAAGGTTTATTGGTTAATATATTGGGAATCATGAATGTTGTATGATCATCTCCAGTCTGAATTAACGAACATATTTCGCAAATGCTCTTATCCTCTTATCTCATTGATAGGGATATCATACAGTGTATAGTAGATCACGGAAGATCGTGTAGATCGCTTGAACTAGCGAGATATAAATAGTTATCACAGCTAAGACGGTACTAGGATAGACTGTCGGTATAGGCTTCACAATACGCGATAATAAGCAGCTTATCTTGGTTGCTTGGTATGTTGATGCATGGAGTATGAATTGATAGGACCTAATTTAAGATTGATTCCTTTATCTAACATTAAAGGAATCTCGATCATGGTGGTTTGTTGAAATCCTAAGCCTAGATGAAGGTACAAAAGTATACATAGATTGTGTGTCACTTTGAGATGCAGTGAAAAGCTCTAGTCAAGCTTTTAAATTTGTATATGGGGTGGTTGCAGTTTTTGTTTGACTGTTAGGTATTAGAACTAGGTAACCACATCCAGTATAGGATGGTGACATTCCCTTAGTAGCCCAAAAGGTTTGTTATGTTAAGGTCCAGTAGGCTGATTAAGTTCAAGCAAAAGTGAAAATGGTTGAGCGGATTGAGTCAGGAATATAAGATGTTCATCAATTTAATAGCTTGTCAGAGCTTAAATTAAATAATTAATATCTCTAAACTTAAATGTGGGGATATATCGAGCCTATGCAACCAGTTCCTCATAATATGGTACCAAATAGGTCGGACAATATTGATTCTCTTGTTGAATGAATCAATATTAATTAATTATTATATTTAGGGTTGAATATGGGAATTAATTAATTGATAGTCTTTATTTGCTATTTTCATATTGGTCCCTGGTCTAGCCCATGAAAGCTCAAGCCCGTGTGAGATCAAATTTTTCCTATAAATAGCCATCAGGTTCTTAGATCACAACACACCACATGATCAAAAGTTGCTAAGAAACAAACCATGATTTGAGAGCTGTGATTGGAGATTGGAGATCTGACAACGAGGAGCAAATTCTGCTTCTCGATAGGTACGAAATCCGGAGACAATCTTCACCAGATTTTTGGATCGGAGCTGGGATATAGATCAGAAGATCACATCTGGAGGATCATTTCTTCTTCTCTCTCGTTATTTTCAAAATTAATCTTTATTAATTTCAAAAATTAAATTCCTTCATCTTGTAGGATTAAATCTTGTTGCGCATGTAAGAGGATCATGGATCAAATCCCTGCGCATCACATTTTTCATCTTTTGCAATCAAGGTATTTTGCATAAACCTTCTTATGCATATTCAATAGGAGCATGATAGGATTCAATCAGGGCTTATATGGATTAATTGATTCAATTCACGACAACAAAATCCCTTCAATTAGTATCAGAGCCAAGTTGAATTAATTGGCTATGCCAGAAAAATAATATTGCTTATGCATGATTATTTTTATTGTATGCAATGAATTAATTGTTTTTGGATTGTACGGTTTTTTGTTCCTCGTGGTTGTCAAGTTAATCCTCCTCTTTATATGGATTGTTTTTTTGCCCACGAGATAAATCCGTGGTTAGATTTAATATCCAAATTATAGTAGGATATTTTTCCATGTAATTTTTAAATTTTAAATTAAATCTGTAACAACAAGACAAAACACGAAGAACAAGGAAATAAATTGCACGATGCAAGCAACCGCGGTGGCGCACAACAGTGTCAGCACGATAGGAGGTTGTGCATGGCGATTGTGACGCCACGACGACACGGCAGCCTAAGGCAATAGGCCACCACGACAAAACCTAAGTTTAGTCGTAGGGCCGCGTGCGCACCATTGCAACAGCCATGCGGTTCGTGGTCGGTAAATTAGGGTGTGGGTCCATCAACGGCGACGCACGAAGCATGCAGGGGCGATGCAATGCGACAGGCGAACGACAGTCAATAGTGCACCAGCGCGTGTGTGGCACAACGGGACCCTAGGTTCAGCATGCATGTGTGGTGTTCAACATTTCTGCGTGCGTTCGATGTTGGGTGGTGCTCCCGCTTTGTGGACGATAGAAATCAGTGGTGGTGCGACTCGGGACTGAGGTGGCACAATGACGGGCTTGGTCGGGCAAGGACAAAGGTGCGGCTGTGTGCGGCTTAGAGTAGGGTTTTTGCACGCACCCTGCGTGCGAGTTCCACCGCGCCTCCTACGCATTTCTGCGGTGAGTGGCGGCCTGCAGCAACGAGGAGCAGTGGTGACCAACATGGGGTGATGCCGGTGCGGCAGCAGCAGTAGCGAGGGCGACAACAAGGAAGACAATTTGCGGGCTATGTTTCCATGATGAATTCGTGCACTTGTTGTGCGATTTGGGCGAGCTCTTCGCAGCGGCGGTGGTGGCCCGTCAGGCCATGTTCACGCGGGTTTCGAGCTTACAATGTGTGCTTGGTCCTGCAATCTGTTAACGGATCCTTCGTCCCTATTTCTTGATGAATCAAATCTTTGAGGCCCATTTTTTTAGAATAAATTCAGATCTCAGTCCAAGTACTAGGAGCCCAAATTAAGATCTATAAAATAAATCCAACGTGTAATAGATTGGAATTATTTTTAAATTTCTATTATGAGGCTACAAAGACATTTTTATTTGTTTTATTTTTTGTTGTAGCATGATATGTTTGTTTTAATTAACTACACAAGGCAGTTGGAACATGACGAGGTTACCATTTCAATGGGCAGCGAAGAACGAGTCTCTTCAGTAGCCATTGAAAAAAATGTTTTGATTTTAAGAGATGTTTTATATGTGTCGGTGTTTTAGTGGAACTTAATTTTTGTTTCTGAGTTATTTAATGATGGATTTTCAGTTATTTTGATAGTGGTGGTAATAATGGCGTGATCTGTCATGACAAATTGATTGACTCTCTCTATATGATTAATTATATGCACAAATCTTCCATGAATGTTGCAACAAACTCATCCAATGATAATAATCATTTAAAGAGAAAGTTTTCTTCCAACGAGGATTAAACATATCTCTGGCACTTGAGACTAGGTCACATAAGTCTAAAGAGGATCAAAAGCCAGGCTAATGATGGTCTCTTGGATTCATTCCAAGTGGTACCTCATCAAGTCTGTGAATCCTGTATAGAAGGAAACATGACGACCATGCGTTTTAAGGCAAGTCAGTCTCAAGCAGAGGATGTGTTAGAACTTATCCACTCTGACTTATGTGGACCATGTCTATGCAAGATCATCGAGGTTATGAGTACTTCGTCACATTTATTGATGATTACTCAAAGTATGGACATGTTTATTTGCTTCGCTACAAGTTAGAATATTTTGATAGATTCAAAGAGTTGAAGACAAAAGTAGAGAAGAAGCTGGGCAAGATTATCATAACACTACGATCAGATCATGGTGGCGAATACCTCAGTAACGAGTTCTTGCAGTATTTGTCAAAAAGTGGGATTACATCCCAGTGGGCTGCACCAGGAACCCCTCAACAAAATTTTGTAGCGGAAAGAGAAAATATGACTCTTTTGGAAATGGTTAGGTCTATGATGAGTTATGCATGCTTGCTAATTTCATTTTGGGGATATGCCTTGGAAATAGCCGCATATTTGCTTAACATGGTACCTTCAAAATCAGTTAAAAAAATGCCTCTAGAATTGTAGTATGGGCAAAAGCCAAGTTTGACCTTAATCAGGGTTCGGTGTTGTCCAGCATATGTGCGGACAAAGGAACCTGATAAGTTAGACTGTAGGTGTAGGCTGATGATGTTTGTAAGATATCCCAGGTAAATGAAAGGTGGTTACTATTATTATCTTGAGAATCAGAAAGTCGTTGTTAGTACTAATGCACGATTCATGGAGGATGAACATGTAAGAAATCAGAGATCCAAGAGTGAAATTATTCTCCACGAGCTAGGAGATAATGAAGCGATTCCATCAGGAAAGCCCAGTGTATTGGTAGATTTACCTATGACTGGTGAGGGACTACTAACACTGCCATCAATGCAAGGTATGTGACGAACGAGTACTGTGTTAACTTCTAACACGGCTCAGATATCTCATCGCAGTGAGAGGGTTGTACCAGAACCGCAAAGGTACATGTTCGTGGGATAGTCTTCTGACTTGATCCCAGAAAACAGACTGGATGATACCGATCCATGGAAATACGATGAGGAGGTATTTGATAAAGATGTAGACAAATAGCATATTGCCATGGATTCGGGGATAGAATCCATAATGACTGTGGATGTATACTAGAAAACTAAGCTCCCAGATAGTTTTAGAGTCATAGGCTGCAAGTGGGTATACAAGAAAAAGAAAGGAACGATTGGAGAAATTACGGGTTTTAAAGTCAGGTTGGTAGCAAAGGGTTATAATCAGAAAGAAGGCATAGACTATGATGAGACCTTCTCACTTGTAGCCATGCTTAAGTCCATTCGGATACTCGTAGCCATAGCAGCACATATGGATCTAGAAATCTGGAAAATGGATGTTAAAATCGCATTTCTAAACAGTTACATTGAGGAAGGTCAAGACCTCTATATGCAACAACCAGAAGGATATGTGCAGAAGGGCGAAGAGCATTTGGTCTGGAAGCTCAAGAAATCATTGTATGGACTCAAGCAATCTTCACGGTCATGGAACTTACGTTTTGATGAAGTGATTAAATCATATAGATTTTCACAATGCTCAAATGAGAGTTTCATGTACCATCTGTATATCAGTGGAAGCGTGGTGTTCCTTGCACTTTATGTAGATAATATTCTCCGAATTGGCAACAATGTAGAGGTATTGTCGGGCATAAAAGGGTGGTTATCCGAGCAGTTTCATATGAAGGACCTTAGGAATGCGGCTTACATCCTAGGGATAAAAGTCTTGCGGGATCGCAAGAGAAGGATGTAAGCATTATCTCAAGCTTCATATGTGGTTATTGTATTTGCTCGTTTAAGCATGCAAGCTGCCAAGAAACGTCCGTTACCCTTCAAACAAGGCGTACATATTTCTAAGGATTAGTGTTCGGAGACAAAAAAGGAGAAAGATGAGATGAGAAAGGTGCCGTATGCATCGGCCATGGGAAGTCTCATGTATACAATGTTAAGTACGAGGCTAGATATCTGCTTTGTTGTAGGCATGGTTGCAAGATATCAGTCTAACACTAGATAGGCGCATTGGACCGCTGTGAGGAGTTGTGCCCTGTGGGTTATACGAATTCGGATTTCTAGGCAGTCCGAGAGAAAAAGAAGTCCACCTCTGGCTATGTGTTCACTTTGGGAGTGGTGCCATATCATGGAGGAATGCAAAGTAGAAGTGCATTGCTTACTCCGCCAGGGAAGCAGAATATGTGGCTACTTCAGAAGCTTCGAAAGAAGATGTACGATTTTGAAACTTCCTTCTGGAGTTGGACGTGATTCCTGAGAGGAAGTACCATATCATACGTGAAATCATAGTAAGGGGTGATGTGCTGGTAGAGAAGATTGATACAAAGAATAATCTAGCAGATTCAAAAACAAAAGCTCTAACTCAAAAGGTCTACGAGATGCATGTACAAAACCTTGGGCTAAGGCTGCAGCCAGCCACGTGAGATGATTGGTGTAATAGCTAGATCAATTTAGACACGTTATACTCTTGAATGCACCAGTATAATGTTTTGAGTATAAGTGGGAGATTGATGGAATTATGTACTGAAAGCATTATGATTGGTATATTAGGTACAAGGTTTAATGGTTAATATACTGAGAACAATGAATGTTGTATGATCATCTCCTGTCTGAAATAACAAACATTTTTCGCAAACGCTCTTATCCTCTTATCTCATCGATAGGGAGATCATACGGTGGGTTGTAGATCACAAATGATCGTATGGATCGCTTGACCTAGTGAGATATAAATAGTTATCATAGCTAAGATAGTCCCAGGATAGATTTTCAGTATAGGCTGTAGCTTACGCTGTAGTAAATAGCTTATCTTGGTTTCTTGGAATGCTGGTGCATGAGATATGCGTTGATAGGACCTAAGTTAAGATCGTTTCCTTTATCTGACATTAAAAGAATCTCAATCTTGGTGTCTTGATGAAATTCTAAGCGTAGATGAAGGTACAAAAGTATACAAAAATTGTGTGTCACTTTAAGATGCAGTGAAAAGTTCTAGTCGAGCTTTTATATCTGTATTTTAGGTGGTAGTTGTTTGTGCATGACTGTCTGGTACTAGAACTAGGTAACCACATTCAGTATAGGATTGTGACATTCCCTGTGCAGCTCAGAAGGTTCGTTATGCTAAAGTCCTGCAAGCTAATTAAGTTCAAGCATAAGTGAAAATAGTTGAGTGGATTGACTCAGGATTATTAGTTTTTAATTAATTTAATAGCTTTCCTTGCTTAAATTAATTAATGAATCTTTGTAACCTTAAAGTAGGGATATACCGAGCCTATACCACCCATTCCTCATAACATGGTAGAAAATAGATAGGACAATATTGATTAATCATAGACATAGTAATTTATTTTAATATCCAATTTTCAATCTGGGCATATATGGATTAAGTGATTAAATTCACGAAAACTAAATCCCTTCAAATGGTTCCTTGGGCACAATATTCGTATGAAATCAAACCTCCACACCTATTATCCAATTCATAAAAGAATGAGACCGTCCCATTCACAAGTACGAGGTTGCGAAGTTGGAAAGGGAAGCTGCAAAGTTCACAATAATCAATGAGCAGTTATACCACAGGTCCTTTGAAGGACCCTTACTTAAATGTCTCAACGAGGAGGAAGCCATTACTTTTCTAGTGGAGATACACAAAGGTGACTGCATTACGCGGTGTCCTTTCGCGTCAAGAATAGCAAGTGTCCAATTCTGGTCACCAGGTTTATCCTAGCCCAAATGTTATTTAACTAGTCGATTTGAGACAGAGTCGATCCCACAGAGAGTGGAGATAAGTTGTTCAACCTTCAGTGTCACAAGAATCCACCTAAGAAATTAATCTATAATTTCAAGTACATGCAAATTCTCAAAAGAGAATATCACTTATTATAGAGTGTTCAAGGTGAATAAATGTCAATATTTAGTTGCTGAGACTAGTGTTCATCGGTTTCCTGCAAATTGTCAAATGGTAGGTAGATGGATTCCAGGTTACAATCAAAGAACTTGAACTCATCTCGACTCCAGCGACTGTCACTACAAGGAGTGTTCCTAAGACAAAATGGACTATATGAAATACATACTATCACTAGGCTTCCACTAGAGTTCTCCCACTTAGTTATTAACAAGGTTTCTACCTAGTTATCCTACAAATGCCCAACTCCTGATGACTAGGCCTGTTTACCCGAATAGTTTAGGCTAACTGTATTTTCTCAATTCCCCTTTTATTGTAGTTGCCCACCTCAACCCTAGTGCTATCAAAAAGTTGCATTAAGATTTAGGAACCCATTCTAATAAAAGGCTAACAACACTAGTTTCATGCCTGGCTCATCATAGTACTACCCTTCCAACGCCTTACCATAATAGTTTCGCCACTCGTGAGTTCACTCGGCTAAAGCTACCCCACTTTAGTTGCCCAATTCAATTGACCTACTCAGGTAGCCATCCCGAATAGTCGACATGGATCGTCTTGCTAGAGATCCCAAAATCCCTGGGAATAGAACAAGAAGAAATGATTATGAACAGAGACAAACTTGTCTTGACAAAGTTAGTAAACCCGATACCTCACACTTCTTTATCTCAGCTTCTCAACATATCAATTCATTCACCATGAACTGGGCATTTAGTTAGACATAAAATAAATGAAGGAAACAAAGATAAATGAATTACCAAGCATCATAATAGTATTGAAGTAACCGGAATATTCAATTTTACAATGGTTTGGTTCTTTACCGGAAAATATAAAAGTATTTAGAACATAAACTATATAAAACGAGATGATAAGATGCAAATTAAATGATGTTTATGACTTTTATAATAGCTTTATTTGCCATAAGCGGCAACTACTAATTCCACAGAGGGAGTATGAATAAATCTCAATTGATATGCTCTTTCCATACTTAGCACCTTTCCTTCCTTTACTCAACTCGATCCTGCCTTAAGATGAGTTTTGAATTACAGTAGCCTAATTCTCATAACAACTTCAACACTTTCCATTTCCAGTCTTTATGTCGAATTGCCCAATATAAGAAGGTGTTGTCAAATGCATCTGAATATGCTGATTCATCCTGGTCCTCGGACTAGCTCACTTGGGCAATTCCTCTCAATAGTTCCAACATCTTATGGAAATGGCCAATTCTTCCTCTTTCTCCATCTTCCAACAATTAAGCACAACATCCCCAATTCCACTACACAAATAGAAAAAAATACTAAATAAAAGACATAAAAACGGACTTAAATGAGGTCAAATCTATAGTCGTGTCATTCATACACACTTGAACAACACTTATCCTCAAGTGCAGGGATAACGCTTGCGATAAACAAAAAGAAAAGAAACAACGACTTGATTTGAACGCATTTGGATTACTTTGCATCAGACCAAACCAATTGACCAAACAACATTTGAGAACTAGAATTAGGTCAAAAGTCACCACAATAGATTAGAGATTTATTTTAGTGGACTCACATCACTCGGCTCTAAGTTTTGTGACTTATTCATTTCGCTCAATCATACTGAAAAATAGTTAAGTTGTCCTTGGAAAAGATTTTGTTCTACATTCTTATGAATTGGGCATTTCACTATCAAGGGGTCATTTCCTGGTTGTAATGTGGCTTGGGCTATTGGTGGGAAGAGTTGGAACTAGACTGGATAGTGTTTTTGATTGCCTAAGGGAACTTTCATTTTTTTCCCTTCTTCATTCCTCATCATTTTTACGGGTCAGAGGACAAAAATTTATTTTGTTTACATGTTATTAAACTATTTTTTCTTATTTTTTTAGGCCCTCACTTTTCTTTCATTCTTTTCTCAACCTTTCTCTCTTTTCTTCTCTTTTCAATTCTTTTTCACTCATTTTCCCAGAAATGGTTTTCAAGAAAGAAATATACTATCAGGCTCAAAGGGGGAAGAAATGATTATTCATGTTAAATTTTGGTTCTCTAGATTAAGTGTTAAATAACGAAATTTCCCCAATCCTCAAGTGATTTGCCCTATAATAGAACTTTGAACAATAATTCAAAGCCAAGACCTAGAATTTTAATTTCAGTTATGATACACTCTTAGATCAAATGAATAATGCGAGTGCGCATGTTAAGCTAAAATTCTCACTAGGTTCAATTTGTTCTTGTGGTGAGTTCGACATCACTAATTCAACAATTACGTTATAATTTTCTGCCTAGTCGCCTTGTCTGTCTTGTCTTGGGTAAATCCTAACATGCTCGACTCAACTGACTTCAACACACCTACACACTTTGTTGTTCAAAGTGTGGCTAAATTAAAATAAAAACAAACAACTAAAAGAACATAAAAATTAAATAAACATAAACTAAAATTGGGGGTTATGCTTTCATTGATCGGAAGGAGGGGGAGGAGAAAAGTGTATAAACCTGAAGATGGCGTGCATCTCCTCCCTCATCTTGGTCACTTGCTTCAACAATTCCTCGTTGCACGAATCATCTCCTTTTGCTACACTAACTCTTTCAATTTCTTCCTTCACTTCTTCTTCTATAGCTCCGACAAACATCAAATCTCCTTTTGGGGATTGCTCCACAATCTTTGTGCTCATCAGTCTCACCACATCAAAGTATTCCATTTCTTTTATCAGGATCCACTTACTAAAATCCACCCGAAAGTTTCTAATGGCTCATGCAAATGAGTGATAATTGGGTAGGGGTGAGCAAAACCAAACCAAAACCGCCAAACCGAACCGAACCGGCGGTTCGGTGCGGTTTCGGTTGGTTTTTTGAAGGTAGCGATTTCGGTTCG
Source organism: Plectranthus barbatus (assembly GCA_026898455.1). Lineage (NCBI taxonomy): Eukaryota > Viridiplantae > Streptophyta > Magnoliopsida > Lamiales > Lamiaceae > Plectranthus > Plectranthus barbatus. The sequence goes on along the minus strand of JAPKLW010000035.1, from coordinate 166,252 downwards.
GTTTGTTTTTTTACAGATTTGCGGTTTCGGTTTGGTTCGGTTTTTAGGCTTCGGTTTCCGTTTAAAAACCGAACCGAACCGCAATAATATAATATATATATTTTTAATATTTTTATATATATTTTATATTTTATTTTTAAATTAAGACTTTTAATAATAAGTTAATAATATAATTGTGTAAAAACCCTACCTCTCCCAGCCGCCCCCCCTCGTCTCGTCTCTCCCATTCCCAATCGACCGACCCGCACGGCACACACGTCACCCTTCACCCTCAGCCATCATTCTACTCGTCGGTGCCTCTCCCTCTCCATCACTACACTCGCCGGTGCCGCGCCTGTCCACGGTCCCTCTCCATCACTCGCAGTCCGGCATCTCTGATCTCCCTCCCACTCGCACTCACCGGAAGCAGTCCGGCATCTCCTCCCCGGCAGCAGCAGACACAGAAAAATTGAAAAATAGGTGAAAAATTGCAGTTTGAACCGAAACCGCGCGGTTCGGTGGGGTTTGGTTCGGTTCGGTGCAAACCGCCAAACCGAACCGAAACTGCCATTCGGTTCGGTGCGGTTTCGGTGCGGTTTCTAATATCCTAGCGGTGCGGTTTGGTCTAGTTTTTCAGGTTTTGTGGTTTGGCGGTTTGGGCGGTTCGATTCGGTTTTCAGACCGAACCGACCGTTGCTCACCCCTATAATTGGGCACAAGGCAATGGACTTCTGGGATTGGGTAGCAGTAAACATGAACTGAGCAGCACGAGTGAAGGCTAAATCAACCTTATTCACCATGCAAGTCAAAAGGAACATCTCCTGGTTAGTGATGGTTCTTCTATCGTCGAATCATCCAATCGTCCATAGAGGTTATAAACCAAGAACCTATGATAGATTCTCAAAGCCGAACACCTCAATTATTGTTCCTTGCTCGTTCCGATCTTAAACTCTTGGGTTACTGCTATCTTCTTCCAATACATCTGCATATTGTATGTGAACCCGCGGGGTGCTACTGTCTCAATTCTCTTGTACCAATTATCCTTGAGGTCTCTGAAGATCAAAATGCCCAACAACAGACCCAACTCTTAAATTAACATGTTGCACTCATCTCCGCTGAGTGTGAACTTGATGATATCTGCGCTGCCACGGGGATAACCGTTTGCTGGATTGATGTTGTAGGATGCAAGGAACTCAAGGCTAACATTAGAATACACAGGGTAATCCCATTTCAGCCTTGTGGAGAATGGTGTAATCGCCCTTATTTTCAAAATCTTGAACCTATTCCAGTGCAAATAATTACCAAATTTTGTCAAGTAAATCAAAAAATGATTTGTGGGGTCATTGTGGCTTCCGGGGTTGCCGACTCTTGGGCACTTATGATTTTGTAGACAATGTTGAAGGTGGAATTACTTCCACGCTTTATTCTTCTGACTCTATTTCTAGTTTGCTAGAACTAGACAAAACCCCTTCTTCCTCTCAGATTTTGCTGCTTTCATTTTGGCGCGCTCAAGTTCAAACTGCTTCTCTTCATCTTCCTCATTAGCATTGGTTGTTGTTTCCTCTTTCTAATCCATAATAGACTCCTCCACTTTGGTTTCTTCACCATCCTTCTATTGGGTAACTTAGGTCTCAATTTGGGCACCTTCTTCCTCAGTTTTGTCCCATTGAGATACGGCGGTTCCTTCTTCGGCTTGCTCAACATTCTTTTCCTTCTCGCCTTCATCATCACCATCCTTCTTACTTTCTTCTTTTTCTTTGAGAACAGGTTATGGAGATTTTCCGGTGGTGTCGGCTTGCTCTTTTTTGTTTTGGCCCCATATTGGGAAATTTCTTGCCTTCTCTTCCGAGTAATGGTGGTGGTAGGAGTTTTGGTTTTCGAGACTGGATTTTTCTTTGGCACCTTCTTCGGTGAGGCTTCTTGTTCTTTTGAATGCTCGGACTTGGAGGTTTCCTTTAGAGATTTGTCTTTTGCCCCAATGGCAGACTTGCCTTTCTTCTTGGCCATCTCCATATTTTCTTTGAGATTTATGATCATCTTGGACTTTCCTCCCAATGATCATACAATTTTGGCAGAAGTGTGGGGTGTAAGTATTTCTTGTAGAGAGGAATGTTAGTGTGCAGGGAAAATTATGAGAAAAAATTAAAAATAATGAAGGATCAAGGCTATCATGCATAAATAAGGAATGAAATCTCTAAGATTTGGAATTAATTTTTTTTGGTTGTTTCTAAGTGTGAAGGGACTCGATCCCTTGAAATGTAGACTTGCCCAAATAATTATCCCTTCTGACTTTTGTGCTTCTGCATGAAACAGCCTGCCCCTATGCCTAACTTCAACTACCCATCGTTGATTTGAATCATTTCCCTTCCGACGGCAGAATCTTTTCCATGCATAATTCTACTAATTCATGCGCTCAAATATTTTCCTTATAAAATTCTCTCTGAGTTATGAATTCCAACTCACACCTACACAATTTTCTTGGCAAAGTGTTCCTCAAATGATTAACTGTGGGCTATGAACAAATAAAACACAAGAAAATAAACGTTAAATTCCTAATTTGGTACCTGGTCAGCACCCTTGTTTATTAGTCTCAGACTTGACTTGCTCCAATTGCCCTACTTAGGTTCCTTGAATCTAATGACCTCAATATATTCTTTTGATCTTGGTCCAAAGTAGTGCTTGAAGCGATGCCCATTAACTTGAAAGTCATTTCCTCCTTGTAGAGGCATCAAACAAACTGTTCCATTTGGGAACACATGAAAAACTCAGAAAGGTCCACTCCATTTCATTTTTAATATTCGTCATAAATTTCAATCTATTGTCGTAAAACAGTACCAATTATTCAGGTTTAAACTATTTGGCCTAATGTTCTGATCATGTCTTTCCTTAGTCCTTTCCTTGTAGATCACCGCATTGTCATATGCATCCATCTGATAAACACTCACTCTGTGCATTTAATTGATATGTTTATGCTTAGATTATACTTCAACTGAGCCAATTGCGTGGTGTTTTCGTGCGTTATTCTTATTATTTGAAGAAATATTACGTTTGGCTTGTTTGATTGTGTTTTGGGCAGATTTTAGGCATTTTTGAGTTAAAAGAGATGATTGAGCATGTTGGCTTGTACTGGGAGAAGAATGAGTTAGGATTTTCCGAAAGAATTAGAGAAAATGACGAAGAAATCGTGAAGACTGGGTTCGAGACACAACCGGCGAGGAAGGTGGCACAACCGGCGACCAAGCTTACCTACCCGGCGATTGCTCCTCTCATCCGGCGAGCTGCTTCACAAACGGCGAGCAGCCTTCAAATCCGGCGTTCACATCCATCTGCCGGCGACCGAAGCACTCCATGGCCGGCGTTCGAACTCCACATCCGGCGATTGCACCTACCCAGCCGGCGACCAAGTCCAGCAGCCAGCGACCGAGCCTCCAATTCCAGCGAGGACTTCACACATCCGGCGATCAACTTCACATATCCGGCGATTGGGCAGCAAAACCGGCGACCACCTCCCTCAGCCGGCGATCACACTTCTCGTCCGGCGACCATGTCTCCATGCCGGCTGATCGCCGGCTCTGCATTTTTCCCTTCGAAACCAAACCGGCGATCCATTTCCCTTTCCCTGCGATCGCCGGACGTGTCCTCTCCACTCGCCGGTTCCGCAGATTTGACGTATTCTACGTATCTTCCTACCCAAGTCAGATATTTTATCTCATATCTTTTGAGATTTAAATCCCAATCTATAAATATAGGATCCAAAAGCCAGAAAAAGGTTCCACAATTATTATTCCCACATTCCTACGTTCCTGATTTTATTTTCAAAATTCCCAAGGCTAGAACGAGGGTTTTCTGCAGAATTCAAGGAGAACTGGAAGAGCATGACAAGAATTGAAGATTGAAGACTACGCGGGTTTTTAATTTCCTTTTCTTATTTTTATGACTCTTCATCTCTTTGTTTTTCTAGGATTTAGCATGTCTGGCTAAATCCCTATTTGGATTCTAGGGTTTTGAAGCTTTGTATTTATTCATTCAACATTTTATGCAAATTTAATGTTCCTTTTCCTCTGATGTTCTGATTTAATTTGGATTTTCAATAATTGCATTAACTGATCATTAATTGTGATTTGAATTGATAGTTTTTGAACCGAGAGGTCTAGGTTGTCAATTAAGACGCAAATTAATCAGATTTATTAGAACAATTATCCGAGAGGAATTTGAACTTTTAAAGGGTTTTGAATCTAAGGTTTTTATCGAGAGTAAAATTCCTTTTGCGCATCCGAGAGGAGTCACTAGGTATTTTATTTCCATGTTATGGTTTAGAATCCGAGAGGATCACCTGATAACATTTTCGCGATTGCTCACATCATTGGAAATTAAATTGGGATTGAATTGCATGAAAACGTTGTTTGTTTAATATTCAAAGTGGATTGCCCTGGAATCCTATTTTCTCATTGTTTTCTAAAAACTTTAATTGTTCTTTTCATTTTATTACTGCTTTAAAATCAATTAGTTTAGATAAAACCAAAACTCTTTTATGAATCGCCTAGATAGTAGTAAGATATCTGTGTTTTAGTGCTTGGTTGTACTTCGAGCCTGCAGTCCTTGAGTTCGATAATTTATTACTTGCCCTCTGCAGTGGTCTGTACACTTGCAGCTTTAGCGCGTTGCGAAACGCTCTATCACCATCCTCAATTCTTCAATCTATTGTATTGGCAAAAGCCTTTTGTTGGTCCCTGATCATATTGTTTGTATTTGCAGCGGAATGTTAATAATGTCGTGCACTTATCTTGTTGAAGTCACAACTCAACAAGTGTTTGTAAAAATGTGTTTAAACTCGAATATACATTAGATTTACTTCACGTGATACTACAACACTTGATGTGTTGAGTTTCAAAGTAAGTAATAAATAATAAAGTAAAAGTAGTAAATGCACACGAGATTTATAGTGGTTTGAACCAAATGTTCTACGTCCACTCTTCAGTCGCTACGATTGGAAATCCACTAAGATTGATTACAAGGTAAGACTTGATCTCTAACGTGGAGCAGCTCCTCCGTCTGGTCAGTGCGCACCTTCAAGCACCTCGATCTTCAATCTGCACCTTGACACTCCTTAGAGTGAGGATGAACCTCTTTTCTCCTTGGACGTCGAACTTGGGAGTTTTATAATTCTTCCCTGAACCATTCATTCGAGGAAATTTCCCGTGATAATCACTCTTGTAGAACAAGGTGAATGCTAAATTCTTTCTAGGATATAAAGAATTCAAAGATTAACCTTAGAAGAGAACTTCAAAGGTCTCGAGCTTTGGATTCGAAAGCTTTTATAAAGCCTCTATCTGATGAATGCTCGAATATGAATTTGGCAGTGTCGACAATTTAATGCGTGAGCTTGAAGATATTTGTGTCGCCGAATTTCTCAAGTTGCCAAAAGCTCTCTAGCTCTTCGTGTGATCTCCTATTTATAGTCGAAGATTCAAACATTCGTTTGAATCTTATCTGTTAGACACAAGGATTCTGCTTGCCAATCTCCGTCTTTCTTTTTCTGCGAATGTACAAAGACTCTTCAGATCTCCTTAGTCTCTAATTGGCGTTCTTCTGATTTTAGCTGACTTTGTCAGAACGGATCATAGAGTTTAAATCTTGAAACCTTCCATTTGTCTATTGATTATCCTTCCTTCTGATTCGTCGGGTTTCCATGTGATTTTGGATCCTTCTGTTTCATGACTTTGTATTGAATGTTGATTATTGTTATGCATTTGTTGGCAGTAAGTAGTTTGCTGATATCTCAGCAATCATACTGAGATTCAGCAACGGCTTGCTTCAGTCCTTCAACATTCCTTTAAACACTTCCAACTTTCTTTATATGTTTTCTAGCTTTTTTTATGTTTGCTAGCTTCTTTAGCAATCTTCAGCCTTGTTGAATCCTTCAACATTTTATTTCCGCATGTTTGAATCTTCTAGCATTCTTCTTGTGCTTTGCTGAATCCTTCAACAATCTTTGATCTTTTCTTCTAGTTCTATTACAACTCGAATAAGTGTATCCTATACAGGACTTTTACAATTTGACACGATTCTAAGTTGCTAGACACTAGATCGACTAAGCTTTGATGCACCAACACTATAATACATACAATTAAGATCAAGAGGTCGCAATTTTCTAACAATATTCCTAACAATTTCCCCCTTTTTGGTGCGATCAAATCCCCAATTCTAATTTGTGCAAACTTCTTATTCTAACTTACTGATCTTGGGAAAGCTTATTCATGAGATTAAAAAAATATTCCTAGCAATTCTATCTCAGCATATCAACTCCCTTAGACTCATGTATTCTACATAAATGTTCCCCCTCAAAATATAGAGGGTATTGCTCGAGTAATAAAGTTTTGTTCAAGTACAACAATCAAATAAGCATAGAGCAATTCATACAATATGGAGCAACGTACAGGAACATATCACACACACTCAAACAGTCCAAGCAATTTGATGATTACATTGAATGTGAAAGTTCAGCTATAACACTTAATTCAGAGTTGGACAATGAGGTGTTGTCAATAACCTGGGTTAGTTTCCATTAAAATTTTGACGATAGAGTACAAGAAACATACACCCAAATCAAAAAAATAAAATCAAAGTTTTTTTCAGGAGGACTTTAAGAGTTAGAAGGATTACTTCTTGGTTGTTGAGGAGTCTGAATCAACATCTTTAGCACTCAAGGAGCCGGTGGGTCTCTTCAATTTTTTAAGAGTCTTGATTGTTCCTTTCATAAAGTTGTCCACAATGGCTTCTCGCTATTCTCTCCTAATCCTCTCCTTTTCCTCTTTCTTCCTTTGTTCTTCCTTCTCTTCCTCTTCTAGCTGTCTTCTTAAGTCTTCCTCCTGCTTCCTGCATGCTTCGAGGCGCCTTATTCTTTCTTCTTCTTCCTTTTGCCGCTCTGCTTCTTCTTCTAATCTCTTCTCTTCCCCCTCTTTGATCTCAACCAAAAGGTCGGTGGAGAAAGTCTCAAAGTAGTCCTACAGAGTCTAGCAAATTTCTATGTTTGCCTCGAGCACTTGGGTTCGCATTTCAGTTCGCACAATATGCACAATCTTCTCTTTAATTTACCTTTCTACCACATCACGAATAAACATTTGGAGGTCCCTATTAAAAGTACTAGAGCTTAAAGGCTCAACTTTCATGATCGGGGCTCCATGGATATCACCATTTGATTGGAGGTGGTAGGGATGTCAGCAGTGGTTGTCATCGCCTGAGATGTATTAGCAGTCGGATCAACATCTTCTGCTGTGGTAGGTTCACTGTCCTAAATGTGATCTTCCTCAACAGCGACAAGAGAGGGAGGGCTAAAGCTATCCACCCAAGATGGGATATTTTCCAATGTGATTAGTATCCACTCCCTGAACTCCATCATCTTCCTGTGATCCTCTGCTTTCTTCCGTGCAACCTTTTCTTCTTCTGCCAATCATGCGAGCAACTCAGCGGCTACAGTCATCTGCCTTCTTGTTGTAGGGGATTTGAACGTTTGTGTGAATGGGGGTGAGTCAGCAATGGCATATTCAGATGAAGGTAATGAGCGATCTTCAGTGATTGCTCGGTAAGCCTATCTTTTGAAGTCGTGCAACCACTTGCTTCTTAGTGTACTGTCGTTTGGATGTCTGATCCATCCAATCGTCCACCCATTCCTCCTCACCTTTCCAGTAGCTTAGACCCATCCTAGCTTGCATGATTGCGTCGTCTTCATAGTGTAGTACATGGTGGCAAAGTTGTAGAATCTCCACTTCTGGAATTCTATCTTCAACTATTCTAGATCGGAAGACCCTTCTGAGAACTCTGCGACATAAGTGGTCTCAAGTTCTTAAGTAACTTGGTCTTCAATAAACACATAGATTTCTTTCACCCATAAAATGAGGTTGTCGTTCTTATCATACTTCATAATGACGGGAGGGCACCATTTGTCATTACGCTTCACCTTAAACCTCCTATCCAGTTGTCCTTCCATTGGTACCCTCAACGTCTATGGTATGAAACTGATTCACCTCCAGCGAACAGTAAGACCCCCTCGGCAACTTCTACACTCCCAGTCATCTTCACATCCTCATCACTCGGAATATCACCACTACAACAAAATAGGGAATAGACTATGCTTAATAGAAGACGCGAATATTTAATCATGTAGTCTATATGTTAATAGAAGACGCATATGTGTAAATGTGTAGAGAAAAAATGCTCGCTAATAGAAGACGCGGCAATCTGCGTCTTGTATATGCGTATAGAAGATGCGGCTATCCGCGTCGTCTATTCACATATACAAGACGCGGATGCTGTAGGGTTTGAGTCTACGACGGGCAATATTAATTGCCATTAATTAAATATTTGCCAAGGATCGTTCTTAGGATACCAGGAATAAATTTCAATTAAATGAATCATGCGAAAGCCTATGCATGCTCCTACAAATTAAATTGCATAGGATGGATTAGGGATTATACCTTGTTTCACCGTTTGATCCACAGGACAGATCGGAGAATGATAACGGTGAAACCCTATTCAGATCTGAAGCGGAATATGGAACCTTTGAATCTCTTCTCTTGTTCCTACAGATCTGATCTTCTGATCTGTATCCCTTGCTCCTTGGAAATCTGGTGAGGATTATTCTACCAAGTTAGATCCGAGCTCCGGAGAAGTCGATCAATCTCCTCCCTCGTAGATCCAGCCGTCGCCCCTCTCTCTCTGTCTGTTCTGAAACCCTAGTTTCTGAACTGACGGCTACTGAAAAGTGTACACACCAAAATTGTGTTGATCCAATAGAGAGGGGGCTTATATAGTGTTAGGGTTTATGAAACCCTAACCCTAATGGGCTGAGAGCAGTTAATGGGCCAGACCAGGGATCAGATGCAAATAATAAAGTGGGCCCTCTTTTATTAATTAATTCTCTCATGTCCAACCCAGAACATTAATTAATTAATAAAGTATTGTTTTAACCTTCACCACGGTAACAATACTGACTCGCTCCTTTATTACCACATTATTAGGAACGGGTTGCACCAAACTAACTTGATCCACATATTTAAGGTTTCAGACATTCATTAATTAATTTGGCTTATGACAATCAGCCACAATTAATTAATTTCTTATTTCCTGAATAACACCACTCACCTTTTATCACTTATGCCTGAATTAAATAATTCAACCTGCAGGGTTTAGCATAATGAACCTTTGTGAGCTCATCAGGGAATGTCACCATCCTGAACGGATATGTTACCATACATCCAGACTAAGCAGACCCCACACAAATTGCCAACACCCAAAATACGGGCATAAGGGTACATGTAAGACCCGCCACCATGGTAAATCAAAGTGCAATCAATCTGTGTGTGCCCCTTATCCTTCAGTACGATTTAAGATCACAGAGAGTATGTTAGGGATCTGGCTCGTTCATATGTCAATGAGAACGGCGCATCCCACTGTTGATCCCATCAATACATAAAAATGTACCGACACATCAAGTAGCCAGGATAAGCCCACTTATGAACTGATGTGCCGCAGCTTAAACCGACAGCCTATCCAGGGACCGTCTCAGCTGTGATACTGTTTATATCTTGCTAGGTCAAACGAGCCATATGATCCTGCTGTGGTTACACCACATGGCCATCCCTATCGGCGAGATAATAGGATATTATAGTTCGTCGTATGATTGTTCTATCAGACAGCGAGCATTGTTGCGGATACATACATGAATACCAGTGTACGAAACACTTAATCATATATGCTTTCAGTATAGAATCCCAACAGATGCCCGCGTCTTCTATGTTTTCTGAAATATCCGGCGATTGCTGCGTCGCCATTGGTTCTTTTTTATAACCGAATCCCCAATTACACACATCGTTCACATGAAATCGATTGTGCCCAATTACACCTTCCTCATCCCGTCGTTCTGTGATTCGTTCTCTCGTAGCTCTCAATTTGTGCCACCGCCCGCCGTCCTCCCGTCGCTTTCTCCACCGTTGATCTGAACACCCCTTCCCCAATATACACCAGCACCACCCTTTCGTCGTTCTGTCCGCCGCTCGTACGTGCTGCCACCCATCACCCAACGCCGCAATGCTCGTGCTGCCACCCATCACCCAACGCTCGGCGTGCATCCTCCGGTTCACAGAGAAAAATCGGGCAAGCCGCTGTGCACCCTCACTGAAAAGGTCGGCGAACCGGCATATGGGCCGGAGTCCTCAAACCCTCGGTTCACAATTTTTGGTGAAAGGTACTCCTCTGCTCTTCTTGTTATGGCACGCACCAACAAAAGTCGATTTTCAGTTTGGTTCACTAATAGTATTTAAAAAAAATTGCAGAAGAAAACATTTAGTATTCATTTTGATAAGATTTTCTGTTTTTGTGTTTTGGAAATCCATAGCCTTATTTGTTGATTTTCTTTAATTAGTTTTTCCCGTCCTTCTATGCTGATTGTGGCTGGTAATTTAAGTGTTTGTGATATTTAGTTTTAGCTTATGATTTGCTGACTTGATTAAATTAAATTTATGTGACTGTGTGTTTAGAATTTCATTTTTTCTTGGAGGAGTGGGAGGCTGGTTTACATGCATTCATTGCTTTCTTGAAGTTTTTAAATTCTTTGTTTTTGGATGGTTTAATGCAAATCTTTTGTGATTTTTCATTTAGCTTATGTACCCTTTTATTATGGTGCAAAAAACTTAATTGCGTGCATGATAAGCTCGAGATTGGTGCTTGGTTCTGTGACTGGTGCTCTTCTTTCGGCTGCAGCGGCTCAGTCAACTTTCCTTTCATAGCTTCTGCCTCGGCCTCCTCTTCAACTCCAACTGCTTGCACTTGCACCTCCACTTCACCTTTTTTAAGATCTCATCTGGTGGCAAATATGTATCAGTAAACAATGGGCCTGTTCAAGTCATTTCAAGTGAGCAGGTACTCTCTCTCTCTCTCTCTCTCGCTCGGGTGATGTAGAGGATGATGTTTTCTGTTAAGTGTTTGTATTGAGTGTAATTGTAAAGTAAAGCCGTTTTAGCATCTCTGCATATACTTAAATCTGCTCTGAGCTGACCTTTTCTAATTTTAATTTAAACTTGGATTTGATAATATTGTGTTATATTCCGCTCCAGATTGGGATGTTTATATGCGATTCAAATCTTTTTCCTTCTTTTTCATTTCTTAAATATTTTTGTTTCTTACTATTTATCGTAGATGGGCATAGATTTGTTGGTCATGGCCTTTGTTATTCATTGATAACATAACTTTAAGAAAGATGATTGTGTCTTTTGTTCTGCATCAGGGAATTATTATTATTAAAACTCTTCTGTCAACCTTTATGTATGATATGCTTTGTACTCTTTATGTACTTGAAAACTCAACTTTAATATTTTGTTCTCTTAGTATAATGGGCTGATTTTTGTGGTTCACCTTTTGTTTTTAGTTGAAATGCGGCAAGATAGATTTTTTAGGTTCAAAGATTTTGATGGGGTTGTTTTTTTTTTTGTTTTACAACTCATTTTCCACTTCTTTATTTTTGTATACATGATATATTTCGTTTTTTTTTGTTTTACAACTCATTTTCCCGCCTGCGTGCCATTCTCCTACATCACTCACCATCACAACTGTTACTGCCACTCAAAACAGTTACTGGCTCAAGCCTCTTCCGTAGATGGGGATCAATCCATCTAACTGCTTTACTGTGTTAACATTCTTGAGTGAAGTTGCATAACCATCTGAGGAACAAGTGACCATTCTCCAACTACAAGGATCAACAGAATTAGCATCCCAATTCTCCAAGACATTGTATGGGTCGTGTGACATATACCAGAAGGCTAAATTGATTTCATCCCTGAGGTAGATAAAACTACAAAATATTTCACACTCGCTTGCTAGTTTTCAATCTTATCTGAACAGCTGTTGACATTATTATTGTTACATGTTTATAGATTCAACAACTGATCTCAGAGCTGAATGAAATCCTTGCGAATGGAGTCATTGATGAAGGTGGAGCTCGGAAGAAGAAGCTTAGTAGCCAATCTTTCGAGCTTTTTGAGTTTCTGCCACAAGCAATTCAGGCGCAATTGCTACTGTAAAGAGATCCACATGGAAATGTGCAGGTAGTTTTGTAAATTGCTATTTCAATGTGGAAGTGCTGAGATCATGTTTACTTCACCCCTAAATTGTCATACCAAAAGTTTCTTCTTCAGTTTTAAGAGTAAATTTGTTCATTTTATCTAGGTTGCTAAGATAGAGACAGAAAAAAATGCTCATCGAAATGGTGGACACGGAATTAGAGTCTAGAAGGAAGCAGGGTTTATACAAAAATGAGTTCAGAGGGCAATCTCATTTTCTCGGGTAACTAAGAACTTCGAGCTATTTGTTTAATATGGGTTCAGATCCTAGATTTCCTCTTACCATCTCATAGTATTTATACAAGACAATAAGTTGCTATATATTCTTTCTTTTTTCCAGATATGAAGGTAGATGTGGTTTACCTTCAAATTTTGATCCCAACTATTGCTATGCATTGGGTTATGCTGCTGGCGCACTACATCATGCTGGAAAGACTGGCCTGATTTCCTCAGTTTGTGCCTCCCTTTGCTATTTACTTCTCATCGAACATGTGATCGAATTGTTATATGTCAAACGTTAAATCCCATATGCATCTTTCAGGTGGGAAACTTGACCGCACCAGTTGAAAAATGGATTGTAAGTGGAACGCCATTGACATCTCTGATGGACGTTGATTTGTAGGAGTTTTTATTCTTAACTTTTGTACTGAATTCATGTGTATATTTAATTTTGCTATAATTATTATTGAAAAAATTGGAGATTCTATATATTTGTTGCCATCAGTGTTATTGTTGTTATTTTTCAATTATTATAATTACAGGTTTTTAAAAAATTGAAAAAAAAATTTTAAAAAAAAAACCAATAGAAGACGTGGAATTCTGCGTCTTCTATAAGCATATAGAAGACGCGGAAGGCCGCGTCGTCTATTGGCTAATAGAAGATGCAGAATTCCGCATCTTCTATATGTCAATAGATGACGTGGCCTTCCGCGTCTTCTATTAGTGAATTTTGCTAGACTACACATATATAGAAGACGCGGAATCCGGTAATAGAAGACGCGGATTCCGCGTCTTCTATTGTCTTTTTTCTTGTAGTGTGCACTAAATAAAATACCTAAGAATCCGGTAGAGGTAGGAGTTGGAATATGCCTCTGCCACAAAGATTCAATGGTCTTATTTAGCACGAATGGTCTAACTATGCCTAACTTCCATTCTGCGATAGTAGAAGGATCCACTCCCAAGGGGCGTAGATAATGCTCGAAGTGAGGTTGGTCTGTAGTCTTGCTTGGTTCTCAGCACCAAGTGAGGTAGTGGCTTCTTTCTCCACAACTTCCTTTTCAACAGCTTCCTTCTAAGCTGGAGGTTCAGTTTGTTGCACAACTGTCTGTTTGGCTACCTTAGCATCTGTTGCAACCTCAATGGTTCTAATCTCAAGGTCAGCATTCTCTTTCTCTGCTACCTTGTCGTCTTCTTCCTCAGAAACAGGTTGGTCTTCAACCTGCATTAAATTATTATCAACAAATATGATAACAACCTTGTGTCCACCTTGCACGACCGGTTGTACATCAACAACTTTAACAACAACACTGCTTCCTCCTTGCGCAACAGCCTATTCCAAACCTTGCTCAACAGTACTGCTACCTCCTTGCACAGCAGTCTGTCTATCAACTCTTCGAACTTTAATGTCAGCCTCATCACTTCCCCCTTGCGCCGTGATGGGTTGTTCAGTCTTTTCAGCAACACTTCCTTCCGTTTGTGGAAGTGTGCTTGATCACTAGTCCGCCTGATCTACTTATGGGAACATCTTGGAGAGTATCGAAAACACCTTTCTTGTACATCTTGTTGAACTCGCTGTCAGACAGGGAGTCTAGATTTGCAGCAACTTCTTTTACATAGCTCACTTGCATGTTGCCTTTAGCAACCCGTACCTTCTCAACATCTTACTCAGTTAGACATTGAGGTTGATCAGCAGTTTGCATCTGGGCATTACGCTCATCATATGCAGCTTTGATCTGCTCAAAGCGAGCATCTCTCTGTTCGAGCATCATTTTCAGCATGTCCTTTTCAAACTCCTTCTGTGCTTTCGCCGTCTTCAGTGTTTTCTCCTGTCGCCACTTCTTCCACGCTTCCTGCTCTTCCGCTGTGAATACTGGTTTCCTCTTTGTATCCTTGGAGGCTTGATCAACCGGAACTTCTTCTGCAGGCTAGACAATATCAGGAATTGGTAGAGTGGTGTCTACTACAAGGACTATTACATGAATGAATGATCCTTGAAAATGATCATTCCTTCCTTTCTTCTCTGCTTGTCTCGCAACATCTGCCGACTTCCTCTTCCTATGTTAAGGGCTTTTCTGCCTTCACTTACTCGTTACAACAGGCTGTATGGGGGGATCCAGTTGTAGGTTTCTTGCAAACTTTCAATTCATTGAACAGGGCATCTGTTCTGCCTGTTTTCTTTCAGGTTCAATCTCCTCAACAATTAGTGGAATAGCTCTCTGCAGAATGGGTTCGCTTTGATAAGGCTCTCCTTCGTCAGATACTGGTTCATTGGGATCGACATTGTTTTTCTTTGTTGGAAAGACCGGCTCCCTAAAGTCCTTCGTAGGTTGTTGTTTCTTGGTTGGTGGTATGTAGTCAATGGGTATCAAATCTTCTCCTTGGAAGCGTTTCCCTTTGGGTATTTGGTTCTCAAGAAAGTTACTTATCTTGAGTTCAAGACCCACATCCTGAGTGAATGTATGCTTCGTCTTGATGTTCTTGTTACCAAATTCCCTCGAATTTGGTCTTCTATGGCCATCATTACAACAAACTTCTTGGCACTGAACTCTGAAAGCGAGCCAACTTCTCCTAAAAGCATCCTTAGATCAATTTGCGCTAGGCTCTTCATTGGTTCTTCCAACGATCTCAACGGAGCAACCACCTTTCATAGTTCCATAAAAGTGTATGTCTTCCACCTGAACCATCGCTTCTTCATCTCTTCATCATCTTTCTTTTTATGAGTGGCAACATCTTCTCCATCCAGTCTCAAGCCTTACCTTGTAGCCAACACTTTTGGGCTTACTACTACTTTGGTGCCTAAGACTCTTATGGTGAAGAAATTTTCACTCTTATCAATCACGGCTCTTGCAAAGGATTCTACTACCAATGAGGTCAGAACTTGAGGGTTCGGCGAACAAGTTATTAAGAACTCCTTCATGATCCAATTTCTCGATAAGTCTTGTGCAGTAATGTTTTTTGAACAGAGGCTCGTAGAGTATATTGTCCTTCTTTTTTTTCACCGCTCTCCGTTGTTTAATGGTGAGTTTGCCAAGCACTCTACCATGAGAAATCAACACCATACGACCATAGGGGATTGATTCATCAATTTGCCCTTTCTTGAACACACATGTGAACGTCGATTAAAAGTGTTCTGGTTTGCCGAGAATGCTTGGCCTTCCTGATGTTTCAGCAGGGGCATTCGTATGGTTGGATGATTCCGCCATTTGATAATTTCTTGAATTCAAAAAAGATAGCGAGTCGAAGAAAAATTTGAAAGCAAAATTATGAGTAATAGGGTTTCGAAAATCCCAAACCAACTTCCTTTGTAAGATAAGAGGTAGTATGCTTCGAGTGAGCTATTGGATCTCCTTTTTGATCTAGACAGATCGACGGTTGGGTATTTTAGTGCTGGTTCTCCTTACGTCCCACGATGATGGAAAGGCGTGGCTAACGTGGCATTTGATTATTTGTCGCCACCCTTTGTAGCAATCACTCTTTCAATTAATGTAGACTCCACAGTTGCTCCCATTAATTAGATAATCCTACTTTTCGAGATATTTGAAATCATTATCTCTCTCCTGTCTGCTGGGACAAATATAGTAAACATAAGGCATATTGCTGAGACCTTGGACTCAGCAGTCAACAAGTATTTGCTGAGAGCTTGGACTCAACAGCTGATATAAACATGCTGAGAGCTTGGAGTCAGCAGTAAACTTAGATTCCACTAGGATATCGTGATACCATAGTTAATAGTGACCTACTGAGAGCTTGGATTCAGTTGTGAACTCAGATTCTGCTACCATCTTAGGATATCATAGATAATAGTGATCTGCTGAGAGCTTTGGCCCAACAGCCAATCTGGAAATTGCTAAGACCTTGGAGTTAGAAATCTATGGTAATCTACTGAGAGCTTAGACTTAGTAGCCTTTCATTCCGATTTTGTCTGCTAAGCCGAATATAGCAAACAGGGTTACATTGCTGAGAGCTTGTACTCAACAATCACCGGGTATCTACTAAAAGCTTGGATTTAGTAGAAAATTTAGACTCTTTGTTAATCTTGAATCTTTAAAGTTCAAAGAGTCTTTACTGAGAGCTCAGACTCAATATTCATCGGGATTCTACTGAGAGCTTGGACTCGGTACTTAGCAGAAACTTTGCTTGATTAAAATTTTAGCATATCAACCATCAAGCACTCTGCTTCCAACAAAGACTTCTAGGGAGACTTTTCTTGATATTCCTATCTGTTGATTATCCTTTAAATCTTCGATTTTAACCAAGGAAAATCATAAGAATTTTTAGCTAGGATTCTATTTACACAATGAGTGTAGTGATCTAGCCTTTGGTTTAGGGAGTTATTCTTTTGAGACAACTGAGTATTGTCATTAAAATGAGCATATTGTTTTATTGAAATCATTGATTTACAAGCAGATGCCAAGCAGATGCATTCGAGTTACATCTACTCCATCCACAAACATTTCCTCCATTTCTTCTTCGTATCCATTTTCAGAGTTCTGCAGCCCTGGAAGAAGAGGTGAAGAAGAAGTAGTTTGGGAAACCCTTACCCAAAGGAATTCCAAAACCATATGCTAAGGAATACACATTCTCAGACCCACCTGGCAAGCTTATATATCTCCAATAATAAACCTATCATGGCTTGACAAAATGGATCTCCTATCTCCATTCGGTTCTAATATCAAAAAACCCATTATGAGAGGTGAATCGAGAATTGAGAGAATCTTCTTGGAGATTAATTTTGTGAAGATTACGACTCTTCCTCTCAATTTGGATACTTCCAAGTCACGTTGCTTGAACCCATCTTGAAGGTATTTTGGTGAGATGGTTAAGGATGACAGTTTGGTTTTCTTGAACAACATAGTTTAATCTGAGGGTATAAAAGGCATAAGGTAGAGATAGGTGTGATTTCAGATGGTTGAGTATGATTTCCTAAACAACTGACCCCTTTAAATAAATGAACCCGTCCTAAAGATTTGTTCAATCAGTGAAATCGTCTACCTTGGGAACTGACGATTTCGACAATACATTCCACGTGGCCGTTCATGATACCATATCCGGATCTGAATCATCTCAAGCCTTGAGCAAAATCTTCAGAAATGATAATAAATATTGATCATCCCAACATTAATTCTCTCCATTAATGTTGTTTGAAACTAATTCGTCGGTTGAGATATCTTCGCCCTTTTCGAGATTAACACCCCTCAGCTGGATAATATTTGCTGAGGGTTAATCCAGCATTCCTTCAATACTTTGCTGAGAGCTGGGACTCAACAATCATCACAGAATCTACTATCAAATGAATACTCCAGCATTTAATGTCGAATCTACTTAGAGCTTGGACTCAGCAAATCGACTAGGAACTATCTCAGCATTTGACTGGAGAGTGTGAGCTTGGACACACTCTATTCTGCATCATCTCCAGAAGTACAAGAATTCCAAGAACAGAATGAGAGTTGGGACTCATTCTTCCACAACCTCATCTAATTCCAATAATCTGAGCTAAAGGCAAAGCTCTTTGAATTTGCTTTCAATAAGAGGTTTGGTGAATATGTCGGTTAGCTGATCTTTTATCTGAATGTAATCCACTGAGATATCCTTCTTTTCAACATAATCCCAGATGAAATGATGTCAGATATCAATATGCTTCATCCTTGAATGATGAACCAGATTCTTCGTGATGCACATTGCACTGTTGTTGTCGCAGTAGATAGGGACGCATCCGGTGCTGACTTCATAATCTTGAAGTTGTTGTTTAATCCATAGTACCTATGTACAGCAGTGATGGAGATCTAGTTGGAAAGACTTATCAAGATATTTCAAGAAGATTCATTGATCATGTGATAGAAGATTTGATTTGTCTTGATAAGATTTGATAGTTAGTTATTTGAGTATTTTTGAATTCTATCTTTTAGATATATTTTATTTGCTTATTTTATTTGGATTTAATTTCCTTCTCAAATTAAGATTTGATTTCCTCATGAAATTAGGATTTGATTTCCATATTATATTATTATTTGATTTCCTTATTATGATTTGAGTTTGCCTATATATAGGCCTTGTTATGGAACAAATTATTCAATTTTCAGTTCAATAATAATTTTGTGAGTATTCCAAACGAATCACATATACACCCCAAGAAGCTGAAGAACTATCTACCCTTCAAATGATGTATTCCAGATGAATCTCATATACCCCCCAAGAAACTAAAGAACTATCAATGTGGAACTAATGAAATTGATACGATAGAAACTCTGATACCTTTGGATTCGAAAACCTTCAAGTACCCTAGTCTAGAATAAATCTCCTACGACCCAAGAAGCGAGTTGATCCAACAATGATGGATAGAGTGAAGACACCACAAATGGGTTTGAAAGTCCGACTAAAAAGTCAATTTTGAATTTCAAGGTAATCCACAAAAATTCATGAATTTTCAGAATTGGAGAAATAACTCACAAAATTATTATTGAAGTGAAAACTGAATAATTTGTTCCATAACAAGGCCTATATATAGGCAAACTCAAATCATGATAAGGAAATCAAATCCTAATCTAATAAGGAAAAGAAATCCTAATTTCATTAGGAAATCAAATCATAATTTGATAAGGAAATTAAATCCTAATAAAATAAGGATATAAAATATATCTAAAAGATAGAATTAAAAAATTTCTAAAATAACTAATATCAAATCTTATCAAGACAAATCAAGTCTTATAAAATATCTTCAACGAATCTTCATGGAATATCTTGATAAGTTTTGCCAACTAGTTCTCCATCAAGCAGCTCGCAGCAGCCACATATTCAGCCTCAGTTATTGATGTTGCTACCAAGTGTTGCTTTTTGCTAAACCAGTTGATTAGCTTATGTCCAAGGAATTTTCAAGTCCCACTCGTACTCTTCCGATCAATTCAGCATCCTCCGAAGTCAGAGTCTGAATATCCAATGAGTGTGTGGTCGTCTGCTCTTGAATACCAAATTCCTAAGGATTCTGTCCCTTTCAGATATTTGACAATTCTTCGTGCGTACTCCATGTTTGATTTCTTTGGATTTGCTTGATATCTCACACATACTCCTACATCATACGATATATCTGGCCTGCTAACCGTTAGATATAGTAAATAATACCTCTGTATGTTGTTGGATCCACATACTCACCTACCTCATCCATTGAGATTTAACTTGTTGTGCTCATGGCAATCCTTAGTGTCTTTGTCTTCTCTGGACAGTATTTGTTGATGAAATCCTCGGTGTATTTCTTATGATGTATGAAGATCCCATTGCACGATTGCTAAACTTGTAGACCTAAGAAGTACGACATCTTCCCCATCATGCTCATCTGAAAATTAGTCTGCATAAGTTGAGCAGATTTTTCACGCAGACTTAGATTCTTCGATCCAAAAATAATATCATCCACATATATTTGCACTAGTAATATGTCTTTAGCATCCTTGATCAAGAAGAGAGTCCGTTGTCCCTTCGCTCGACGTGTAGTGATTAAAGCCCCTTGCCTGTGACTGAGAGGTCAGAGGTTCAAGCTCCCTGGGGGGACATCTGGGTGTGTGAGTGGGTGTGTGTTTAAGATTATTGTACACTTATTCAAAAAAAAAAGAAAAAAAAGAGTGTCCAATAAATCTTCCCTTTCTCAAATCCATTCTTTAGTAGAAACTGTGATAGTGTCTCGTACCATGCTCTGGGGCTTGCTTCAGACCATATAGAGCTTTCCTCAACCTTTACACTTTGTTTCCACATTCAAACTAGGAGGTTGCTCCACGTAGACTTCCTCCTTTAGTTCACCATTTAGGAACACACATTTGACGTCCATCTGAAATACATGAATCCATGGTGAGCAGCATATGCAAGAAATAGCCTAATTGCTTCCAGTCGAGCTACTAGAGCAAATGTCTCGTTAAAATATATTCCTTCACACTATGCGTATCCTTTTGCTACAAGCCTTGCTTTGTTGCGTACGATAAGTCCATTCTCATCACACTTGTTTTTGAATGCCCATTTGGTGCCTATCATCGATTGATGTGTTGGTCAATCCATAACATCCCATACTTGATTCTGCATAAATTTTGACAGTTCTTCTTGCATCGCGTTGCTCCAATCGGCGAATTTGAGTGCGTCACCTACTTTGGTTGGCTCCTACTAAGATATGTAGAAGGCTAGCATAACACGGTGTCTGGTGCAAATAGGATCTGCAAGATCTCCTTATATTGCTTTTGATGGATGGTCTCTTAGCAGCCACTTTAGTCTTTGTATTTCAGTAATTTGGATTGTTTGACTGTTGGATGCTCCAATTTGGCTTCCTGAAATAGGAACATCAACAGGTTGTAGATTATTGAGATCTTCAGCTATACTTGTTGTGTTGCCATCTATTGAAACTTTGTTTGCTAATGATTCATCTGCTGGGTTAGTATTTGCTGGAGTGATGATACGTCTTCCATTCGTAGTCTGCTCCAGGTCATTTTTAGTAGCTCTATCTTCAGCAGTCCTCTCGTTATTCTTGAAACTCTCAGTAGCGTCTTTGTTTTGCTGAGTGGTTTTTCCTTCTTGAGTTCCCCTTTGACTTGTGGTCTCCTTAAGAGGATTAAGTGAGGCCTCAGCATTACCAGTTGCATCACCGGCCATCTCGGCTATTTTCTGACCAACGGAGGTGTCTAGAATAGATGTAGATTCACTCATAAACCTAGTCGGAGCAATCGGTTCAGCTTCGAAAGTATTCGAGCCCGATTGTTCATTGACATTATTGGTTTCATGAATCACATCTCTTAGATCTGTTATAGTTCTGCACACTAAAGAAGCTTCATAAAAAATAACATTGCATGTTATTTTCACAAGTTTGGTGGTCTTATTAAGCACTCTATAACCCTTGTGAGAAGGATGTACATATCCTAGAAACACTCCTTCATCAGCCTTGGGAGAGAAAGTACTTAACTTTGACTTCCCATTGTTATGGATATAACATGGTGAACCAAAAGCACGAAGATGTGCTAAGGAAAGCTTACGACCATGATAGATCTCATAGGGAGTCTTGTTGAATCTTAAATTACAACCACTTCGATTCTACGAATAGCAAGCATTCACTACGGCTTCTCCCCAATATTTCTGACCAAGATCTGTATCGGCAAGCATTGTTCGTACGACCACCTTTTTAGAGTTCTATTCCTCCGTTCTGCTAAGCCGTTTTGCTGAGGTGTTCTTGCAGTGGACCTTTCATGTCCTATCCCAGTGTCGGCGCAGAAGTTGTTTAGAGCTCTGTTACCAAATTCAGTACCATTGTCCGATCTTATCCTTTTCGACATGACCTCTTTATCATTCTATACTCGATGTATCAGCTCCAGTAGGATTATTTTGATTTCATCCTTGTTCTTGAGCAATTTCACCCATGTGTACTTCATCCTTAGCTTTCCAACTTTCTTGTTGAGCAATTGTTGATGATCTATTATTGTCCCCTTTGTCTTTCCTAGCAATCTGCGGAACCCTCCCGATTGTTGGGACAAAGATTATTTTCTTTGATTTGTGGGATTCAGCATCGCTAGATTCACCTTTCTCAAAACCAATTCCTGCAAAATTATTTGTGCTCCTTTGAACACTTAAAATCTCATCTAAATCTCTTGTGCCTTTTGAAAATCAACATTGACAAGGTTTTTGCACAAAGTTTTTGTGTTATAAAACTTCATTCTCCTGTTTGAAACTATTTAAATTTTCACTAAGTGAGGAGAATTCAGCTTTGAGTCATAAAACTTCATCGTCTGCTGACCTAGATTTTTCAATCTCACTGGTCAAAATGGAAAACTAAGATTTCACCGAGGAATTTTCTTTTACTACAAAATCTTTTAATGCATGAAACTTTGAAAATTCTTTTAAGAGAAGTTCTACAGTTATATCTCCTGAATGTGAGAAACACGAGTCTGGAGTATCATGCAAGTTTTCTGAAGTAGAAGCAGCATACAAAGCAGAATACGTTACCTGATTTCTCATGATAGCTAGGGCTGATTCTGCTACCAATTTTTCATCAACATCAACATCTTCATTAGCCATAAATACCATGAGGACATCCTCTTCATCTTCTGAAGAATAGCTTTCCTCGTCAAGATCTGGGATGTCTGGTATCTCTGTCCCGGTCAGCAGAGCTTTGACAACAGCCTTTGACGCATGTTTCTCAAAAAGCTTTCTCAACCACTCCCTTTCTTCTGGATCTATTCCAGGACACTCGAAATTTAGATGGTCGGGTGAGTTTCATTCATAACACATTCTTGGTATCTTCTTGGTTGTTCGACTGTCTGTTGGCTGACTCTATTGTGGTTCCTCCGTTTTGCCTTTAACATTCAGTAGTAGTTTCTGTAGTCTCTTCATCTGCTCTTCAAGAACACTGATGGAACACTCCATTTCTTTAAGTTGAGATACGCTTGTTGATGTGATCTCATTTGCTGGGCTGGATTGAGTTGGACGATTTGTGTGGAATGGCTTCTTGATTTTCCACTTCTGTGCGTCTCTCATCACAAAATATATTGCATCTTTGGGATGTTCTTCTATGGATATTACAGCTCGTATGACTTCGTTCTTGTTGATCTACATGATGTCCCATTCATGTGCCTGAAGTTGGCCGAATACATCTTTTGTACTCATGGTTGACAAATCTTTCTCCTTAAGGCTTATCACTTTGACAAAGCAATCGTCTTTTGGCATCTTCGACAATCTCTTGGAGTTTAAGTCAGGAATTTCATAGGTTCTTTCCAACTCCTTCAACTCTGCGATTATGGAGTTGAATCTTGCTTCCATATCTTTTATCCTCTCTCGTGGACACATCTAGAACGACTTGTATTTGTCCACGCACTGTTGAAGCTTGTTCCTCTTCATTTGAGTCGTTTCTTGACTTAAGGTGCCAAGGAAGTCCCATATTTCTTTGGCATTTTCATACTCCAGGGCTTCGGTTATCAGATTTTCTGATAAGGAATTTATTATTAAATCCATAGTCACGTAATCGAGTTGAGCACGAACTTGATATTCTAGATTCCACTCCTCGTATGGTTTGTCAACCATTTCTTGTCCGTTTATATTATCGCCAAGTCTGACATTCACCTTCTAGATCTTGATGGGTCCTTGCTTGATCACTGGTCCCATCTCCGGATAAATATTCTTCAATGTAATCAACAACATATATATTCTAGGTGTTGAGTTTTTGGAGAGAACTTTCCCAACTTCACGTTAATTGCCATTGTCTTTAACCTGAGCTTAACACATAAAACACAAGAAATATGCAAGGAAAATGGATCTAGTCCTAAGCGACTAAGAAGAAGCTAGTGTGTAAAGACCAATCGCTTTGATACCACTTGTTGGTCCGCAATTAGAGTGTTTGTATTTGCAGCGGAATGTTAATAATGTCTTGCACTTATCTTGTTGAAGTCACGACTCAAGTGTTTGTAAAAATGTATTTAAGCTCGAATATACGTTAGATTTACTTACGTTACACTACAACACTTGATGTGTTGAGTTTCAAAGCAAGTAATAAATAATGAAGCAAAAGGAGTAAATGAACACGTTATTTATAGTAGTTCGAACCAAATGTTCTACCTCCAATCTTCTATCTCTATGACTGGAAATCCACTAAGATTGATTACAAGGTCAGGCATGATCTCTAACACTGAGCAGCTCCTCCGTCTGGTCAGCGCACACCTTCAAGCACCTCGTTCTTCAATCTACACCTTGACAATCCTTAGAGTGAGGACAAATCTCTCTTCTCCTCGGGCGTCAAACTTGAGAGTTTTATAGTTCTTCCTGGAGCCTTTCTTTTGTGACAGGTGCCCGTGATAATCACTCTTGCAGAACAAGGTGACTGCTAGATTCTTTCTAAGATAGAAAGAATCCCAAGATTAACCTTTGAAGAGAACTTCTAAGGTCTAGAGCTTTGGATTCAAAAGCTTCTACAAAGCCTTGATCAGATGAATTCTCATATATTAATTCGGATATGTAGACAATTTAATGCGTGATCTTGAGGATATTTATATAACCATATTTCTCAAGTTGCCAAAACCTCTCAAGCTCTTTGCATGATCTCCTATTTATAGTCGAAGATTCAAACGTCCGTTTGAATCTTATCCGTTAGATAC
Organism: Plectranthus barbatus; assembly: GCA_026898455.1. NCBI lineage: Eukaryota > Viridiplantae > Streptophyta > Magnoliopsida > Lamiales > Lamiaceae > Plectranthus > Plectranthus barbatus. The sequence goes on along the minus strand of JAPKLW010000035.1, from coordinate 141,837 downwards.
AAAGAGTCTGCTTGCCAATCATCGTCTTTATTTTTCTATGAATGTACAGAAACTCTTTAGATTTCCTTCGTCTTTGATTAGAGTTCTTCTGCATTTAGCAGTCTTTGTCAGAACGGATCTTTGAGTTTAATTCAGGAAACCTTTGATTTGTCAGTTGATTATCCTTCCTTTTGATTCATCGGTTTTCCATGCAATTTTGATTCCTTCTATTTCAAGACTCTTTATTGAATGGTGATTGTTGTATGCGTTTGTTGGCTTTTGGTTGTCTAATGATATCTCAGCAATCCTGCAAAGATTCAGCAGCGGCTTGCTTCACTCCTTCAGCATTCTGTTAAGCGCTTCCAGCATTCTTTATATGTGTTGTTGTGCTAGTAGCTATGAAATTTATACGCAATTGCACGTATGTCAAAACAAGTAATACAGATCTAAGTCCAGATATCGTACCCAAGGGAGTGAAAGTGAACCGTGCACATTCTATTGCTTGTAAAATAAGGATGTTTTGTGATCTCTCTAAACTAAATTAACAAGAAAGCATAATAAATGAAACCAAACAATGCCAAAATGATTAATACTATTTCTTCCCACAAAAGTAATTATGAACTAGTGGAGTATGGTGTAAAATCAATTATAACAAGCACTCGGGTTATTAACTTTTGGTTGTCTCCTCTTCTATATGTTGTAGCATCGTTTAGACATTAACTCTGAGTCTTGCAACCTCTCTCTTCGCTGTCCAGACTATCATCATAGCACCAGATCTATCTTTTCCAGCTAACCTTCATATGTCTATGATAGGTTTTGCCTTCAAACAAACTATTTCAGAACTGGGGTTTGCGCAAGTCTTAGATTCTATGTATGTCTACACTAGAAATCTAGATTGCTTACGATTCCCTCATCCTAGATCTCCTCTCGGTTTCACTAGGTGAAGTCTTTACCTGCCACATTCGTTTTTAGATAAACAAACAAACCAGAATCGAAATCAAACACCAGATTTAATGCAAGAACAACTTCAACATATATTCAAGAAGATAAACTAGTCAATAACCCGAGCTTAAAATGTTTAGCTCATGCTTACAAAAGATAGAAAGCAAATAACACTCAAGTTCATGTCTACGAACATCATTCACGTAGTAATATCAAATAAATTCGCAAAATTAAGAAAAACTATTCAGGGTTTCACAGCTGCCACTCCTGCTTCTCACGAACCCTCCTTTTTCTTGCTCGGACTCCTATGTTGATTGGCCTCTATTTTCAGCTGTGTTCTCCAAAAGTTGTTATTCTTCTTGAAAATATCTCCGCTGTCCCCCTTCAGCCTCATCCAGACCTTACACATGGCTCCTCAATCTGCCTTCCTGCTCCTGGGACAAGTTCTGAAAAGTGTCGAGATCCTGTCTGTTGTGGTCCTATGGGTTCATCATTTAAATGCTACTTATGCTACTCCTATGCTGCTACATCATATCAACCTTTCATGCTCTTGTCATGCTCCAGCATAGTAAGACCTGTGATACTATTCAAACAATTCCTTCCGCAAAAACCCATTATTGACACAACATTACAGATTTAACTCGAATTTAAAATACTAACTAAATAACTTGTATTCAATCACTTATCCTATAAAACTGACCTGAACCAGCACATCATCAACTAAACCAAACACAAAATAATAACTCTTTAAGAGAGTTATCAATATGTTTGCTAACTTTTTTAGCAATCTTCATCCTTGTTGACTCCTTCAACATTTTCTTTTCGCATGTTTGAGTCTTCTGGAATTCTTCTTGTGCTTTGTTGAATCCTTCAGCAATCTTCGATCTTTTTTCTAGTTATATTACAACTTGAATAAGTGTATCTTATACAAGACTTTTACAATTTAACATGATTCTAAATTGCTAGACACTAGATCGGATAAGCTTTGATGCACCAAAACTAAAATACATACAAATTAGATCAAGGGGTCGCAATATTTCTAACAATATTCCTAACACCTTTCTTCCCCTGCGATATCATAATCCCAATTGATTGCTCGAAGTGCCCAATAGGTCTTGTGTTCTACTTCAATGGGCAAATGATAATGTTTCCCAAAACGAGCTTGAATGATGATGTTCCAATAGGCGTCTTTATAAGTTGTGCAATATGCCCAAAGAGTTTCATCTAACATTAAGCTCCATGAGTTCCTCCTTGGTTCCACCATCTTTTGCAAGATGCTTTTGATTTCCCTGTTGGTCACTTCAACTTGTCCATTTGCTTGCGGGTGGTAGGCATTTGTTACCCTATGCACTACTCCGTATCTCTGAAGAAAAGTGCTCATCAACTTGTTTCATAAATGTGATCCTTGATCACTAATCAATAAATATGGCACTCCAAAGTTGCTAAACACATTAGCTTTCAGGAATTCAACCATGGTTCTTGTATCTTTTGTCCGGGTAGCTTTAGCTTCTAACCACTAAAAAACATAGTCAACTGCCACCAAAATATATTCTTGGTCTTAAGACTTTAGAATAGGACCCATGAAGTCAATTCCCCAGACATCGAATATTTCAACTCGAGTTACTAGCACTTGGGGCATTTTGTCAACCTTCGTGCATGCACCCAATTACTAGCATATCAGAAATGCCTTCACCTAATCTAAATTGAGCACCTTGTGTGTTGTTCTCGAGTCTCCAAAGTCCACATGAGTAAGAGTGACAATGTTCCAATATCCTTGTAATTTCTAGCTCCAGAATATGTCTCCAAATAATTCCATCATCTCCAATCTTCCAAAGGTTTGGTTGTTCCGACATGTACCACCTGCTTTAAGCCCTTAGCTTATTTCTTCCACATGTGGACATCCCCAATGGAAATTCCTTAAGCACCATGTAATTAACCAAAACTGCGTAGCATGGTTCTATCTCCACAACGTACAACTACTCATCTGGGAGTGCTTCTCCGATTTTAGCATCTTACTTCTTGAAGTTTGACTAATCGGCTCAAATGATCTACCACCTTGTTCTGTGCCCCGAATTGTTATTATATTTCAAGATCAAATTATTGTAGAAGCAATACACATATGATCATTCGTGGTTTCATCTCTTTTTTCAACATCAAATAGCTCATAGTCGCATGATCTGAATATATCGTAACCTTAGATCCGAAATTATAGGATCTAAACTTGTCCACAGCGAACACAATTCCTAACATCTTTCTTTAGTTGTTGAATAATTGGTGTGGGCTCCATTCAGAATTATTGATGCGTAGTGATATGTATGTGACATGACCACTGTATTGATGAATTATTGTGATTTTTCATGTTTATTTCACCCACATATCATAGGTTTTTGTTTAGATTTCATGTGTTTTCGAGTTTGTCTTCGTTTGAGTTGTGTAGGTGACCTTTTGAGTATAAATCCACAAGTTAGGCCAATTTTTGGAGTGATTTCGACACATATTTCACACATGTCGAAAAGATTTTGACCCAGATAGAGTGTGAAGAGCTGAAGGGGTGAAACAAAAAGCTGAAATTGACCAAACCCTATTTGGGCTAATTTCAACCCAACTCATTCAGGTCTCGGTCGAAATTTGCTCTACAGAGGGAAAATTTAGACTGAATCCAAATTGTCTGGGGCGAACCGGTACGAGATTTTCTGGAAGTTTATGAGATTTTGGCCATCTCGGAAGAAATTTTCTTCTCTCAGGTGAAATTTTGGTGCATTAACTTACTATAAAAAGGGGGAAATCGAATTGGAGAAGAACTTTTGGCATTTTTAAAAGATAACTAGTTTTTCACCCGCGCGATGCACGAATTATATAATATTTATCTTTTATTCATTAATATTATGATGTATTAGTATATTATAATATAAATTAATTTTTATATTATTCATCTAACTGCATACCTAAACTCGATAAAATAAAAAATATATCAATTACAAAGTCTATAAAAATATGAATTTAATTTATAAATTAACCTATAAAAGAAATTATATTTGTTTTATTCAAAAAATTAGTAAAGATAATAAATTATTGAAAATGTTCCTTAAACAACATTATTTACTGTATATCTATATTATAATAAAATAGTACTAAATAAAGTAAAATAAAACTAAAATTAATATTGACATAATAATTTTTAAGAAGGAAAGTGCCAATAACAATTCCTTATTTTAGTAGTAATTCAACTCAAAAAAATATACATTATCCACTTAAAAATTATGTCTATATATACAAATTTTATACAAAACAATTGCAAATTTCTTTTTAGAATACTAAATTAAAATATTCTTTATCAATCAAATGTTTAACTTAAAAAATATGATTTCTTATTTCAAATTGATTTAAAAAAATAAATTAGCATGATTCTAATCATAGAGAGATTTAGTATAATCAAATCCTGAAGAATTAGTCACCCAATTTTAAAATAGTTAAAGTATCGTGGAATGTAATATTTATAAAGTTAGGTAATAGGCTAGGCTGACAAAATTTTGGAACTTGCTTTATAGACTACAATCAAACATATTTTGGTGACTATCAAAATCTCACTCACCATCTTCTCTCATTATTGCACCCCTAGCAATTTTTTTCCCCTCTTATTCACCTATTTCAAGATGTCATTTACTCTTTATTTTTAAGAGGATACCTTGAATTTGTTTGCACACATCAATTGCTTTCGGTGTGCCTTCTAATTTATTTCTTACATCAATTTTTCAATTTCTTTGATAGGATTCATTATCACTCCATCTCATAAATATAATTATACATTCAGTTTTCGTATTTCCCTAATTTAGAAAATCCTTTGTTCGACCTCCCTAACGTGCGTCGGAGAGTTGGTTGTTGGTGGTCATTTATTTATTTTAATTGTGCTCGGTGTCGGGTCTGTGTCGAGCCATGACACAGACCCGGCACCGATCTTCTTTCTCATCAATAAAAATTTTTAATTAAAAAACTTCAATCAATTTCATTTTTTCTATAAAAAAATTATACTCTCTTCGTCCCAGGACACTCGAAACGTATTCCTTTTTAGTCCATCCCAGGACACTTGCAACATTTCTCTTTTTTGGAAAATTTTAATTAATTAATTACCCTCTAACCCTAATAATCCTACTCCACTATCTCTCTACTATCCCTACTAATCCTACTTTATTATCTCTCCTAATTACTTTTTCTTAATCTCCGCGCCCGGTCAAATGTCTCAAGAGACCCGGGACGAAGGGAGTAATATTTTTCTGAAAAAATGTGAAAAATAGTGCAATGAATATTTTTTGAATGTATATAATGTTTTGGGTATTTTTATAATATATATATAGTGAAAATAAATATTAATAAATTTCAATCTTTCTAGAAAGATAATCGTGTAGACTACATGACTATTAAATATAATCGTTTTTTTTATAATCTATATAATTCGTTTTATGACTCAAAAAGTTTGGTTTCTTAGAATAACTTTCCTGATAATTAATTAACAAAATCACAATATATTATTTTGATATCTAAATGCTGAAATATAACTAACTATGCTTCCATATTTTCCTTTCAGGTTGGAACTTCAAAGCCTCGAAGTCATAAGATTTCCTGCACATTCAAAATAGATAGGCGATTAGAAGGGAAGAAAAAAATGACATTTAACTATTGAGTATGAAGAAAGCAATGCATGACATAATAATAAATATAATGAGAATTGCAAATTAAACGTAAAAGAAATTCTAATGTAATTTATGAATCTGAGCTATTTACATATATAAGGTATCAAATAGAAAATGACTCCATATTTTGAATATTGAATTTCAAATATGATGGGTGTCGGATAAAATAATTTTTGCTGAAAGATTTTTGTTACAGTTGAATTTGTTGACATGTCATATAAATAGGCCATGACCTAGCATTTTGTAATAATAGCTTTCAATACCTAGACTTTTCAGTGTATAGATTTATTTTACCTAGATTTTTTCGCTTTTTGCTACAGTTTTTTGTTGTTTGCATTTATTATAATAAATAGATTATAGCCGTCCTGCACGACCAATCTAAGATTTTACAGTAAAAAAGAAAGCATAAATTGTTGTTTAACTCCATTTAAAAAAATTGATATTATAATTGCAAAATTCTTTAAAAACTTGTATTATAATTGCACAATTTTTAAAAAATGTAACATAATTACAATATAAAAAACTATATTGTAATTCTAAAATCAACAAAAATTATGTTAACATATATTAACCTCAAACATTTTTCAAAAATCTTCTATAATTCTAGAACCTCTATATTTAATTATCGACTAATTTATTAATATCCAATACTAAACATATATATTTAAACATTATGTTATTAAAAGAATTGTGAATAATATAATGACAACTATTAAAAATCAACCTATACTTCTAATAAATGAAATTATTCGGTCAGCAATCATACATAATTTACAATTACAAAAAATAAAGGTAAAGTTTAATTTTACAAAATTATAATTAAAATATTATATTATATTTTATGATTAGATATAAAATAAGATCCAAAGAGGATTGTAATTAAATAAATAAATAGAAATACACAAAAAAATAAAAATAATCGTTGCACTATGAAATAAATACATTACTTATCTTACAACTAAAAAAAAATTAGTTATCTTCATTAACAATGTTGAGGAATTACACATTACTCATTACATTTCCTCATTCTCTCTTATTTCTTTTATTCATTAGTCTCTCACTTCTTTCTTTTCACTTCTCCTATTCCCAAAATTTCGCTTTAGCCACCACCGTACACATACCCAATCACAAACCTACACACACTTCTCTCCATTACCACTATCTTGCATATGCACTTTATTTTTTTGGTGAGTTCCTGCTGTATCTTCAAGATCCTGTTCCCCTCTTCATTCTCTCTTTTCTTCCAAATTGATTTTCGTTGCTAATCAAACTATCATTCAAATACGCGATTGTTGGTTTGAAGTCTTAATTTTATGGTGTTATTTCATTTTAGATTGTTAATTACTGCAAATAGGTGGCGATGAAGATTGGAAACTGCAGCATCAAGTTTTTTTTCTCCATTTTCTGCCGATGTATTTCAGTTTTTGATTTGTTTACAAAAGTTTATGTTTCTTTAAATTTTACCTTTCTCAATTATGTTATCAAAAGTGCTATTTTTGTCGATGTAAGAGCTTTTAAAAATGCAGTATCTCATAATTTTTCATATTTCTGCATGTGATAGCTGGGAGCCTTGAAACCTAAGGATTAATGACTGATGCCCGAGTCTAACTCCCATTTCTTGTGTATATATGGTCGTAGTTGTTGGCTTGAGCAATAGAGATCATGAATTAGTTTCTAATTTCTATTTTAGAGTTAAAACATAGTGTTGTTGGTGCTGTGATTGATGTTAATTGAGGTGCGTAAATAAATTTGAATTAACTTTACATACGAAAATCTAAATGACTTTAATTTCATAAATTTGAATTTCAAAATTAACTTGTAATATAAACTCTTAAATTTTCAGAAGATGCAATATATTTCTCTTTAAATCCTCTCTAATTTTTTTAATTTAGATTAATGACTCTCACGGTTAGGAGACTGTAAACTACAACATTTTATGAAATTTTTGTATTCTTTGGTACCTATTTTACTCACTTAGTAATCTAATTCTTACCTTGTTTGATGTTTGTATCACTCCAGCGTCATGTTGATGATTTGAGTTACTTACTTCTTGGAACCTCAACCGATCATCAATCTGTCTGCTTCCCTTGGTGTTTGGAGCTTCAACCTTTAGATGATTTTGTGCATTGGTGAAACTGATCTGTGGGTGATTACGGGTTGCCTTAGGCCAACCCTTCTCTCATGTTTGGAATGACGGAGATGCTCCTTTTTTTCTTGGATGGAGATTTTTTTTTTCATTCCAGTTTTATTTTTATGTATTGGAAGCCATGTTTATATGCGAAGCAATTTTTGCTTCTATTTATAGATATAGATCAATATACTATGGCTCCAACAAAAAATTTGGATTTCAAAAATTTCTAGGAAATATAAGTCTTCAGAACCTGCAAAGTTGCTGTCTATAGTTGAGTTGATTGTATGTGACTGTTGAAATCTATTCCCAAAAGTTACCTGCAGAAGCCCATGTGATAAACAGTATTTAGATTTGATATTTTCCAGCGGGAAAGCTACAGTGGTTTTACGGTTGTGTTTTAGTATTATTATAGATTTAGGGGAAAAGAGGCGTTTATTCACTCCAAATCACTTCCAAACATCGCGAAACATCAAATCAAGGGAGAATTAATGCAATATCCATCCAATTAGATGCAAATTGAAGATCAAACTACAAAGATCAACATTTGGGGGAAATATTCTTCTCTACCTTCTCTTGTAATGGATTCTTTTACTCTTGTAATTGAATTGAACTCAATCAAAGGTATGAGTGGCCAAACAATTGTAGGATATTGGTTAAATGAAGCTTTGAATCTACCTATTTGATTGAATGTCTGTTTACCTTCTCGTAGCCAATTGCAACACAATATAACTTTTCATAGTCCAGTAGTGTAGTCATTAACCAACTATTTGATTGATTGGCGTCAAGATTGCAGTCATTCCATGGATTTAGATGTCGTGAATAGTGTGTTTGAATACATGTATTGATCCAATCCTTGTGTGGGGATAGCTTGTAGGTCCATAATCTACGAACCTTAAGGAGTGAAATACGATTTGATAACGTAACAACTTAAGAGTCCTATCTCATCAATTTCTTATTCACCTGTACTAAGGGGATTAGATAGTACAACGTGTATTGATCATTGCTACGAGAATTAAAGTTGGTTTATAGCATTCTATCATCTTTGTTGGTTTATTGCAAAGTTCATACCGATATCCACTTTCTCTCATTTGCGAATTCTATCAAATAGTGAGATTCAAATGTATTGTTTGTGAGATTGTTTGGAAAAGCCGAGTGAATCGTTGTCTTTACAATGGTAATTGACGAATTTATTTTCTTAGTGATTGTTAGTTAGTTAAGATTTAATTTCTTTGCCTAGATAAAAACTACTCAACGACTGAAGTTACTTGGATACAAGCACAACACAAAAGTAACTGGTAATCTAAGTAGGCGAACTAAGAAGAACAAGGATTAACAAATTTTATTTTTGATTAGCTAGAGGTTTGGTTGACTTTATTAATCGAATTTTTAGATTTTCAAGTTTTGGGTTGTCGGGGACTTCAATTAGTATGTTAATTGATATTAGGACTGGCAATTCGTGCGTGTTGGGTCGTTATCGTGTCGTGTCTTATCGTGTCGGGTCGTTATCGTGTTTGAGCTTAACAGGTTTGTGTCGTGTTCGTGTTTGAGCTTAACGGGTTCATGTCGTGTTCATGTTTGAGCTTAATAGGTTTGTCGTGTTTGTGCTCATTATTATCGTGCGTGTTATCGTGTCGAGTATAAATTCTTTAGTCCTAAGTGTAAACCTGGCGATTTCTATAAGGCAGATCCTTATCGTGTCAGGTCATTATTATGTCGTGTCATTATCGTGTCGTGTCATGTTTTATCGTGTCGTGTTGTTATCGTGTTTGAGCTTAACAGGTTCATGTCATGTTCGTGCTCGCTATTATCGTGCGTGTTCGTGTTGTGTTATCGTGTCGTGTAAGAAATTGCCAGCCTTTCTTGTTATTCGTAAAATTGTGTTGTTTGAAGTTCAAGTGTTTGTGAAATTGTTTGTTAGTATGATAATTGGAGTTTGTGGACTTTTGTAGGTTGTGCATGATCACAAGGTCCAAAGCTCGATTGTTGGAAGAACGTCGAAGAAAGGAAGGCATTGAAGAAGAGATGGAGAATAAACTAAAAGTGACCTCAGAGATGTTGGATGAATTGGAACGACAAGTAAAGGTATTGAAAGAACATCTCTATGGAAGACAAAGACCGCGAAGGACACTCCGAAGTGTATTCGAGAAGATGTCAGAAGGTGATTACCAATAACCAGAATATGGAAGAGTGTACCAAACGGTGAAGTTTGTGAAGGAATTTATTGAGAATGACTGGTGGATGAGCCAATTAGGTCTAATAAAAGAACAAGTTAATTTGTTAACGAGGACAAGTCAAATGTGTGAGGCGGTGAATGAAATAAGGTTTGATTAAAATGATAGGATACTTGAAGAGACTACAATGCAAGTATCAACCATTGCCAAGGAAATGAGTGAAACGAACCAAGAGTAGAAACCTTTAAGGGTCCCATAAATAATCACAAAGATGAGTTTCCATGTGATTAATGAGGCAATGGAAGATAAGAGGTAAATTTGATATATGAAGTCAAAAAAGAGGAGATAGTGGTGTTGCAAGAGGAAGAACCACAAAAGAAAGGTGAAGATCTACTAGAAGGAGATGAGGCAAATGAAGGCACCAAGGAAGATGTGAAGAAGAGCAATAGTGGGATGCCTTCGTAGGATGAAATTAAAAAAGTATCGGCCCTAGTAAGTCTATTGGAAGATGAGAGGTTGGTAACAAACATGGTTTGTGAAGCCAATGGAGGCGCATGTTGTTATCTTAGACACGAAGGATAAACTCAATGGAGAATTTGTGGTGGATTTTATAGTGAAGAGAAGTTTGGATGATACCTCGGAGATTACATCTAAGATGGAAGCACTACTTTTGCCATTAAGTTTGTCAAGACCTTCAAACCTCCTTACAAGGATGAGAGGGGCATAAGAAAGAACATGGTGAACGAGTTGCTTCCGATAAAGGTGCGAACAAGAGAGAAAGGTATATCCAAAATCTACAAGATTTTTGACAACGGATGAACATGTTAAGATTGTCGAGCTACGGACTTTAATCGAAGCGTTTGATGGGTGGCATCCCAACCATTTTTCTTTCTTTTGTTTTAACTCTTGCTTAGATAGATTATAATTTTGTCTCATAGTAAAATAGCCTTTACATTGTTTTGAGTTGATAATGGTGTCCCTTATGAATTTTTAATCGCTTGATTTGTTCTTTGGCAGGGTATATACCATGTGGGAATGGAGCGTGATGAATGAGGAGTCGAGCGCAAGCCCTTTTTGCAAACTTAGTTCTTCTAGACTAAGTTTAAGGGATTTTAGGGGGATATTTCAGTTGTCGGTTTATCCTCTTTCACTCTATCTACTTTATTCCTTCATTCTATCCACTTTATGATTTAGCTATGTGATTCTAGTATTTCCCCCTTATGATTGATGTTGTTACAATTGGAGTTGGAATTTGAATTTGAATTTTATTCGATGTGGTTGTATAAAGTTGTGTGATATAGATGTGTTGGATATTTGAATTATTTTATCTATTTTTAATGGCTTGGATTCGAGGTTAATTGCTTTATTATTTTAGATCGCTTTTTATGGGTATTTGATGTTTGGTTTGTGGAATGTATAGTGGAGCTAGTGGAGAAATGTTTAATTCGTTTTAGATTTTGGGAATGGTTTGCTGGTGGAAAGATGTTTGAATGAGATAATTGGTTGAATGTTTGTTCATATCTTGATGAGCTTATCTCGTGGAAGTAAATTGGTAGTGAAACTTTGTCTTGGTCGATATGGGCTATTGTTGAAGGAGATTTATGCTCAAAGAAGTGGTGTCTTTGTCTTAGTGTAGTACGTACAATAAGGCCGATGGAGCGGTTTGATCACGTGGATGCTGATGGGTAACACTTTCTAACTCTCTTTTTTGCCAATGAGATTGCATTTGTTGATTGTGTGATAGTTGTTGCTTAGGTTTGTGTATGCTTGTGTGGAGTGTTGAACGCAATTCGGACTTGAGATTTACTCTCGACGAACTTGTGGAGTTTTGATTCTTAGTTAAACCAATGATAGGGCGAAATTATTGATATCAAAGCATGCTACAATTATACTTTGGAATTGCCAAGATTTTTCCGTGTTAATGCTAAGAACTTGACAAAAGCCTTGAGATTTGAGCCTTGATATGGTCATATTTTTTCCGAGATTGAGAGTGAGAAATCTAGAACTTGTAGCCATTCTCTAGCTGTTTGCATGAATTTTTTACTAGAATATGATATTAGACCATCGATTCCTAGTTCTACCTTGAACATTGGGGGTATAAGGTGTTCTATTTGATTGTTATTTGCATTTCATACCATTGTTTCCCGTGATTGAGCTTAATTGGAGAAATTCTTTGAGATATGCTTAGGAACAAGTTTGGGAGATGTGTGTATGAGGATAAATACGAATGTGTGAGTGTGGGTTGGGAATTGATCATTTTGTGAATTTGGATCATGTTTTTTGAGTAAAGAAAGGAATAGAAAAGAAAAGAAAAATGATGTGTGGAAAAGAATAGAAAAAAGTTGGAAAGAATGAAGGGTGCAAGTCAATAAGAAAAAGAGCACCCACGAAAAAAGAATGAGTATTGTGAAAAAGAAAAAAAAGAGAGAAAAACATGAAAAGTGCATGGTGAAAAACAAAAGAAAGAGGAAGTGATGTAGAATAAGCCTCGGGATGGTTGTTGACGAACAATTGCTAGGGGATTTTGGGATTTTATAGGAATGTTGTCAATTTGGCCCAAAATCACCTACCTTTTGCCTACCACGTTACAACCAAATCAAAGACCTTCTTAATTCTAGAATCAAGCTCGTTGTAGTATAGTGGTGAGAGAGGATGCAAGCCTATGAAAATCGAACTTGATATCTCGTGCTTGAGTGAATGGTCCCTAAACACGAATGGGAGTGAATTTCATTGTCCAACCAATTTTTTTCAGAGGATTGAGTCTCGTATTGACCGTTGCACAAATTTAGGAGATAATCTCGTTTGATTGAGGCATGCTAAGGTTGACATGATGAGCTATGAGGTATTGCACTAAGTAGGAAGATTGTTTTACTTTGTTTTGATTGAGGACAATCAAAGGTTCATGTTTGGGGGATTATGATATGTGTGTGAAATGACCACTTTATTGATGCATTATTGTGATTTTTCATGTTTATTTCACCCACATATTATAGTTTTTTGTTTAGATTTCATGTGTTTTTGAGTTTGTTTGCGATTGAGTTATGTAGGCGAGCGTTTAAGCTTATATCCACAAGTTAGGCCGATTGTTGGAGTGATTTCGACCCAGATTTGGTAAATGTTGAAAAGATTTTGACCCAGATTGAGTGTGAAGAGCTAAAGGGGTTAAACTGAGAGCAAAAATTAACCCAACCCCATTTGGGTTCGGTCGAAATTCTTCCCCTGTAGGTCAAATTTTGACCCAACCCAATCTTTTCTCGGTCAAAATTTTCTCCACAGAGGGCTAATTTTGACCAAACCCAATCTATGTAGAGCAAACCCGTGCAGGATTTCTTGGAGTTTCTGACATTCTTGCCATCTCGGTCGAAATCTTCTTGTCCAAGGTGAATGTTTGGTGCATTCACTTACTATAAAAGGGGGAAATCAAATTGGTGATGAACTTTTGGCATTTTTAAAAGACAATAAGGGGAAAAGAGGCAGTTATTCACTCCAGATCACATCCAAACATCTCCAAACATTAAATCAAGGGAGAATCAATGCAATATCAATCCAATTAGATGGGAATTGAAGATGAAACAACGAAGATCAACATTTGGGGGAAATACTCTACTCTACCTTCTGTTGTAATGGATTCTTTACTCTTGTAATTGAATTGAACTCAATTAGAGGTATGATTTGCTAAACAATTTTAGGATATTGGTTGAACGATGCTTTGAATGTATTGATTTGATTGAATGTTTGTTTACCTTCTCCTAGCAAATTGCAACACACTAGAGCTTTTTCTTAGTCAAGTAGTATAGGCATTAAACTATTTGATTGATTGGCATCGAGATCGCAGCCATTCCACATATTTAGATGTCGTGGTTAGTGTGTTTGCATGCAAGTATTGACCCAATCATTTTGCGGGGATAGCTTGTAGGTCCATAATCTACGAACCTTAGGGAGTGAGATACGATTCGATAACGTAATTGCTTGAGAGTCCTATCTCATCAACTTCTAATTCACCGGTACTAAGGGGAATAGATAATATAGGGTGGATTGATCATTGCTAAGAGAATTAATGTTTGTTTATAGCATTCTAGCATCTTTGTTGGTTTATTTCAAAGTTCATATTAATATACTCTTTCTCTGATTTGTAAATTCTGTCGATTCTGAGATTCAAACGCATTTTTTGTGAGATTGTTTGGAAAAGCTGAGTGAATTGTTGTCTTCACATTTGTGATTGAAGCATTTTGTTTCTAAGTGATTGTTAGTTAGTTAAGATTTAATTTCTTTGGCTAGATAAAAACTACTCAATGATTGAACAACACAAAAGTAACCGGTAATCTAAGTAGGTGAAATAAGAAGAACTTGGATTGGAAAATTTTATCTTTGATTAGCTAGAAGTTTGGTTGATTTCATTGATTGAATTTTTAGCATATGACGTAGTACACCACGTGCCCAACATTTTTGATCTTTTGCCCAAGCACGACCCAAGTTACCCTATCACTGGTGTTGGGGCCACGACCTAAGCACACCTACATGGACCCATACATGATGGCTAATACCCGACTCCAAGCTCTGTGGAAAACTCTAAGCACGTAGCTCCAGAGCTGCGCAGGTGCAGCTTGCAGACCCACTTCAAGTTGGAATGGGATGCAGCTGAGATGAACAGGTCGCGAAGTGGAACCCCACACCTCGAGACCTCCTCGAGGAAATAATCACACACACCTTCTCAAGGGAGGTCGTCCAGGAAGATGCCCAACTAAGGTCTTCAATGCAGCAGCTCGTGGATAAGTCAAAGTAATTGCCAAAAAGGCGCAGGCGGTAGCAGTTGCCCCTATCTCTTCGGAGGTGGAGCAAACAACTCCTAAATTTGAAGAGAACCTAGCGACTAGGGTATTGTATTTGTAATTGACTCCCCAATGAAATATAAATAGGGGTAGTCAACCTCATTTCGACACATTTTTACGGTTTTTATATGTAACGCACACTTTTGGCTTAGCTGTAACTATGTCAACTTGCTTCAACTTATTGCGCACTTGCTTTACATTCAATAACATGGTTCTAACTTTATTTTATGTATTTGGTTTATCATCAATTAATTATTTGTCAATTGTTGTATTTTTCTTGAATTTTGCATAAAGTTAGTAGAATAGAAGAAGATGTTCCAGAAGAAGCTTGACTCGTCGAACCAATTGCTCAAAGCAATCTTTAAGTCATACCTGAAGTTACAGGAAGAAAACACGGCACTTTGCCAGAAACCTTACCCATATCCACAGACAATGAAGGAGCTCATAATTCAAGAGATCGATGGATTGAGGGTGACCACCGCCAATTTGCCAGTGAAATCTAAATGAGAGCATCAGAACCAGTCAGGACTACGTATTGTGCACTCCTATAGGGTAGGGAACTGATTTTGACTTTTCGAAAAAAGACCCTGGGACATAAATCAACCACACAAAAATGTCACGGAGATGATATAACAAGCCTTTAGAGTTAGGGAATCAAGAATATAGATGAAAATGGAGGAGTACAACTCGCTGTTAGGAAAAGTATTGGGGATGCCGGCTCCTGAGAAGATCATCCTGCGAGACAGCTTTGATGAGTCCCCATTTTCCTCCAAGATAGCTGAAGCGGAGATGCCCTCGAAGTTTGCTCAACCAGCGTTTGTGTTATATGATGGGACGACTGACCCAAAAAGTTATATAGCGCTATACAAGTAAAAAATGCTAGCCGCATCTATCCCAAATTGCTTACGGGAGGCGGGCATGTGCAAAAATTTTAGATCGAGTCTGATGGGACCTGCTCTACAAAATTTGTAAACCTACCCCAGGGAAGGATCAGATCATTTGAAGAACCACACTTGATATTTCTGAGGCGGTATTCTAGCAGTGATACGCTAAAAACTCGATTAACTAAATCAGCCAAACCTCAGGCAAATCAAGAATAAATTTTTTCAATCCAAGTTCTTCTTAATTTGCCTACTATGATTACTAGTTGCTATTGTGTTGTGCTTGTATCCAAGTAACTTCAATCATTGAGTAAGGTTTTAATCTAAGCAAAGAAACTGAATCTTATCTAACTAGCAATCACTAAGAAATTAAATGCTTCAATCTAAATTATCAAGACAACACCTCACTTTTCTTTTCCACTACAAGCTCAGAAACAATACGATCAAATCTCACAAATTGATTGAATTCACAAATGAGAGAAATAGGATATTGGCATAAATGTTGTAATGAACAACCAAAGGATGATAGAATGCTCTAAACGATCGTTAATCCTTTTACTAATGATCAACCCACCCTTTTCTATCTAATCCCTTTAAAACCGATGAATTAGAAGTTGATGAAATAAGATTCTGAAGCTGTTCTGTTATCAAATCATATCTTATTCCCAATGGTTTGTGGATTATGGACCTACAAGCTATCCTGCACAAGGATTGGGTCAACACATGCATGCAAACATACTAATCATGACATCTAAATCTACGGAATGGGTGCAATTTCGATACCAATCAATCAAGATATTGGTTAATGCATACACTACTTGACTATGAAAATGCTCTAGTATGTTGTAATTGACTAGGAGAAGGTAAACTGACATTCATTCAACTTAATAGATTCAATACATTATTCAACCAATATCCTAAAATTGTTTAGCCACTAATACCTTTGATTAAGCTCAATTCCATTACAAAAGTAAGAGAATCCATTACAAAAGAAGGTAGAGAAGAGTATTTCCCCCAAATGTTGATCTTTGTGGTTGAATCTTTGATTTCCTCTGCAATTTGTATCTAATTGGATAGAGTTTTCATTAATTCTCACTTGATTTGATGTTTGGAGATGTTTGGAAGTGATTTGGAGTGAAGAATCGTATTTTTTTCCCTAATTATCTTTAAAAATGCCAAAAGTTCTAAACCAACTCGATTTCCCACTTTTTATAGTAACTAACATCACCAAAATTTTGCCCAAGAGAAGATCGATTCGAAAGAGATGGCCAAAAACTCAGAAACTTATAGAAAAACCCGCAATAGATCTCCCCAAATAGAGAAATCTCGATCTAAATTTTACCTATGTAGAGCAAATTTTGACCGAGACCAGAATGGGTTGGGTCGAAATCTGACCTACAGAGGCAGAATTTGGACCGAACCAAAATGGGGTTGGGTCAATTTTTGCTTTCTGATTCACCCCTTCAGCTCTCCACGCTCCATCTGGGTTGAAATCCTCTCAAAATGTGCAAAATTTGAGTTGAAATCACTCCAAAATTTGGCCTTAATGCTTAAATCCAAACAAAAACCTAAGATATGTGGGTGAAAAAAGCATGAATAATAACAATAATGCATAAGTAAAGTAGTCATTTCACACATATATCAAGCAACAGGTACCTGAACAAGCACCTCATCGACCTGTACTTGGTGGTGCAGGGGCCTAGAGAATCCTTCCCCTCCTACCTATCCCTACTCAACAAGGAGGTCATCGTTGCACCCTTACTATCAGTCACACCAATCATATGCAGTTGCACCTGCAAAAGCACCTTATGTACTTGAGTACAATCTGTCGATAGATGCGGATAGCCTAGTCAAATTCTGTCCTGAAGAAGATGTCTAACGAGGTTATGTGACCAAAGAAAATGGAAGCCAACCCAACAATGAGGGATCCAAAGAAATATTGTGAATTCCACGGAGACCATGGACACACGATCGAGGAATGCCGAGCGCTCATGCTTGAGAGAATCGAGTTTCTTAAGAAAGGACTGTTAAAGGAGTACCACACGGATAGGGGCAAAAAGGAGGACCAAGATAAGAAGAAGGTGGACAAGCCCAAGTCGCGCATAACTGTTAGAACAATATAAATCATCATCGGAGGATCTGAGTTACGTAGAGTAACCCATTCTTCGGTGAAGAAAATCCAGCGCATAATGAGGGAAGATAACTCCATCCCAAGGAAGAACCCCGAGCATGAGCCTATCAAGTTCAACTGCGATGAATCGCCGGGGCTCCACCACTTGCATCACGATGCACATGTAATCTCCAAGCTAATCTCCAATCGCCTGGTGAAAAGAATCCTCATTGACAAAGGCAATTCGGCCAACATTCAATTCATACGGACTCTGCGAGACATTAAGATTACCGAGGATAAGAACATACTAGAATTGACGACCCTGATAGGATTCAGTGGTGAAAGGAAAATTACTAAAGGAATGATAAGCCTTCCAACCTACTGTGGGGGTGAGCAGCTCGATGTTAATTTCACAATAGTGGACACACCATCATCCTACAGCTAGGGAGACCTTTGCTACACAACATAAAGGTCGTCCCCTCCACCTATCATCAGATGGTGAAGTTTCCCACTATCTGGTGGATACAGACCATGAAAGACAAACAAAACACCTCAAGAGAGTGCTATTATTCGTGTCTCAAGTCCGTATGTAGTCAAGAGTGCTCAGAATCATCTCACCCAAATAAGGTGCAGGTTGTGGAAGAGCTCGAAGAGGTCAACCCAGCGAAAACATGAGAAGAACAATCTTCATTAGAGCGAACATGGCGCACAACTTGTGCGAAGATTTAGTCCGATTTCTCAGAGAAAGAATGATATGACCAACATAGATCTAAAGATTATGATGCACAGATTGCCGACGGATCCAGAATGGTGGCCAATACAACAAAGACGAAGGTGTTTTGCACCTGACAAGAATGATGCAATCAAAGAAGAGGTGCAAAAGGTCTAAGATGCGAGAGTAGTAAGGGAGTTAAAATACCCAATCGGGCTGGCCAATGTGGTAGTCGTCAAGAAGAAAAATGGGAAGAATAGAGTATGCGTGGACTTCACAGACCTCAAAAAGGCATGCCCATAAGATTTGTACCCCCTCTCGTATATTGATAATATCATGAACGTGACATCGGAATACGAAATCTTGAGCTTCACAGACGCGTTCTCCAGCTACCATAAAATACACATGCATTCGGATGATCAGGAGAATTCGGCCTTCATGAGAAACAATGGAATCTATTGTTATAAAGTAATGTAATTTGGGCAAGAGAATGCTGGCTCGGCATACCAACGACTTGTTAACATGATGTTTGAACCCCTCATTGGAAAGACGATGGAGGTATACATAGATAACATACTTGTAAAATCAAAAGAGCAAGCTGGAACATCAAGCACCTCAAAGAGCCATTCAACATATTCGACAAGTACAACATGAAGCTCAAACCAGTTAAGTGCTAGTTTGGGGTCGTGTTAGGGAAATTCATAGGCTAAATTTTAACAAAAAGGCGAATCAAAGCTGACCCAATGCAAGTAAAGGCGATAACCACTATTGCACACCCTCGCAACCTAAAGGAGGTGCAGCGGCACATGGGAAGGCTAGCAACCCTCATCAGATTCAACTTGAGGTACTCCGAGAAGATTTTTCAACAACAAACTACAACTAAGAAACTTTAAGGAGGGGGACTTGGACGAAGAGTATTCCTGAACACCAAAGATCGCAACATGGAAAAGTTCCCACCTACATGGGAGGGACCCTACCATGACTGTAGAGTAGTCGGTCGAGGTGCATACAACCTAATCACAATAGAAAGAAGAGAAGTCGTGAATTCAAGGAACGTCAAGCACCTCAAAAAGTATTATCAATGAGTGACAATTTAGCAGCTGGGCACCCCACATACGCCTTTCTTAAGCTTTTTCTTTTTTCAGATTTTAATTTTTATTTGTCGCTCATACTAACATAAGCGTCGGAGGGGCGATGCCCACACTTACGCTTTTGATCTTTGAAGGTACTCAGGCGTGAAAAAACGAGGCAACCTCAACCCTCAAACATATACGCTACCTTATGCTTTCTACTTTGTAACAAAAATTATTTTTTTTAAACCATTACTAATTTGGGCGTCGGATGGGGCGATGCTATATGCATCACCCACACTCACCGAATTTACGACAGGGCATCCACATCAAGCTACTAAGTCACACTTTCCAACTAACATCATTAGCACGGGAGACAGCCCACTCACGCAAAGAAACAAACAATTAAAATAGATATGTCTCTTTCAACCTTATATATTCTTACTACCTGCTCATGCCATTTATAGGTTTGTTAGCTCAAGCGTTAAAAGGATAATGCCTAAAATACCATCCCGACGAACCCCGATGCCTACCACTAACATGTTGTTGGGATTATTATACTGAAAGCATATATGATTAAGTGTTTTGTACACTGGTCTTCATATATGTTGCCACAGCAATGCTCGCTGTCTGATGAAACAAACATACAACGAACCATAATATCCTATTATCTCGCCTATAGGGATGATCATATGGTGTGTAGGAGATCACAGAGGATCATATGAGTCATTTGACATAGCGAGATATAAACAGTATCACAGTTGAGACGGTCCATGGATAGGCTGTCGGTTTAAGCTGCGACACATCGGTTCATAAGTGGGCTTATCCTAGCTACTTGATGTGTTGGTACGTGGTTATGTATTGATGGGATCAACAGCGGGATATGCCATTCTCATTGACATATGAATGAGCCAGATCCCTAACGTACACAGATTGACCACGCTTTGATTTACTAGAGTGGCGAGTCTTACATGTACTCTAATACTTGTATTTTGGGTGTTGGTAATTTGTGTTTGGCCTGCTTAGTCTGGACGTTTAGGTAAGCATATCCGTTTCACGATGGTGACATTCCCTGAGGAGCTCACAAGGTTCATTATGCTAAACCCTGCAGGTTGAATTATTTAATTCAGGCATAAGTAAAAATGAGTGAGTGGTATTACTCAGGAAATAAGAGATTAATTAATTGTGGCTGATTGTCATAAGCCAAATTAATTAATGAATGTCTAAAACCTTAAATATGTGGATCATGTTAGTTTGGTGTAACCCGTTCCTAATAACGTGGTAATAAAGGGGCGATTCAACATTGTTACCGTGGTGAAGGTTATAACAATGTTTTATTAAATAATTATGTTCTGGGTTGAACAAGGAAGGATTAATTAATAAAGAGGGCCCACTTTATTATTTGCATCTGGTCCCTGGTCTGGCCCATGAACTGCTCACAGCCCATTAGGGTTAGGGTTTCTCAAAACCCTAACACTATATAAATGCCTTCTCTCTATCAGATCAAATAGGAATTGGGGTTGTTCAGTACATTGAAAATTGAGAGAGAGTGGCGGTGGCTATCTGAGGGAGGAACTTGATCGATTTTTCCAGATCTCGGATTCAACTTGTTAGATAATCCTCACCAGATTTCCAAGGAGCAAGGGAACAGATCAGAAGATCAGATCTGTAGGAACAACTGTTTATCACCGGCTTTCAGATTCAGATC
Source organism: Plectranthus barbatus (assembly GCA_026898455.1). NCBI lineage: Eukaryota > Viridiplantae > Streptophyta > Magnoliopsida > Lamiales > Lamiaceae > Plectranthus > Plectranthus barbatus. The sequence goes on along the minus strand of JAPKLW010000035.1, from coordinate 120,616 downwards.
CAGATCCATTTCATCGTTGTTGGCTCCGATCTAGATCTGCAGATCAAATGGTGAAATCAGGTATTCTCTAAATCCATCCTCTGCAATTAATTTTGTCGGAGCATGCATAGGATCTCATGGTTTATTTAATTGAAATTTGTTTTTTGGTATTCTAAGAACGATCCTTGGCAAGAATTTAATTAATGGCAAGTCGTGTTGTCTATCGTAGACTCAAACCCTATAATTGGTATCAGAGCCAGGTTCATGTTCTTGGGCTCTATCTTGGATAAATTGAGATTAAATAAATATGTATGTTCATGGATGGATTTAAATTGTCATGGATGTTTTATTCTCGTGACCTTCTCGTTTTTGGATCCGTTTTTCACCATGAGAAAATCCGTGGTTAGATTTGATTGGAAATCATGTAATAGATCTAGATCTATTTTTTGCATTTTCATTGTTAATCAAATCTGTAAAATATGAGATCCGGAAGAATGAAGACACGAAGAACACAGTCAAGAAATCATGACGGTTTTAGCATCAGTCCAGATTCAGCCGCAGGCGGCGAAGGCAGGCGGCGACGCGGCAGAACTTGGTTCTGCAGTGTGGCTGGGCCGCGCCCAGTTTACTCCTGCTGCTGCTCGTGTTTTTGGCGAGCGTGGTAGTCCAGGCGACGTGCGAACGTGAAGCAGTCCAACGAGGAAGGATGCCGGAGTGCGGCCTGCGGGTGGCGGTGGCGGGGATTCCTCCCTGCGGTTGGGCCGCGCCCGCTTCGTTCTCTCTCTCATGTTTCAGACGACGAGGGCATGGCCGGCAAGCTCCCTGGCATCACGACGGAGGTGGCGAGAGCAGGCAGAGCTGCGCGCGGCTGCGCGTGGCGCGACGAGTTTGCTGCTGCTTCTCTCCCGCTCGGTTGGGCTGGATGTGACTCGAGCCAAAGGTGGCTGGACTGGGGCGTGGCGTGCGCTGCATCGACGATCGACGGCGACGTTGCAGACGATGCGGGCGGTTGCAAGCAGCGGCGAGAAGCCGTGCGACCGTGTTTCATTTTCTGCTGCTTCTCCCCGCTCGCTTCAGTCGCCGGAAATTGCAACAACTGCTGCTGCTGCTGCCGGTGATGACGGAGAAGAAGATGGCGTCGCAGGCGACAGGCTGGGCACGAGTGCCGGCCGCATGTGGCGGCCGGACTGGCGGCTGGCGGCGGCTGCAAGGAGGGTGGCGGCTAGGGTTTCCAAACCTAGGGTTTGGTTGCTCATGTTGGGCCAGAAACCCTAATTTGCAGCCCAACTGCTATTTTTTCAGCCCGATTCAGATTTCAAGTCCAACGAAGGCCCAGTTTGAAGATCTGTACTGAGAATTAAATCTTGTAATTGTTTGATTTAATTTATTTCCATGTAATCGCATCTGAGGGGCCACGAGAATTTATTTGTTTATTTATTTTTTCTCGTATTGATGTTATTTATTATGTGCACACTAGTAAATAATAGGAAGCATGTTTATTTGCTTTAATTATTTACTGTTATAAGCATGTTGCAATTTAATTTTTGAGCATGTCTTATGTGATTTATTTTATGTTTTAAATTATGTCTATAAATTCCAGGATCATATTAATTTATGAAGGAATTTTGGGTGTGACATAATTTATGGCAACATAAAATAATGTGTGCGCATGAAACCTTTAGAATTAAAATACTAAGCTGGATTTTGGTTCTTTTCTAACCAAAATCATTAGACCCCCACAAATACGACCTCTCATTGGAAGTAAGGTATCTCGAAGTGTAAACGTCTGCTGAAGCAGCTTACGTTAGAGGTCCCTTACCGGTTCTAATGCGATGAGGTTTCTAAATAAAACATTTAGTTTAAGATGAGAAGTGGGAGCCTCTAAGCAAACGTCTGCTGAAGCGGCTTGCATTGAGACAACTTTCACTGGTCTCTAAGATTAAACTAAATGAGATAACAAAGGATGTTAAGGGCAGGACGCATGGGTCTAGTACGTATGTCGAATCGCCTTTTAATATCTGGAGTTAGGCTTGTGATTATTTTGGCTTGGATGTTGCCTGGAGTATAACTCATGAATGATGTCCCTGCTCCGGATAAGTGAACATGGTCTTAAGATCTCCAATATTAAATTCTTTTGCTTAAGATACCTGGCATGTTAAGATATTAAAGGACCTATTTTGGTCTGGTTGAGCGTTTGCCGTAAACGTCTACTGAAGCAGCTTGCGGTAGATTAGCTTGGGTAATTGGAGGAAGCAAATTGCATTGTTTTATCCAAAGGTTCTTTGCATATTTATTTCAATTGTTCGTAGTATGTGCTTACTTTAATTCGCTTATTTGTTTTCAGATATGTCAATTATTGCATCACTCATCAATTGTATCGTACAAAATTCCTTGACTGGTCCGAATTTTCCTGTATGGAAAAGTGACATTGTCAAGCTCTTGCATTCATTTGGACATTTGTTTGTTCTGCAAACTCCCTGTCTGAGTTCGCCGACTGATACATCTTCCGATGAGGAGCGTGCACAGTATCACATGTGGATGTGGTCGAATGGCATGGCCAGACAATATATCTTGGCTGGTATGTCAGATGCACTGCGTCCTCTTTATAGTGATGTATGGCTTGCGTGTGACATTATGCGACGTCTTGACGTAGCATATGGCGGACTCGATGGACATGCTAGATCCAGTCTTATCAAGCGTATTGTAAGACAGAAAATGGGTCAAAACTGTTCTGTACGTGAACATGTGGAATTGCTCATCCAGCTCATAGATGAGTACACATTAATGGGTGGTCAAATTGACAATGATGTCAAAATTGACTTGATACTCAACACGTTACTGAAGTCATTCGATGACTTCAGAATTTCTGTTGAGAAAAACAAGAGTGAGTATACTGTTCACAGTCTGCTCAAGGATCTTGTATCAACAGATGCTTCTTCAGTCTTTTCTGTGAGTCACTCTGATTTGCTTCCGAGTCGAAAGAGTGATGTCAAAGAAAAGTGGAATGAAGGAAGCAATGCGAGTAGTCTTGCCTTATCAGTTCATTCCAGATCTCTTGCTAAAAGTTCTTCTAAATCGTATCGTAATGACATGAAGAAGAAGAATAGTAAAGGAGAGAACAAAGGAAAGAAAGATAACAAGAATGACAAATGTTTTAAGTGTGGCAAGAAAGTTTACTGGAAGTAAATTGTTCAAGTTTGATAACTAAGGGACAAGGTACGTCATCTTTTGCATTGTTTGTTGAAACATGTTTAGTATCGGTTTTCTACTCCTTAGTGGGTAGTGGTAACTGAGGTCACTAATCGTGTTTGCTACACTTTGCAGGGAATCAAGCTTAAGGCTTGAAGATGGCGGGATTACCATCTCCAAGATTGATGCTTGAAGTTGCTACTTCAGCTGATGGAGATTTTACTTTGAGTTTATGTTAAAAACTCTGTTTTAATTCAAGTTTCTGAAGAGATGTTGTTTTGATTTTGATAAACATATCTTTCATCTATTGTAATGGATTATCAGTTATTCAATAGAGTTTATCTATCATGAATGAATAACAGTGTTTTCTATTATTGATGATTATCTCTTCAATACTTGATTACATAAACTATCAGTGTTCTAAGGTATAATTTAAAAGAATTTCTATAGAGATAGGTTACATCAGTCTAAGTAGTTTTAAGTAATTCATGGAATTATGGATTCATTCCAGGTATTCCTAAGAATGGTACTTATGACAACTACTTAGAGGTATAAGATGGTAACCAGGCCTTTTAATGGGCGATTGTATCTCTATAGGTTATTTCGTGTTTGCTCTAGTTTGTTGGTTTGAGTCTACTTCCGCAGTTTCCTTAACAGGCATTGATACTGTAATCGTTTAAGATTTGGATATGTTTATCTAATTCACTACAAGTCTTAGTCTCTTGCTTTAATCAAGAGCGTTCAAGACTAAGGTAGAGAATAAGTTAAAGAAGACCGTAAAAACATTATGGTTTATTCATAATGGTATATCTTAAGTGATGGGGTTTTACAGTATCTGGAAGAGCAAAGGGAATGCATCCCAGATAACTACACCTATTATCCCTCGATTGGGATATTGTAGGTAAAACGAAATGAGATTCTTTAAAAGTTTATAAGTTATGCCAGCTTTGCCAAATTTTTGTTTTTGGGAAGAGCGCCAAAAGCAGTTGTGTGTTTGCTTAATCTAGTGCCTTCTAATTTAGTTCCAAATACCCTAGCAGACCTTGACTCTCTCAAAAGGGCAATGATGGGTAATTCGGTTGTTAAGCTGATGTAGGAAACTGATTGGTTGGAAGAAAGGTTTAAGCTAGTACTGCTTTGTGGGCTATTCCAGGTAAACGAAAAGGATGGTTGCATTGTATGTCCTAGATACAAGTAAGTTGTATAGGATGAAACCATGAATCCAAATGTGAGTCTATTCTCTAATGTTTTAGAGAAGTCAATTCAAATCCATCAGGAAATACCCCGTGGCATATTGAGCATACCTTGGAAGGTATGGTACCAATTGCACGGTCACCTGTGTAAGGTGGTAAACCACAAATTAATGCACCATTAACTGACAACGTAAAATGAGCATCGTTGCAGTGGGAGGTTGCCTTAACAGGCCTATTAGTACTAGTTCGTGGAAACAGTCTCCGGACTTGCTCCCAGCTAAACAAACAACATCGTACTTATCCCTTAAAGTGCAACGAAGCTGTTAAGACAAAAGATGCAGTTTAATGACGTCAAGTCATGAATTTAGAAATGAATCAGTAAAGGTTATGGTTGTGTATCAGGATCAGTGATTGCCAAATAGCTTACCCGCTATAAGCAACTGATTGATATACAAAAAAAGTGCTCGAATGGCAACCTAGTCTATTCGAGAGTCTAGGTTGGTGAGTAAGGTATGTTTCACAACAAGACTTTCTCACTGGTTGCAATTATTAAACCCATTCGAATTCTTTTAACCATAACATCACATATGAATCTAAATATCTTGAAGATGGATGACGTCATCCGTATTTTATAAACGGGTACCTTGATAAAAGGTGACAACATCTTTATCCAACAACCAGATAAGTTATGTGCAAAGCATCATGTCTGGAAGCCAAGGTAGTTCAAGTATGAACTTAAGGGAGCTTTAAAGTCATGAAATAGACATTTCGATATTGTCTATAGAGAATGAGAGTTTCATGTACCAGTTATGCGTCAGCGGAAGCGTGGTTTTCCTTGCACATTATGTAGATGGTATTTTCACATTCGGAAACGGTGTGGAGATATTGTCAGGCATAAAGGATGGTTATCCGAATAGTTTCAGAAGTAGGACTTATGAGATCTTGGAACATCTTTTGAATTAAAGTCTTGTGTGGTCACAAGAAAATGATGTTCAGGTATGTCAAGTCGCTTAAATTGATTCTGTGGTGAGTCGTTCATAGCAAGAAAGATTGTTATCATTCTATATTGTAAATGAACGAAGTTAGATATTTGTACTGCTATAAGCATGTTAAACATATATCAGTTCAACTCTGGATAGGCACATTGCTTAGTGAATGAGCCTTGTGAGTTGAATGGCATCGGATATCCAAGAGGATCATAAGGAAAGGAAATCGACCTCTAAATCTGTGTTGGCCTAGGAGGAGGAGTTATAGGAATTCAACACAGTAGTGTGTTGCGGATTCCGATATGAAGGCTGAGTTTTTGACAGTTTCATTAGCTTCGCAAGAAGCAGTATAACTCCGGTGTTATCCTCTATAGGTGTTTGTTCTGAGTTTGCCTAATAAAATCACATGGAAATGTAATCATGTTGGTGCAATGACAATCTCAAGGGAACCCAAGACTCACAAGGTGGTGAAACACATAGGATGTGTGGTATCACATCATACGAGAAATCATGACAAGAGGTGACGTGAATGCAGTGGGAGTGATTGACAATATAGACACACTTAATACTTTGATAAAGCAATGGTATTATGCTTTATGTATAAGTGGGAGATTGTTGGGATTATATACTGAAAGCATATATGATTAAGTGTTTTTTGTACACTGGACTTCATATATGTTGCCACAACAATGCTTGCTGTCTGATGAAACAAAAATACAACGAACCATAATATCCTATTATCTCGCCTATAGGGATGATCATATGGTGTGTAGGAGATCATAGAGGCTCATATGAATCGTGTGACCTAGCGAGATATAAATAGTATCACAGCTGAGACGATCCCTGGATAGGCTGTCGGTTTAAGTTGCGACACATCGGTTCATTAGTGGGCTTATTCTAGCTACTTGATGTGTCAGTACATGGTTATGTATTGATGGGATCAACAGTGGGATGTGCCATTCTCATTGACATATGAATGAGCCAGATCCCTAACATACTTCCTATGATCTTAAACCTAACTGAAGGATAAGGGGCACACACAGATTGACCACACTTTGATTTACTAGAGTGGCGAGTCTTACATGTACTCTAATACTTGTATTTTGGGTGTTGGCAATTTGTGTGTGGCCTGCTTAGTCTGGACGTTTAGGTAAGCATATCCGTTTCAGGATGGTGACATTCCCTGAGGAGCTCACAAGGTTCATTATGCTAAACCCTGCAGGTTGAATTATTTAATTCAGGCATAAGTGAAAAGGAGTGAGTGGTATTACTCAGGAAATAAGAGATTAATTAATTGTGGCTGATTTTCATAAGCCAAATTAATTAATGAATGTCTAAAACCTTAAATATGTGGATCATATTAGTTTGGTGCAACCCGTTCCTAATAACGTGGTAATAAAGGGGCGAGTAAGCATTGTTACCGTGGTGAAGGTTAAAATAATGTTTTATTAATTAATTATGTTCTGGGTTGAACAAGGAAGGATTAATTAATAAAGAGGGCCCACTTTATTAATTGCATCTGGTCCCTGGTCTGGCCCATGAACTGCTCACAGCCCATTAGGGTTAGGGTTTCTCAAAACCCTAACACTATATAAAGGCCTTCTCTCTATGAGATCAAATAGGAATTGGGGTTGTTCAGTATATTGAAAATTGAGAGAGAGTGGCGGCGGCTATCTGAGGGAGGAACTTGATCGATTTCTCCGGATCTCGGATTCAACTTGGTAGATAATCCTCACCAGATTTCCAAGGAGCAAGGGAACAGATTAGAAGATCAGATCTGTAGGAACAACTGTTCATCGCCGGCTTTCTAATTCAGATCCAGATCCATTTCATCGTTGTTGGCTCCGATCTACATCTGTAGATCAAACGGTGAAATCAGGTATTCTTTAAATCCATCCTCTGCAATTAATTTTGTAGGAGCATGCATAGGATCGCATGGTTTATTTAATTCAAATTTGTTCTTGGTATCCTAAGAACGATCCTTGGCAAGAATTTAATTAATGGCAATTTGTGTTGTCCATCGTAGACTCAAACCCTACACATGTGTGTAGCAAGAATGTGCCGAGCATAACAGGAAACGACAAGATGTTGGAAGGACGATACATAAATGATTTAAAAAGAGGGGTCACGTATCATCGAACGCAAAACAAAACGAATGCATAAATTTAAAAAGTTTGTCAAAAAGAAAAAATTAAAACATCAAATGCAGAAATTGTTCGTACGGGAAATAAAAGTTGATTTAAAGTAGGATTTCAGAAGGGTTGGTCGTGGAGTCAGAAGCATCAGACCCAGGAGCAGGAAGATTGGAAACTACGGGCGCATCCACGGCATATGAGGTATTTAGGCTTCTTGGAGGTACGAACAAAGGTAGGTCACCAGGTCCTAAGACGAAACCATTGCCCCCGGGCATCTGCAAGGAATGTACAATCTCCACACGACCTCCTAGTGCAGGGTTGACGTGCAAGTATTGCAGCTCCTAATACGACCCTCGTGGATGAGTAACGATCGTAGACCAGGAACAAGAGTTGACACAATGCGGAAACAACACGAACAGATGTGACTGAAACAAAAAATGACGATAGGATGGAAGTCCAGCAGTTCTAATTTGACCTTCAAACGATGTATTCTAGATGAATCTCATTTACACCCCAAGAAACTGAAGATCTATCGACCCTTCAAATGATGTATTCCATATGAATCTCTTATACGCCCCAAGAAATTGAAGAACTATCAACGCAGAACTGATAAACCTGATACGATGGAAAATCCAACACCTTTTGCTTCGAAAACCTTCAAGTATTGTTGTCCAGAATAAATATCCTACGACCAAAGATGCGAGTTGATCCAACAACGATGGATATGAATGAAGAAACCACAAACGGATGTGGAAGTCCAATTGATAAGTCAATTTTTTAATTTCAAGGTAATCCACAGAAATTCATGAGTTTTCAGAATTGGAGAAATAACTCACAAAATTATTATTAAATTGAAAACTAAATTATTTGTTCCATAACAAGGGCTATATATAGGCAAACTCAAATCATAATCTAATAAGGAAATCATATCAAAATTTCATAAGGAAATTAAATCCTAATCTAATAGGGAAATCAAATCCTAATAAACTAAGGACATAAATATATCTAAAAGATATAATCCAAAATTACTTAAATAACAACTTCCAAATCTTATCAAGATAAATCAAATCTTCAATCATATCTTTAATGAATCTTCTTGAAATATCTTGATATATCTTGTCAAAACTAGATCTCCATCAGCTCCGGAGGAGGCGGCTACTTGCGAGCAGTTTGGGGGACCACAGGTTTCACCAACGAAGTAGCTTCTCCAGTTGCTGTAGATGCTTGCGGCGTAACTGGGGAGGCCAGCTTAGATTCAGTGATGTGTGTGGCCCTCTCCACCATCAACTGAGAAAAAGGAAAAAAAGATTAAGACGAAAAAGCAGAGGTGAGGAGAAACACAGAAAGACAGTAAACACTTACGTTAAATGTCTCCATGAAATCAAGGTGGAGAATGACCTAATCGTAGTTAAGTCCCTCACCTGCCCGCATGTGCACAACTCTCTCCTCAATGGATTATACCTCCTTCTCATAGCTCTCCCGCTGAACTTGCAGCCTCTTGCAGAGAGAGTCCACCTCATTCGCCTTCTTCAATGTCACCTCTGCCTCCCTGTAAAGGTTCGTGTACCTCCGTTATAGCTCGATGACCCCATCCTTTGACCTTTTTAGGTTCATGTCTGCCTTGCAGAGCTCCGTCTCAAGGACCTTAACCCTCTCCATCAGCATCGGACATTGCTCTGTATAGCTCAGAGCTAAGGTGGTCCACCTTGGAGACCAGGGCCTTGTGCAAGTTGATAGCATCCATGCTCACTTGAAACTAAGGACAACAAAATTAGGGAAAGAAGACCCGAGGTGCATGAACTCAAGAAACAAGAATTTTTACATGCAGGAACCTCTGGTCTATGTCCAGAATCTATTGGGCAAGGTCAGTATCCCCTTCCTAAAAGTGTGCAATTTTGAGGAGTAGCCTCCGCACATTGCCGCAAAAAGCTTCCACCTGGGCAACCTATGCTTCCCGAGCCAAAATGGGGGAGAAAGAGGTACAATGGCTCTGCCCTGCAAGATGCTCCAACCACCCTGCGAAGATCGGAACTAGCACCCTCTTGGGTTTAGAGTCTCCACAAATATCTTCATCCTCCGCTGAAATGCTTTTCTATCGACCCATGACCAAACAAGCTATTCTTACGTGAGGAAGGGTCATCCCCGTTCCTTGAGGAGTGATGTGAGGAATGATGACCTCCACTACCTTGGTGACCTGCTCTTGCACCTTGACGCTCTACCTCCGCTCCTTGGCGGTCGGTGGATCCCTTCACAGCCGGGGTCGAAGAGGTACCCAGGACAATCTTCGAGGAGGGGGTGTCCTCCTGAGCCCTTGAAGATTCCTCTCTTGCTCTCCTTTTGTTGTCCAACATTTGTGCTATGGTAGTCAGATCCATGATTTCATTCCTTGGGCAAAACATCCACTCTCTCATTTCGATAGCGAATAGAGTCCACGTTGACACTGCGACCTCTAAATACCATGTCCTAGTTCCTCTCTCCGTCGAGGTAAACAAAATCCACCTCGCCCTGCACAAAATAAAGATGCCACAAGTTCGATCAAACAAAAAACAAATGAGGGAAGTAAACGCACAAAAAGAAGTATTTGTTAGGAAAACTTGAAGAGTTCCTAGGAGAACCCGAAACTACGAGAGACCTACCCCCGACCACTTAGTAATGTAGTAATACCCGTTGTCAAAGAAAATAAGGTGGTAGATGTGGTATCAATCCCTAAAGCTAGGGACACCTAGTCCTAGGTCAAAGAACATCAAGAAAGTCCCCACTAGATGATTCCAAAACATGGGAGATAGTTGAAAAGGAGATACCATCTAGAAGTGAAGCACGTTGTCGAAAAAGGGGTGGACTGGAAAACAACCACCATTTTCCATGACATGAAGGTAAAAAGAAGCGAAGCCTAGAGGAGAGAGATTACACTTTTGATCGCGGGAAGGGATCACGTGGTTCATCCTAAAACAAACCACCATAGCCTTGAAATCATCAAATTTCTCCTTTGGGGTTGTTGAAATGGCATCTCTAATCCTCCTTGGGGTACATTCCACAATGGAACCCGAGGAGAATGTAACCTCCACAGGAGCCTCAACCACTCCCTGCGCTAGGGGCTGCGGCATCGGGACAAGTTCGGCCAGTGTCGAAACCGGGCGAGAAGACATGGAATCTCCCACAGATTCGTCCATCGGAGAATCAGAGGGAGTAGATGTCCAAAGGAGGGAAGAAACCATCGTAATAAGTAAAGAAAAACAATGGGAGTAGTATTACTAATAAACTACCCACGAGACCGAGATAAACTACACTACCCTAAACATCACGCACATGCACAATTAGAAACTCGCACAAAGTTAATGTTGGGAATTTATTTCGAAAATCTATCTTAGAATCATATTGTAAAAGGTTTTGTTGGATCAAAACTTAGTAGTTGGTCGATCAATTGCTAAATTCTAGTATAGTGTAGCAACTCTTGTAATGTCCTGTATAGACTAAGTATTGAGTTGTAATAGATTAGATTGCTAGAAGTATTCATAGCAGATGAAGAGGATTGCTAAAACAGTTAGCAGTCAAGTGCGAAAGAAGGAGATTGCTAAGGCATTAGCAATCGTATATCAAAGAAGAGACTGCTAGAAAAGTTTACTCAGCGGTCGAGAGCAAAGCGATAGACTAATGCTGAAGGAGTCAGCATCCACTAGCATTCAAAGCAGACTGCTAATCAATAGCAATTAGCAGAAGACTAAAGCGGTATAGATACATCTATTGAAGGAGTCAGCAGATTGAAGGAACAGATTGCTAAGAAGAGCCTAGCAATCATGATGCCTAGTAGAGTACTCTTAGCATTTCCGATAAAATTCCTAGCAAGGATATACTCAGTAGAGATTTGCGAAAGACACCCGTTCTGACAGAAAGTACAACCAAGGAAGAAAACTTTCCCGAAGTAGGTCGAAAAGTACTGTACGACGATAGAAAGATGGAAAAAACAAGTAACCTCTCTTGGACAAAGGACCGTTGTGTCTAACGGGTCTGGAGATTCAATGTTTGAATCTCCAGGCATAAAAGCGAAGTCTAAAAGAGAGAGAAATAGAACTACTCATTCAATACGATGAACTAACTCTCTAACAAGAGATTCCTAGGACAAAAGCAAAAAGCAAAGAGAGCAGTAAGTTGAAAGCAAACATTCGAAAGATATTCAAAGATTTCAACCACCGAAGTGTCCCCATTGAATATCTAACACTTCATTGAAGAGATTCCTTGACCAGCTCAAGAATCTTCAATCATTGGGATAACTTCCAAATCAGGAAGCATCCAACAGTCATTTCTGGAAAGATTTGACTCCAACGGGCATTAGCCGCAAAATTAGACAAGTTCGGAGAGAACTATAAAAGCTCCATTCCAGCGAAGGACAAGTTTTACGAAGGTACCGTCCTTGACTTGGCCGTGGCTTTGGATTGAGAAGAATGAAGTAACGGAGGATACCTTCGTTGTGGCCGGCTCGAAAGCTCACCGCCTACAACAAGTGATTGGTGAATCCTTGTATTTCTTATACTTTCTTAGTGAAATTCTTAGCATTTTGGCTAACGAGCGGACATAGATCGATTTGATTGAACCATTATAAATTCTGTGTCTGTTTACAATTTTATTGCTTACTTATTCTTGTGTTTGATTTGAAACCTAGCAACCAAGTTGCTAGTATATAACCTTAAGAAACCCTAAGTGAAAGTTGAGCTAAACAATCTTGATAAAGAACCAACTTGTGCAAGTGAACGTTAATATTCTGCTGCATTTCGTATTTCTGTTTAAGCTCGACGACTCTGGTAAAAATGGACCAACAAGTGGTATCAGAGCTGATCTACTTCTTCCTTGCACTGGTATTTTGTTTCTTTGTTTGTCTAGCTCAGGTTCCAAAGTTTGCCAAGATGAACCATGCCTTGCCCAAGTATACCAAGGAGAAGTTTAACTCATGGCAGAAGATGGCTATCATACAACTTCAAAGAATTCATCTGGAGATGGAGGATGTTCTTAAGAAAGGTCCAATTAAAGTTATGAAAGCTGACACTTTTATTGGACAGGTTGCTGAAGGACAACCACCACCATCTCAAATGATCTGAAAGCCAATCGAGGAGTATACAATAGAGGATAAGAAGCAAGCTCAGCTGGAGCACCTAGCAAAGAAGCTTATTCTTGATTCCTTGCCTCCGTTGATGGCAAATAAAGCCTTGGACTTTGATACATCCAAGCAGATGTGGGATTATGTCTGTGAATCCTCCCAGGATACCGATCCAATGAAGCACAACAAGCTCCAGGTAGCTGTTGACAAATATGAATCATTCTCTATAGATGCTGGTGAATCGATTCAAGCTATGGAGGAAAGGTTCAACACTATCGTTCGAGAGCTTCGGAACCTGGGAAAGACATATGAGAATGGGGAGATGAACAACAAAGTAATTTCTAAACTCTTCCCAAGAGAAGACTGGTTCGTGAAGATGACAAGTTTGAGCGAGAAGGACCTCAACAACATGTCAACATTCGAGGTATTTGCTCAACTTAAAACTCACGAGTTTATATTCCAGCAGTCAAAGAAGAATGATGCAGTCATGGCACAAGCTCAATTGACACCCGCTGCTAACTCAGAAGACTTAACATTCTTCACTAAGAGAGATCCCGGCAAATGGAAGCTCAAGATGCCATTCCGCGGTGAGAGATCTGCTCCAGCATCGCCAGCAAATGAGGTTGTCTCAACCTCAGGTTCTCAACCTGTTGATGTAAAGATCAGCGAGCTGGAAGAGCAGATGAGATAGCTTCAGAAGTTGATGCTGGAAGCTAAAGCCGAGAAAAAAACAAAGGAAGCTAAGCTTTCTTCATCATCCACCCGCTCAGTAGAGTGAAAGCCTAGGACATGTTTTGAGTGTGATTCGCCAGATCATCTCAAGCATGAGTGTCTGAAAGTCAGCAAAGAGGAAAGAGAGCACCTGAAGCAAAGATTTGAGAGACGTGCTATTAAAGCCATTACCAGGGCATTGGTGACAAGGACAGAAGTACCTGACATCCCAGATAATGACGAGGAGTACTACTATTCCTCCGAAGAAGATGATGAGGAAGCCATGCTCGTGATAATGGCAAATATTGTTGAGGATGCTGATGCGGATGCTGAGCAACCTGCTGAATCGGCTGTAGCAGTCGAGGCTCAGGAGGCAATTTCTATGAGTATTTCTTTTCTAGCTATCACGCATCAAATAGAGAAGTCTACTCCCTCAGACTCAAAGGATGATTACCTTACTAAGCTATCTTTAGAGTTTTCAAAGATGTATGAAATTAAAGATGCTATATTAGGAGAGAACACGTCGCTACAATTAAAAGTCACATCTTTGACCAATGAAGTCGAAAGACTAAGGTCTGACATCGATGAACTCTCGAAACTCATGGATGAATTCTCCAAACTTTATGAAAATTTTCAAAAATTTGAAAAGGAGAATCACGCTTTGAAAAACAAGGCTAGTAAGGAATGCATTTGTGCTTATACTAGCAGCAAGGCAGTACTAAATGCCATTGTGAGACATCAAAGATCTCATACTGATAGATCTGGGTTAGGCCTTAGTAGTTTGAAGCCTCTAGCAAATCCTCTAAGAAGGTTGCATGCTAAGCAAGCATCCTGCTGAATCCTCAAATGCTAAGCAGAGGGAAAGATATAAGCTGAATGCATCTGCTGAACCTCAGCAGAGGAATCAGAGATTGCATGCTAAGCAAGCATCTGCTAGACCTCAGTAGAGGACACAACAAGCTAACGCTAAGCAGTCATTCCCAGCAGTGTCGAGAAGGAATGCTGAGCATTTTGTTCCAAATGCTAGGAAAGCAAATCCTCCCTTCCACAATGGCAAGCAGGATCACTGTATTGCTATAAGATAACAATATCATTCTTACACACCACATAGGAGGAACACCTATGTGAGGCCTGAGTCCAAACCATTTCCATTTCAAAGAACTAGGAAGGCTAAGCACAAAGCCGCACATAGATCTAATTATGCTAAGCATACTTATCCTAAGGTCGAGAAGGTTGTGCAGAGTGAGATCAAGAAGAAAATCTTGAAGATCACCAAGATGTGTGTTCCAAAAGGAACCATGATCCATGCTAATCCCGTAGGACCCGATGCTAAGCGGGTACCTAAAACAACTTGCTGATTGTTTTGTAGGATCAGGATCCTTGTGCTAAGACATCAAGTATGTCAAACAAATAGATCCTTGATAGCGGCTGTTCAGGCCACATGACGGGGGATGAAGAGTTGTTTGGTGACAATAGCAAAGGTAGAGTTGTTGGGAGATGATGCATAGAGCGAAATGGACTAAGGATTATCAATGTCGCGCTCGTATCCAATCTCAAGCACAATCTGCTAAGCATTAGCCAGGTGTGCAAAATGGGTACATTGTATCTTTTTTTAATGTTGGTTGCTCTATTGATGGCGATGCTACAGGTGAAGTAAAGCTTAGAGGCATCCACAAGGGTGGCCTGTATATTGTTGATTGGCAAAGTGGTCAACAAAATTCATGCTTCGTAGCATTGAGCAAGGAAGAGACAAATTAGCTATGGCACAAGAGGTTAAATCATCTGAATTTTAAAACCAGTAACCATCTTGCCAAGAATAAGCTTGTTGTAGGTCTGCCTGCTGAGACTTTCCGCAAGGAAGGTGTGTGCAAAGCTTGCCAGCAAGGGAAGCAGACCAAAGCATCATTCAGATCCAACACGAAGAAGGCCACCTCAGAGAGGATCCTAGAGCTCTTGCACATGGATCTTTTTGGCCCAGTAACTCCACCCACTATAAGTAAAAAGATTTATACACTTGTGGTTGTGGATGACTACTCCAGATACACATGGGTTCGTTTGCTAAAGACCAAAGATGAGGTGAAGCTCATTCTACCTGAGTTGATCCTCAAAGTCCGTTAAAAGGATTCGTTCTGATAATGGAACCGAGTTCTGTAATGGAGTTCTTATGGATTTTTGTGCTGAAGCAGGTATCGCGCATGAGAAATCCACTGCTATGATACCCCAGCAGAATGGTCTAGCAGAGAGAAGGAACCAAACGTTGAAGGAGGTTGTGCGGTCTATGCTAGCAGATTATGAGCTGTCATGACGGCCTGCTATACACAGAATAGGAGCACAATGAATGGCAGATTCAATAAGACTCTCTATGAAGTTTACAACAATCTTAAGCCTTCTATTACTCATCTCTGTGCTTTCGGTTCGACATGTTATATCCATAACATTGGGAAGTCAAAGCTTAATATTTTTTCGCCTAAGTATGATGAAGTTGTGTTCGTTGGATATGGTCACCCTTCTCACAAAGGCTATAGAGTATTAAACAAGATAACCGGAGTTGTGGAAATAACATGCAATGTTATTTTTGATGAGTCTATCTTTGTGCGCAAGGCTGTAAAAGATAAATAGGATAGCAATCATGAGACTGATGATGTCCATGGTCAATCGATCTTGAATTCTTTCGAAAATATGTGTATTGATTCGACTAGGTCTATCAATGATTCTAATCCAGCAAAGACGCACTCAGCAGGTGACCAGACTGCTGACCAGGCCTGTGATGCTAATGATCATTGTGAGGCCAACAATCTGATTTATCTTAATGATAATTTGGATTTCTAGGGATCAATTAATGAAGATGATGAAGAGATTCCATATCCAGCAAGAGGTGCTGAAGACGGTGTAGGCACTGCTGATGATGCTGCCAAAGCCGTTGCTGAGCATTTGGAGAATGCTGAGGATCAGGGTGCTGAAGTTCCAGCTGTTGAAGTCCTTGATGCTGAAGTTCCAGATGCTGAGTTGCCAAATGCTGAGATCCAAAATGCTGAACCACCGGAGATTGCTGAGGAAAATTTTGTAGCAGACAACAATCCAGCAACCAAGGCCGATGCTGATGTTCCAGAATCTAGCAATCCGAAGCAAAATTTGTTATGCGATCATCCTTTGGATGATGTCCTTGGTGACATCAATGATCCAGTTTTGTCGAGATAAGGCAATGCGATGCTAGCATGCTATATTTCACACGAGGAGCCTACAAAAGTTGAAGATGATCTACGGTGTCCAAATTCTGTGAATGCTATGCAGCAGGAGCTACCAGAGTTCACGTGGAATCATGTTTGGGAATTAGTAGACAGACCAGAGCATCAGAGTGTTATTGGCACCAAATGGGTGTTCAAGAACAAGAAGGACGTGTCCAGAATGGTCGTAAGGAACAAAGCTAATCTAGTAGCCAAGGGCTACAGTTGCCCCAGTAGCTAGGTTGGAAGCAATCAGATTATTCCTCGCATATGCTGCTCATCACGAGTTTGCTGTCATGCAAATGGATGTGAAGAGTTCCTTTCTTAATGGTGAGCTTAAAGAGGAAGTTTACATTGAGCAACCACCAGGCTTTGAGCAGGGAAACAAAGTTTACAGGCTAAGGAATGCCTTGGTTTGAAGTCAGCACCACGAGTGTGGTATGGAACTTTGTTTAAGTTCTTGCTAGCCAACGGATTCAAGAAAGGAAAAATAGACCAGACTCTCTTTCGTATTAAGAACGAAGGAAGTATACTGCTCGTACAGATTTATGTCAATAACATTATTTTTGGATCGAAAAATTCCAACTTGTATGATAAGTTTTCGAAACTTATGACGAGCAATTTCCAGATAAGTATGGTGGGGAATATGTCATATTTTCTAGGACTTCAAGTCTAGCAGTCAAGCAAGGGAATTTTTATTCATCAGAGGAAGTATACTCGCGACCTGATTGCTAAGTATTTTTCGGAGAAGACAAAGAGTCTAAGGATTCCAATTTGCACGACCTGTATAGTTGCGCTTGAAAAGGAAGGAGATGATGTGAATCCTACATTCTATCGAGGTATTTTCGGTTCACTGCTATATCTCATAGCTAGCAGACCAGACATATCATATGTTGTTGGTTTGTGCGCGAGATATCAAGCGAACCCCAAAAATTCGCACTTGGACACTGCTAAGAGGATTGTACAATATCTCAAATGCACCGAAGGTCCAGGAATATGGTATCCAAGGTCAGATGGTCTAGCATTGAGTGGTTACTCTGACTCAGACTTTGGAGGGTGCAAGATTGATAGGAAGAGTACCAGTGGGACTTGCCATTTCCTTGGACAAAAGCTCATTAGCTTGTTTAGCAAGAAGCAGCACTCAGTGGCTACATCTACTACTGAAGTAGAATATGTAGCAGTTGCTAGTTGTTGTTCGCAAGTCTTGTGGATTCGGCAGCAGTTGCAGGATTATGATATTGCTTCTGAATGTGTGTCGATCAACTGCGACAATAATAGTGTTATGTGCATTACGAAGAACCCATTTAATCATTCAAGGACGAAGCATATTGATATCCATCATCACTTCATCATAGATCATCAAGAGAAGAAGGATATCGACGTCCAATATATATGTACAGAAGATCAGATTGCAGACATCTTTACCAAACCGCTAACAGAGGCCCGTTTTGAAGAGCTTTGATTAAAGCTAGGCCTTATGGAACTTGGAGAAGGAGTGGATGAATGAGTCCAAGTTCTCATTTTCTCATGAAATTCTTGGATTTCTAGTTTTCAAGGATTTCTAGATTTCTAGCTTTAAAGGATTTCTTAGATTTATTGGTTTTCATGTATTTCATGGATTTCTGGATATTTTCGGAGAAAATGACGATAAACGTATCCTAGCTTATGTTTTTGAGTTGCTGATTCTTGTTGTTGAAATTTTTTTTGCTAAGCATTTGGTTGCTGAGTCCCACCTCTCAGCAGTTCCTATGTTGTGGATTACTTTGTCAAAAGGTCTTGGATGTCTTTTAGAGGATTGAACGTTGAGTCCAAGTTCTCAGCATTTCAGCAGAAAGCTAAGTCATATTCAAAGATTATTTATTGAAGAATTATGCGCTAAGGTCGAAGAGTATTAACTACTGTGGTGTTTGCAACTTCTAAAACCCAAAATTATATGCGAAGGCAAGGTTCAGTAATGAGAAATTCAGTATGAAAATACACTGCAATAAGGGGAGAACTTCGCTTCCATTCCAACATTGAAGATATACAAAAAGGGGATTTACATCAAACAAGAGAAGAAGGAGAGATAGAATGCATACTACTAGCGAGGTGAACGTGGCCTCAAAGGATAGAATTTGGAATGCCTGAGATTGTATTGGCCCTCCGCAATGTTTAGAGACCTTCGCTCAAGAAGCCAACTCATATGCATCCCACAAGTGAGCGGAACATCGGGGAAATGCTGAACACACTCCCGCACGCTCTGGAAGATGAATGCGGCCCAGTCAACGTTAGCTCTGTTGTCAAATGCCATCATGGCTCTCCAAACTTCCATTGTGAAATCCGACTCACCGTGCTCAAAACCGATGATCATGTTGTTGATGATATCGAAGATCACCTTGTAAGATGTTTTTAGACCGTACGAGGAGGTCATATGACTGAACTCATAGAAGGGAGAGTACCTCCACTTGTCCCAGACCATCCACTATGGTGCCGTCTCCCCCAAGCTATAATCCGAAACTTGCATAGGACCCCGACGAAGGCCGAAGTCTGTAGCAAAAGTGTCGTGCGTCCATCGAACGAGCTGATTATCGAAGATGCCATACACTGCGTCCTCAACAGAAACGCATGAATGGATAAAGTTCTGTAGATGTGTCTCCTGGAAATGGCGAGGAGTTAGGCAGACAATCTGTTCAAGACCATTGTGGCGGAGGCCAGCCATTAACTCCTCAGCAACTTTGTACTCTGACTCATACTCAACGTACATGCTGGACTCCTGAAGAATCTGATTTCGTTGGACGGTGAGTTCTTGAGGAGAAAACATTTTCAAAGGTGATAGCAGAAAATTTGTCTTGGTTCGAAGAAATGAAGGGAAGATGATGTGTAGAAAAGCAGAGAAGTGATGCAAAAGCTTCCTACACAAGGTGTTACTTATAAGTAAAATAGCATTGTCTTTTCACAATTAATGGACGGGAACATTCTTCAAAAAGATCACGTTGGCTCAGTACCACTCTCGAAATTCGTAAAGTCGCTTAGAGAGAGTAATTGACAAATATACAAAGCATGTTCAATCGGAGACACAAGTGACCAAGGGTGGTCATAAGGCGAAGGGTTCGGGATATTAAATATGAGAAATTGGATGCTAAGTCTACACTGCTGAGTCCAAGCTCTCAGCAGTTGAGCAGTCAAGACGTAAAATTTTTTTTTGCCTAGTAGATTTTGAATGCTGTGTCCAAGCTCTCAGCAGTCCGCAGTCAATCTCTGTTGCTAAGGATATTGGTTGCTGAGTCTTAAGTCTCAGCAGATCCTATGACTACTAGGTCCCCACTGCTATGTATTTGGTTGATGAGCCCTACCACTCAGCAATTTCCAAATTTCAAGGAAGTCAGACGCGGGATAAATTTAAAATTCAAATAGGACATGCATTTAATGCGTGCAACTGGCTGCGACGAACCAGTAAGTGACACTTCAAAAGCACTCGAGCGTTTTGGGGATGTAGGTGACCATATGGAAGGTCGCACTAACTCTGAGCCGTTGATTGAGTTCAAAAATGGTGTTTCCCCTGACGTTGGATCTTGATTCCAAAGGTATAAACACTTAACCTCATTAATCGTGTAAACCTTTCCACACTTTGAACAAATTTGAATCCCTAGAACCCCAGAGCTTTCCAAATACTCTCATATTGTTCTCTCCATATCCTCTCATATTCCTCTCAAATATGTCTAACTCAGAATCTTCCAACCCATCTGAGAATATACCAACATTCTATTACAAACCCGCTGAAGGCACTAGGTTGGATAAAAGGCATGAACTCGAGTTCACAGATATCGCAACAAAGATGATATTGATACCAAAATCCCCTACTCTCGTTTGGTCACTCTCGCCCGAAAGAAGGAACAATCTGGGCTTTCGGATGCTCAGAAACGTGCGGCGCAGGTATTAAATGACAGGATCTTGTACACACGCCTCGCTTCTGAACAATTTCGTAAATGGGTCATGGGTGCCCTAGTGCATGCGCAAGTGGTTCAATACTTATTTGCAGAGCCGAAGAGGTTTTATCCTCACATGGTTTGTGAATTTTACGCAAGGGCAGTTTTTGATGATTATAAGTAATTTACAACTTCTGTATTCGGTACCATCATCACCGTAAACGCTGACATTTTTGCAGCGATGTTTGGGTTAAAGAATTCAGGCGACTGCATCTCCACCAATAAATTGGTACAAATCAACGAAATGAAGGAGAGATGGTATGACTGAAAGAAGCCGGAGGTACAGGAGGAGCCAAAGCACCCATGGAAGGTAGTCACTCCTATACACCAGTTCAAGGAGGATTACAAGCTCCTTGTTGAGCTTGCGATCAAAATGTTTCAATGTGATGCCAGCTTGTACTTAGAGTTATCAGCCAAGAAGTATGTTGTGTTGATGGCTCTGGTGGATGCCATCAATGGCAATTGGGCCCAATTCTTTTTTTGAGAGGTGGTTGGACCACTTCAAAAAGAATTTGAAGATGAAGCTAGGAGAAGGAACCTTCAGCTGGTATGTAAATACTTAACAATTGTTGGACAACTAGAGATTGTCATCAACTTGTCAGTCAGCATTCCATTAAAGATGTAGCAGTTACAAGTACAGGAATTGGTAACTGACTAGACTAGCTGATACATATTTACTTACAAAAAAATAGAGAAACTAGACTATGGCTTGGATGATGATCCTGGTGATTGAGTTCTCGCGCTTGTGATATACCTCAGGATCGCAGTAAGCTCGGCCATGTCTTGTTCTCTCTTCAGCCTTTCCTCAGCAGCAATCCGTCTCTCTTCCTCAGCAAGTCGGGCTCTCTCTGCTTCAGCACGTGCTCGCGTACTTTCCCCCTCTTGGATCCGTGCCAAAAAGGAGGACACTCCAGCGGTTACAGACTCCATCTGTTGAGCAATTTCAGTGCGGAAGGTGGCGAAGCGCTGATCCATCCTGGCATCAATGAGTGCAAGGAGCTGCGCAGGAGGATGGATCTCGGAGATTGGCTGCGCTGATACTTCTATGGAAGAGGAGGGCACATCAGGTGCGGAAGGAGCCATTGCTGGTTCAGATTCAGCTGATTCTTCCATTGGGGCTGGCTCCTCCGCTGGTACCGCTGCTGCAGCTGGTTCCTCTACTGGTACATCAGCTGCTGCTGACTCCTCTACTGGCACTTCGACTGCTGGCTACACTACTGGCACTGCTGCTGGAGCTGGCTGGACTTGTTCAGAAACAACTATTGGGGCTGTGAATTCCACCACTTGCCAGTCCATGTGAGCAGGGACGAGATCGCCCGAGACAATAGGAACAGGAGGGACGGCAAGGGTCAGCCACCAACCACGAGAGGGATCCTCCTCTACTAAGTGGTCTACCAGCAGAGCGCTGGTAGCCATGTCGAACAATATAGCATGGTAGGGAGGGATCCTCGGGAGGGTAACCAGCACTTTGAGGCGACGGAGCGCGTACGTCAGCTGGTACCCCCGACTGGTGACTCGAAACTGGAGGAAAGGTAACTTGATCTTTTTCAGTGGCGGGAGGCCGGAGCTTCCAGTCAGCTGCCTATACACAGCGATTTTCCGCAAGCGGCGCCTGATCCTCCTTGTAGACAGCTGCTGGGGGCATTCAGGATCAGTGCCCATGAAGGCATGAGCCCACTCCTCCTCCGCTCTCCAGTAGCCAAGACCCAGCCTGGCATAGAGGACCGCCCGCTTCTCCACTGTCAGCAGGCGCTCGCATCGATCGAAAATCCTCCACCTCCGGAACTCCAGACATAGTTCCGGATCCACCCTCCAGAGTCTTCGGTAGCTGGATATCATTTCGTCATTGACGGCATTCTCCACCTCCGCCGTGATGTTTTCAGCATACTCATAGAGAGTAGAATTGAAGTACTCCATCGGCTGCAAGGGCAGACACCAGTCAGAGATCCTCGAAGCGTATACCGACTGGTGGGGGAGTCCGCTGATGGGGATGATGTTGAATGCTGAATGCTCAGGCACTCGTGAATTTTGAAACGCCATTGCCCCGCGGTGCTCCCACCGATGTACCCCTGTCACTCGCGACTGGAAGGTATCCTCATCAATCAGTTGATGCTCTTGGATGCAGAGCATGTAAGGTCGCCTTTCAGTACGTGCACGCCTAGCTGGTGATGTAGAGGATGCTGCTGGTCGCCCGGAAGTTGATGTCGAGGCATCTGTAGATCGGGGGCGACTGGCAGGACGACGAGCCTTATCATCAAGGTCTGGGAACAGATCCCTTGGCTCCATCCTCTGCACCATGGAGTAATGTATCACCTCCTCAGCTGCCTCCTGCTCCGGCTCCTCAGCCCTTGGCTCCTCTGCATCCTCAGAATCTGAGCTCATGTCTGAAAAACTCGCCAGTTTTTCCGGGGTGGTCGCCCGCTCCTCAACTCCTCCACTGGCACCCCCGTGCGCGGCCAGTGGGTCTACTTCACCTCCACCACCCCCTTGCGCGGGTGGAGGGACTTCAGCGACCTCCTCCTCTTGGTACTTATCCACAAGGGATAGTACATCCCCTTCAGCACCCATGACCATCAGGCGCATGAATGATTCGTCTGATAAGATCTGGCCTGGAGCTGGTGCTGGTGGCCTTGCACTTGTAGTTGGGGCAACTTCCCATTTGCCTTTGGCCACCTGGTGCACCTGCTCCGCCAGTTGCGCCTGATGTCTGGCCTCATGCTCAGCCTGCACCTTTGCAAAGGCTTCATCGCGGGCTGCCAGCTCAGCCTCTCTTCTTCGCTGGTCGGCCAAGGCCTTCAACCTTGCCTGGGCCTGTTTCTTCCTTACTATGGAGGCTTGTTGCTCCTTCTTTGCTTGCTCCACCAGTTTCTGAGCTCTGGTCTGAACCCTCTTTCGCTTCCGGGTCATCCTCTCTATGGTCTCCTCCTCAGTCAGTCCAAGAACGGACTTCTTGACTGGTATCGAGATTTTCCCGGATGCTGGTTCATAAGCAGCAGCTTGCGGAGGCTGCTGGTACTGGTGAGTCTTAGGCTTCTTCCTTGATCGGGGCTTGGGAGCTGGCACTGGAGCTAGTTCTTGAGGATGTATGCCAGTTGCCTCAGCCACCGCGTCCTCCATCGAGACAAATAGGGACTCGAGCTCGCGCTTTCTCTTCAGCTCAGCCATAGCCTCATCGGTCAGTGGGAGAGCCACAGCTGGCACCTGCTCCCCCAGGTCTTCTGAGTCCTCCTCAGAAACGGCCTCATCAGGGTTCACTGCCTTCTTCCCTTTCAACCGGCGCGGCTTCTTGTAATCGGGGTCAGCCAGCTTGACCTTGGAGACTGGTATAAAGTCTGAGGGGACCAGTCTCTCCCCTTGGTCAATGCCTCCACCCATCTCCACTTCCAAGATGTGGCTGATCCGCAGCTGGAACGAGACTGCGTGGGCAAACTTCCCTTCAGTTGGCACGGTGATGTTCCGCGCCACATTCTCCAGCAACCGGCCAAAGAAAAATTCGGCCCAATTGCCCTGAACTCCATCCACCAGGGCACACATTACCGAAAACTTGCGCAAGCTAAGCTCGGCGTACGATCCGACCTCACATTGTAGCATGCGAACCACAATATCGCACACCATTTGCCAGTACTCCTCCATCTCGGACTTCTTCATGCCAGTCCGGAAGACGGTGACTTCTGGCTTCTTCCATTGTGCCCACCTCCTCCGGAATTCCACCGTATCATCCTGATGATACGTGGCCACTTCCTCTCCTTCATTCCTCAGTCCGAAGAGATCGGCGAGGTATTCCGCGGTGACGGTGATCAGGTGGCCGAACACCGATGTAGTAAACGACTTCCTGTCGTCAGCAATAACCACCCGAGCGTAAAACTCGGCTACCATGTGAGGGTGGAAGGTTCTGGGCGTCGCCGTGAGGTACGGTCGGAGCTGTTCTCGGTCAATCATCTCCATTAGCTCCTCCCCGAAATGTTTCAGGGCCAATTTCTCATTCAAAATTTTCTCTTTTTGGACCTGAGCAGCCCTTATCTGTGCGTTGGAGAGTTGATGTCGGGTCGGCGGTCTATTCAGCTGAACCAGTCTGGCAAAAGGATGGCTATAATCAATATCCTCTATCTTTACAATGCCAGTATATGTTGGCATATGAGCTTCAGCAAGGGGTAAGTCGAGAGACTCTGAGGATGATGAAGTAGAGGGGCTATCAGCAGGAGGTTGTGAAGAAGACGCCATGACTTCAGAAAATATCAAAGGAAGTTGAAGGAATTTGAACAGATTTAGGGTTCTGAAAATACGAGGGATCGTAAAGGTTAACCCGATGAAGGAGATCGGGTATTTATACGAAGGGCCATGCAGGATTAAACGACCGAGATGAAGTCTCAGCAAGTCAGAATCTACGGTCATCAGCAGGCCCGCTTCCCGGTGGTGACGTGCGCGGTCGTGCTGACGGGCGCCACGACGTGGAGCTGACATGGCACACACCGATTGGTCGCAAATGTCCTTTTGACCGCGCAGTCACTGTGCGCATTAAATGTGGCATTAAATGCCGCATTAAATTCTGAGGTACGCACACGCAAGAGGATTTGAACAATCCCGCCATTTCTGCGACAGCTGGCACGACTCTTGGACTTCAAGAGATCGTCAGTTGAGAGCTGGGACTCAACTGGTCATCAGTAATATAACTGGTCATCAGCAGGATATGCCAGTTGATCACTTCCCCCTGTCAGCATGGCCTCCTTACCAGTTGACAACTGGTACTTACGACTGGCTCCCGAGTACTTGGATAAATTGAGAGCTGGGACTCAATTTCATCAGTCGTAGGAAATTCGCCAGTTGTCTGCTGACAACTTGAAAGATTGAAAGAATTGAGAGCTTTGACTCAATTCATTCCGCATAATCTTCTCTTCAAGAAATCCACTCCTCATCATTGCTTGAAATTGGGAGCTGGGACCCAATTTCGCTTCAACTGATGGTTTGTGCTGGCAACTTCGGAATGAGAGCTGGGACTCATTTCCTTAGACAATTAAGGGATAAGTTCCGCCAGTAGGAACCATCAGTGAGCTTGAGATACCACTTAAATAAAAACAACTAAGAGCTTGGACTTAGTCGTAATCAGCGTCCTTCAGAAGATCAAGAACAGAATGAGAGCTGGGACTCATTCTTCTTCAACACTTGGGCTCACATCAATCTCCATAAGACCGAGTTTGATGCACAACTCCTTGAATCTTGCTTCTGGAAGGGGTTTGGTGAAGATGTCAGCCAGTTGATCTTCAGTTCTGATGTAGTCTACGCTGACATCCTTCTTCTCGACATGATCACGTATGAAGTGATGTCGAATATCTATGTGCTTGGTCCTAGAATGATGAACCGGATTCTTCGTGATGCACATAGCGCTGTTGTTGTCGCAATAGATTGGAACACAGCCAGTGTCCACTTCATAATCCTCCAGTTGTTGCTTGATCCAAATAATTTGAGCACAGCAACTGGCAGCGGCAACATATTCAGCTTCAGTGGTAGATGTAGCAACTGAGTGCTGCTTCTTGCTAAACCAACTGATTAGCTTGTGTCCTAGAAACTGACACGTACCACTGGTACTCTTTCGATCTATACGGCATCCAGCAAAATCTGAATCTGAATATCCAATGAGTGTGAGCTCATCATTCCTGGGATACCATATTCCAAGAGATTCAGTCCCCTTCAGATATTTCACTATCCTTTTGGCAGCTTCCATGTGTGACCTTTTCGGATTGGCTTGAAATCTGGCACACACTCCGACTGAGTACGAGATGTCGGGTCTGCTGGCTGTGAGATAGAGAAGTGATCCAATAATTCCTCGGTAAACGGTAGGATCAACTGATTCACCTTGTTCATCGAGAAATATCTGACAGCTGGTGCTCATTGGTATCCTTAGGGACTTAGTTTTCTCTGGGCAATATTTCTGGATTAAGTCCTTGGTATACTTCCGTTGACTGATGAAAATCCCATCAGTTGACTGCTGGACCTGGAGTCCTAGGAAGTATGTTAATTTGCCCATCATACTCATTTGAAATGACGTCTGCATCAGTTGAGAAAACTTCTCGCAGAGAGATATATTCCTTGATCCGAATATGATGTCATCAACATAGATCTGCACCATTAGCATGTCACCTCCATCCTTGAGAAGGAAGAGAGTCCTATCAATCTTCCCTTTCCGAAATCCATTGCTGATAAGGAATTGTGACAGCGTTTCGTACCAAGCCCTGGGCGCCTGTTTCAATCCATACAGGGCCTTTCTCAGCTTGTACACTTTGGTGCCTATCTCGAAGCCTGGAGGTTGCTCGACATAAACCTCCTCCTTTAGCTCGCCATTTAAGAAGGCGCTCTTCACGTCCATCTGGAATACTGTGAATCCGTGATACGCTGCAAACGCAAGGAACAGCCGTATCGCCTCCATTCTTGCAACTGGTGCAAAGGTCTCATCAAAGTCGATGCCTTCACACTGCCTGTAACCTTTGGCGACTAAACGAGCTTTGTTTCTGACCACGGTGCCATTCTCATCTCGCTTGTTCTTGAAGACCCACTTGGTGCCAATCACTGACTGATGTGATGGTCTCTCCACCAAGTCCCAAACATTGTTGCGAGTGAATTCAGCAAGCTCTTCTTGCATGGCATTAATCCAATCAGCAGATTCTAGCGCAACTCCTATGGAAGTAGGTTCCATTTGAGAAATAAAGCAACTTAGGAGCGCACTGCCGTGGCGAGTCTGGACAGAACCTTCTGGATCACCGAGAATAGCATCAGATGGGTGATCCCTCAGCCATTTGGGAGGACCAGCGACTGCTGGTGCCGGCTGTGAAATAGGTTCTTCTGTCCTGATGACTGGTGCTTCCATATTTTCACCAGTCGGAGCTGGAACTGCAACTGGCGGTTGACTTTCACCAGTCGGAACTGGAATTGCAACTGGTGGTTGACCTTCACCAGTCGGAACTTCTTCATCAGCTCCACTGTCTGACTGACTTCCCGAACCTTCACCAACGTTGTCAGTATCAGCTGGTACCTCCATTCCAGCTGGTTCATCGTTGTCTTCTGGCTCAAAGATTCCAGTCGGAATTCCCCCTTGATTTTTGCTAGATCCACTCAGGGAGATTGAGTGTAAGGTCTCAGCAAGGTCATTTGCATCACCGACCTTCCCGGTTTGCTGATGGGCAACCGAGGGAACTGGTTGTGAAGATGATCCAGTCATAGGTCTAGTCGAACCAGTTGGTTGAGTATCGGAAGAATTCCCGCCCAACTGATCAACGACATCATTGACCTCAGGAACATCTTCAGCCAGTTGTCGTAAGGTCCTGCGCACTAAAGTAGCTTCATCAAAAACAACATTGCATGTTATTTCCACAAGTTTGGTGGTCTTGTTAAATACTCTATAGCCCTTGTGAGAGGGATGTCCATATCCGACAAAGACACCCTCATCAGCCTTAGGCGAAAAAGCATTTAACTTTGACTTGCCATTATTATGGATATAACATGGTGAACCGAAAGCACGGAGATGAGCTATAGAAGGCTTACGACCATAATATACTTCGTAGGGAGTTTTCTGGAGTCTGTCGTTGATCCCGCTTCTATTCTGAGTGTAGCAGGCCGTCACCAACGCTTCTCCCCAGAAACTCTGTCCTAAGCCGGACTCTGCCAGCATGGACCGGACCGCTTCTTTCAGCATCCTGTTCCTACGTTCTGCCAGTCCATTTTGCTGCGGTTGCCTAGGTGTAGATCTTTCATGTTTGATACCAGCTTCCGTGCAAAAATCCATCAGCAGACTGTTGCAGAATTCAGTCCCATTGTCCGAACGTATCCGCTTCACCACTGCTTCTCTCTGTTTCTGAGCTTGGATGATCAACTCTGGAAGAATGATCTTCACCTCATCCTTGGTTCTGAGAAGCTTTACCCATGTGTAGCGCGAGTAGTCATCGACTACCACCAGCGAATATCGTCGTCCTCCAATGGTTTGAGGTGCTACTGGTCCAAAAAGATCCATATGTAGCAGTTCGAGTACCTGACTGGTACTGGGGCAGACTGGCGACTGGTTCTTGAAGGACTTCTTAGTTTGTTTGCCTTGCTGGCAAGCCTTGCAAATTCCTTCCTTCTTGAACCCGCCCTTGGGAAGACCATCTACAAGATCATGCTTAGTCAGATAGTTAATAGTTTTGAAATTCAGATGACTTAACCTTTTGTGCCACAGCCAGTTTGTTTCCATGGAACTGGTGGCCACGAAGCATGAGTCAGTCTTCCCGCTATGCCAGTCGACGACATAAAGTCCTCCTTTGCGAACACCTCTCAGCTTGGTCTCGCCAGATTCCTTGTCTTTGATCTGGCACTCTGATTTCTCAAAGGTAACTGTGTACCCGTAGTCGCACAGCTGACTGATGCTCAGGAGGTTGTGCTTGAGGTTGGTGACAAGGGATACATTTATGATTCTGACATCGTCCTTCTCGATGCAGCCCTTGCTGATAACTCTGCCCTTTGAGTTATCACCGAATATGACTGGAGGTCCTTTGACCTTGGTAAGATCTGAAAATAGAAATTCTTCACCAGTCATGTGAGCGGAGCAACCACTGTCTATGATCCACTCGCTCGATCTATGAAGCTGAGTTGCATGATCCTGTACCTGCAAGAAAGAAATGAGATTCATTTAGGTCCCCGATCTTCTGCGGGTCCTGCAGGGTTCGATCGCTGGATAATTCCTTTCGGAATCCAGACTTGGGTGATATTCAGCTTGGTTTTATCCTTGCTGACATCATTAACAGCCTTTCCCTTCCTTTTAAAATAATGAATGCATTTGGTTTGGGAAGGTGAGGTTGTGTGTGTATCTCCCTTGGAAGTGCGCTTCCGCTGGGAGCTTCGGAAATGCTTTTCCGGTACATTGTGTTGCCTTGGTGGTCCCTGAGGACATGGACCACCACGGTTAGCATTCATAGCCCTTTGTGAAAACTTTTGATTGGGCTCGTGCCTCTGATAGGTGTTCCTCCTATCAGGTATTGTCCTTCTCTCAGAATTTCTCTGAGATTGGGACCCCTTGTAAGTATGCTGGTGACTGGCATACTTAAGAGGTTGTGCGTGGAATCCCTTGACAGCTGGTGCTGGCTGTCGGATCCCACTGGCAGCTGACGCTGACTTCCTTGCCTTAGAATATTTCGGCTTAGTCTGCGTCCTTGGGTGTGCTGGCGTCCTGTCAGCAGAGGATCTTGCCAGTTGAGGATTTTGTCGTGATGACTCACCTATGTATCTGGTCTTATTATTCCTGTGCTGATCAGCCATTTGGGACTGACTGGTATTACCAGCTGGTGCTGATGCATTTACCAGTTTGTCCTTACCCTTATGAGCTGAGAGTTCGGGTTTGTTTTTGCTCAAATCCTTTGTAAATCCCAACCCGGACTTATCAGAAGGCTTTCTCCAATGACTTAGAGCTGCTTCCAAGTCTTTTGAGCCTTTATTTAGAAAATTTATTCTATTTTCTTGCTCCAGAACGAGATTGTGAAAATTATCTCGCTCAGTTTTTGCAATTTGAAAATCTTGGAGCAACTCAAAGTGAGTCTTTTTCAAAGTGGCTAGCTCTTCACTGATTGACCTCGATTTTTCAATCTCCTTGGTCAAAACAGAAATTTTATCTTTCAGCGAAGCATTTTCGCCAGCCAAGACATTCTTTATTTCATAAAATTTTAAAAATTCTTGTTGAAGAATGTCTATTGTGACAGCTTCTGAGTCGGAGCAACGCGACTCAGAATCGTCTAAAATGTGAGAAGGCATGATATGCATTGGGGGAGCTGATGATTGTACCTGATCATCAGCTGCAAGTGCCTCTTCACTGTCAGCACTTCCTTCAGCTGATACTTCTCTGAAGGCTGCCATAAGTGCCAGTAGAGCTTCCTCTTCTGACTCTTCATCTGACTCATACTCTCCGTCGTCATGGTCAGGAATGTCAGGAACTTCTGTCCTGGTCAGCATGGCCTTGGCAATGGCCTTGGATGCTCGCTCTTCAAAGAGCTTCTTCAGCCTTTCCCGCTCACCCTTTTCCACCGTGGACATTCAAATTTAAGGTGATCAGGGGATTGGCACTGATAGCAAGCACGGGGAGCTCTCTTGATGAATTTTCCATCAGATGAGCTTAGAGATACTCCCTGTTTCGACTTGGCTTTCTCCAGGAGAACGGCCAGTCTCTTCATCTGTTGCTCAAGGTCAGCGATAGAGCTCTCGCTATCTTTTGAGTTAGATCCCGATGTGGCTGGGATCTCTTTCATCTGGTTGTGCTGGGCAGCAGGTCTGTCAGCATGGAAGGGCTTCTTGTGCTTCCATTTGAAGTCTTCGTCTTGAGCTTTGATGCTGGGGGATCCCATGTTCCGGATGGCCTCATTCTTGTTTACCATCTGGATATCCCACTCGTGTGCCTGCAGTTGAGCAAATAACTCCTTGGGAGTCATCTTGGACAAGTCCTTCTCCTTCAGAGCTGTGGTTTTCACGAACCAGTCCTCCTTGGGCATCTTGGACACGATCTTGGCATTAAGATCTTCATTTGAGCACTTCCTGTCCAGTAACTTTAGCTCGCTGACGATGGCGTTGAATCTCGCCTCCATCTCCTTGATGGTTTCTCCAGGCAGCATCTGGAAAGACTCGTACTTGTCCACTGCAACCTGCAATTTGTTGCGTTTCATTTGATCAGTTTCTTGACATAGACTATCAAGGTAATCCCATACTCCCTTGGCATTGTCAAACTGGAGGGCTTCCTCCATCAGCGACTCTGGAAGAGAAGCCAGGATCAACTCGTGAGCAATGGAATCCAACTGATTCCGCTTCCTGTCCTCGGCGTTCCATTCACCTTGAGGCTTTGGGATCACAGCAGCTGGACGATCTCCTAGCTGGTGCTGTATCATGGTGATCTCGATTGGCCCTTTCTCCAGCACATCTTTCATTTCCGGATGGATGCTCTTCAGAGAAATGAGCGACCTCTTTCGCCATATATCATGCTTCACAGTCTTGTAGTCGAGTAGCTTCGGAGTATTCATCTTCGTGTACCTGAGCTAATCAACAGACAAACAAAGGAGTGCAAGGAAACGTGGATCTCGATCCTAAGCGACTCAGAAACAATCGGTCTATAAGAACCGACTGCTCTGATACCACTTGTTGGTCCCAGTTTTTCAGAGTTTAAACGATACGCAGCGGAAATAATATAAAGTTAATCGTTTTCTTGCACTTGCTGGTTAACCAACTGACTGGGACCTGTCAGCTGGTGATTCAAAACTTAGAAAAATTTAGGCCTTGTTTACACAGTTATCAGTTTTCAGAGAATACACCAGCACTTGGGTGCTTGGTTTAAAATAAGAATGTAATGCAGAAAACTGATAAAGACAAAGGATTTATAGTGGTTCGATCAACTGATCTACGTCCACTCTCCAGTCGTAGCACTGGAAATTTCACTAAGAGTAATCGGGTACAAGCGTCCTACGATCTATCTCTAGCTGGTGAATGCCTCGTCCACCAGTTCACTAGATCAACCGCTCCCGGCCTTGTCCTTCTTCAACTTTGATCGGCTGGTGGAGTGCGAGCACGTCACTTCAACCTCCACAGCTTCACTGGGTGTTTAGTTCTCCCAAGAACGTATCTTCTCAATACGGCAAACTGCCCGTGATAACTCAAGTGCTGGCTGGCACAAGAGCTGCTGTGAACTTCCTCGGAAGAGAAAGAGCACCAAAGAGATCAATAACTTACAAGCTGGAAGCTTGAAGTCTCGTGTTTGAATAAATCAACACACGGTAAGCTTTAAGAAAAGCCTCGAAAGTGTTTTGCTTGCTTGCAATAAAGTTTCAGACTTTCGGTAGTTGAGCGAGGGAGAAGAGTATTGAATGTCAGGAAGCAAGCATGCAAGTGTCTTAAATGTTGGTGGTTCCGACCTTTTTATAGACGCGGGATCCCATTCAAATCTTCTAGCCGTTTGGACACATCCGGAAAAGGTGTCAGACCTCGGATGTCCTTCTGACGGCGGCAGGTATGCTTTTCTGGAGAAAGGCCATACCTAAGACCGCTTTATCTGACATTGATCTCTTTATGTCAGAACGGCACTATTCGTCAGTACGAGGAATCGAGACTGGTGTCTTGTAACTGATGGACTTTAAGGTATCCTCCTTAAAGTCATACTCTGTCAGTTAATTCCTCGACGAATCTTCTTTTTGTCTCTAAGACTCTGGGAGAGAGAATCTGGAATTCTGCTGGTAACATCCGACTGGTAGATCATTCTGGTGATCTTGTGCTGGCAGTCTCTGCTGGTGACTTGCGCTGGCACAATCTAAGTCTACCAATATGTCTGATGTTAACTCTTGGAATCTCCCATGACTGGTGGCTTCACCGCTGGTGAATAGTGTTAGTGAGAACACGTATTCTGCTGGTAGGATTTGTCAGCCGCCTGCTGGTGAAATCCTTCCCAACTGGTGAACAGTAACCAGTCATTAGCTCTTCTCATGCTGGTGAACAGTGTCAGAACGAGTCTTTGTCAGCCGCCATCTGATGAAACTTCTCCCAACTGGTGAACATTAACCAGTGGTAAGCATTTCTCATGCTGGTGAACAGTGTCAGCATGAGTCTTGATCAGCTGCGACTTACAACTCAAAAGACCTAAACAGGACTTTACATTTGAGAACTAGAGCTATCTAGAGACAACTGACGCTGGTAGGACTTAGGATTTGATCCACCAAAATTATAATCTAAACAAGTAAGCTACTGGGAAGGGAAACCTTAGACAGATTTCCCAACAAGATACTTTATGGTAACGTGGGGCAAGTGGCATCATAGTGAGAACAAACATGTGTTGTTTAGTCAGGAGAATATACTCAATGCAATATCTCCACTCATGGAAGTTTGGACCAGTAAGAGGATTGAGAGCAAGTATATGATGGACAGTAGACTTAGACATATCTGAAACAATAAAGAATCTTAAATAAGAACATACATGTTGAACTTCGAAAACAAATGCATTGAAAATCTTTTAATAAATCAAATACAAATGTTTTCCACTAATTGCCCAAGAGTTCCCACCGCAAGCTACACTCGTAGACGTTTACGATGTCACCCTCAACCAGAACTGCGGGTTTTAAGCCCCAATCCATTTAATTTCACTACCATGTCAGGATGCTTTTGACACTAGAAATTAATAATTAGTGAAAACCTTAGACCAAGCCATCTCTCAAGAACAGGGATGCAATTCTTGCATTATATTCTAAGATGCTTCTAAGCAATTAACCACAAATTTAACTCCGGCCAAAAGAGACAGTTTAGCATGGCACGTAACCATACCGCACAGCCCTCAAAGCTTTTGTTATCTTTAATTTAAATCAATCCTAGAATACTTGTGAAAGAGGTCTACGCAAGCTAGACTCGTAGACGTTTACGCAAAGCCCTCCCACTATTCACATGATTTAAATTGTTTGTCTAGAAATCCCAACAACCGTACCCATGCACCTCCGGGAACTAGCAAGCTACACTCGTAGACGTTTACTAGAACGAGAGATACACTTACAGCCTAGGACCGCTTTGTGGAGGTCTATTGATTTTAATTAAAAAATCTGCTTAGTATTTTTCTTTTAAAAGGTTTCTTTATGCGCACACATAATTTCCTTTTGTCATTATACTTTCCAAATTTTTGCATGTAATAATACAAGCCCAAAAATTCCCAAAATATAATCCAACAAAAGAAATTAATCACATAAGCATGCTTGGAAAGCTGTAAATAATAAAAGCAGTAAAAACATGCTTTTCCTATTATGTACACATGCTTAATTGCGCACATAAATAAATCACATATCATACGAGTACAATTAAGGCAAACAAAAATTCCTCGTGGCCCCAAAATAAATAGAAAATAATATCTATCTATTACCAATTTGAATTTTGAATTTAATGGATAAATTCAAATCTTCTCAAATCTTCAAGGGCCTCCAAATCTTGATACACCAAATCTTTTGGATTTTTAGGCCTTTGTGATCTGATGATTTGCCCTAACCCTAATGCAAACCTAGGATTTACACAGGATTGCACAAACCACCAAAATACGAGCCATCGCGATGGGACAGCAGCAGCCGATGACGACCGGAGCCGCCGCCGACCGCCGACCGCTACCGCCACCGGCCCAGCCTCGCACCCAGCACCGCGTGCCTGCCTGCGTGCCGCACCCGCGCTGGCTTGCCCGCGCGCAGGTCGCGGGCCGTGGGTGCTGCCCCCGTGCGCCGTGCGCGCACCGCACACCCTCGGCCGCGCCTGCCGCACCGCCGTAGTCTGCCACCCTCGGCCCTCCGTCGGCTCCGTCTTCGTTCTTCGTCCTCGACCCGTTCAATTACAGATTTAAAATTACAGAAACTATTCTATTACAATTTCAAATCTATTCTAATCATGGATTTTCTCATGATTTTACAAAACAATTCAGCCCTACACGGATAAACCACCGCGGGCTGAATCAACGGGTTGCCACGAGGAACAAAAACCAACATCCACAATAATAAATTCATACATGAATATTATCGAATTTAATTATGAACAACAGAGCCATAAATCAGAAACCTCGCTCTGATACCAATTGTAGTGTTTTAACGTGAACCGAATCACCAAAACCAAACTGAACTGGATCGATCTATGGATATTGCCCATAATTAATTATTCTCAAAACCCTAGCATGCTCCTATGAATTTAATACAAAATTTTGGATTGAGAGATTACCGTAAATCCGTAGAGTCTGAACCGATCTTTCGCGTTTGAATTCCAAATCTCAATTCAACCACGCGATTCGATTTAATCTGCGGAAACAAAAATTAGAATACTAATTTCTAGAATAAATCAAAAAATAGAAAGGGAAAAAAGGAATATGTTCTCCAGATTAGATCTTCAGGGCTGAGTCCCAATGCTATTCAGATCTACTACTGGTGAGGACTCCGTAGATCTGTATTGAGAGCAGGACCAGAATCGAAATTCTCCTCCCTGAACTCCAAAGTCGGCGCCCACACTGCTCTCTCTCTAGGGTTTGTGGTTTTCAACTGTGTTACAACTTATGAGAGAGAGCTGTCTATTTATAGACCTAGGGTTTTATCCCTAATGGGCTCTTTGGGCTCAATTCAGCATATTTAATTGGGCCAGACCTGGGACCTAATGCAAATAATAAAGTGGGCCTATAAATTAATTAATTCCCATGTCCACAACCCAGGACACAATTAATTAATTAATATTAATTCTTTTTCACCACAGAATTAATACTGACCTACCCCTTTATTACCACGTTGTGAGAACGGGTTGCATTAATTGAGAATCCCCATATTTAAGGTTACCGGACATCCATTAATTAATCGGAGCCTCTGACAAGCTCTAAATACAATTAATAAATATCTTATTATTCCTGAGTAGTACCACTCAAACCTTATCACTCGTGCCTGAACTTAATCAGCCTGCAGGACTTTGGCACGATTAATATTATTGAGCTCCTCAGGGAATGTCCCCATCCTATTACTCGGATATGGTTACCTAAGTTCAGTCTCAGGCGGTACTACAGGAACTGCTGTTACCCAAGATGCGGATATACGAGCGCGCTGTGTTGGCTCTCCACCATGGCAAGTCAAAGCAACAGTCAACCCGTGCAAACCCCTGAACCTTCGTTAGGGTTTGGACTCAATCAATATAACGAGATCTCTTATTCGCTGATGTCAGACAAATGAATATATCTCACTGCGGTCCATCAATACGCCACCTCTGCGTACCAGCATGTCAAGTAACCAAGACAGACTACTTATTCCGACAATGCCACAGCCATCCGGACAGACGTATCCTCATACGTTGTCTCGGCTGTGATCATGTTTATGTCTCACTAGGTCAAGTGATCATACTGTCTTCTGCGATCTACAACACGCCGTATGATCGTCCCTATCGGTGAGCCAAGAGGATACCATTGTTCATACATGTACGATTGTTAACAGATAGGAGAAATAAACCGTTGTATACACATTGTAATAAATGCTTTCAGTATACAAAACCCATCACCAAGTCCCTAAGGAAGATCTCCATTGCATACAATGAGCAACTCTGAGTTCCATTCAAAGGACTCCCAGATCAAAGATTCAAACTTAGGAGAGTGGCGCAGATGTGTGCACCTAACAATCCAGCTGAGGAGGTAAATTCTGATTACTTACCCATGTTTTCAGAAATAGAAGAGTTTGTGTTGGCTGAAATTGAAAGAGATATCGCCAACATGTTCTATACTGAGAACAATGAGACCACGCCTGAAGGGACGATATTGGCTGATGAGTCCAGGCGTTGGAAAAGGTTTGATTATATAATGTACCAGCTCAGATTCGAGGAGAAAATGCTGGTGATCACATTCGAAATCGCCAATTTTTGGAGAACAGAGGAAGCGTGGGCGAATGATTGGATTGACGAGGTTGATGGTGCCAAACAACTTTCAGATAAACAAGTATTTGCCCGACTCTGAGCAATTAAGGCTCACATGCTGATCTCCAAGTCGCAGACCTTGCATACATCAACCTTTGGTCCAGATAGATTCTCCGATTTTAGAATCGAGCTGTCAAAGCGCCAGGCACGAGCAGCTGCTGAGTACAGGCGATGACAAGCAGAATATGAGAATCTTAAGACAGAAAGGTTGATGGCGAGGATGGTTGCTGAAGCAGCTGAGCAAAAAGCCGCAAAGCTTGATGATAAAGATTGCAGGATTGTCTCATTTCTGGAAGTTAATATTATTGATATCATACGAGAAGAGACAGAGAGAGCAGCTGTGAATGAT
Source organism: Plectranthus barbatus (assembly GCA_026898455.1). Taxonomy (NCBI): domain Eukaryota; kingdom Viridiplantae; phylum Streptophyta; class Magnoliopsida; order Lamiales; family Lamiaceae; genus Plectranthus; species Plectranthus barbatus. The sequence continues at coordinate 83,362 of JAPKLW010000035.1, read as the reverse complement.
CAGATCTTGGAGGGAGCACAGAGAATAATAAATGAGGAAGCCAATACTTTGCTGCTCAACGTGAAATTGATCAGGCTAAGAAAGACGGCTGAGGATCAAGAAGAGGCCTGGATGCTAGAAGAAGAGGAGAGGCTAGCGGAGGAGGCCGGGTACTTGCAAGCACTTGCCGATGAAGCACAGATTGCTGAACTCGCTGAGGCAGAAGCAATGGCCTGGAGGTTAGCACAACGCATTCAAGGCATAGGAGTAGCCCATCGCTTATTCGAAGAAGAAGCTATCTATCTGGCTGCTCATAGTGCAGCAGATGTTGTGATGGAGGAGGTTTCCACTGCTAGAAGTCGAGAACTTATAATGACCACTACTTCATCATTCCTTTCTACTCCGATGAGTTCTCATGACTTACCCTCTTTCCTAAACTTTGTGGTCCAATTTACCATACAAACTGCTGTATCCACCATAACTGAGAGAATGGCGGTGGAAGCATCGGATATAAGGAGAGAGATAGACGAGGTCCAATCCGGAGTTTCAGAAGTCAGAACCAATGTTGTGGTGGTAAAAACCGACGTTGCTGAAGTAAAAACCAATATGGACGTATTGAAGGAGGACGTAGCAGAGCACCAGCAGCAGACAACGCAGACTGTTCAATCATTTTCATCCACCTTTATGGCTGCGCTCAAACAGGGGGAAGCTAGGAGACTTGCTAAATCCGAGCAGAGGAAGAAGGAAGAAGAGGCTCTGGCTGCTGCTAAGGAGGAGAAGAGAAAAGCTTTAGATGAGTTGAAGAACAAGGAAATGGAGCTGAAGATCAATATGCTGGAAATGGAAAACGAGAGGATTGCTAAGAAGCTTGAGATGGAGGCTACCGAACGTGAAGCTAGCAAGGAGTATCTGGGGAAGTTGGTGCAGATGGCTATTGGCAAATTTGATGAGCTTGACTAATCAAAGAAGCCTGCTTCCGATTCCTTATCATAACTTCTTATCTTAGCATACCTTCTCTAGCATTCGTTTTTATCTTATCATTTTCATTGCACTTGTAATGAACACATCACATAATGAAAAAGGATCAGATTTAGACAATCTCTCATTGTCCATTTCTTAGTTTTTGTTGCGTGTCTAAGTTGATATACACCTTGAGTGTATTCAGCGAATTTACATTTGAATAATTTTCTTGTGATTGGTTAAGTAAAATGTTTGCTGATTATTTAAGTGCTAGATTCTAGCACATTGCTAAGTAACATTTTTTACTTAAAGTCTTAATTAAAAAATATTTCCCAGCAAATATTTATTGAGGGGGAATTTTATTAAAATCAATCCTGCAAGAACTAAGATGGATAAACTCGTAGTTAGACTTCTAAACTAGCATAGCTCTGTACTTGTATTTAGAAAAATTATTGTAAACTCAGATATTCTTCCTCTTGGATTCAGCAAGTGATAGTAAGCTTTGATCGCACCAAAAAGGGGGAAATTGTTGGGAATTTATTCCTAAAATCTCTCTTAGGATCATATTGTAAAAGGTTTTGTTGGATCAAACCTTAGTAGTGTTAGGATTATATACTGAAAGCATATATGATTAAGTGTTTTGTACACTGGTCTTCATATATGTTGCTGCAACAATGCTCGCTGTCTGATGAAACAAACATACAACGAACCATAATATCCTATTATCTCGCCTATAGGGATGAACATATGGTGTGTAGGAGATCACAGAGGATCATATGAATCATTTGACCTAGCGAGATATAAACAGTATCACAGCTGAAATAGTCCCTGGATAGGCTGTCGGTCTAAGCTGCGGCACATCGGTTCAGAAGTGGGCTTATCCTAGCTACTTGATGTGTCGGTACATGGTTATGTATTGATGGGATCAACAGTGGGATGTGCCATTCTCATTGACATATGAATGAGCTAGATCCCTAACATACTTCCTATGAACTTAAACCTAACTGAAGGATAAGGGGCACACACAGATTGACCGCACTTTGATTTACCATGGTGGCGAGTCTTACATGTACTCTTATACCCGTATTTTGGGTGTTGGCAATTTGTGTGTGGCCTGCTTAGTCTGGACGTTTAGGTAAGCATATCCGTTTCAGGATGGTGACATTCCCTGAGGAGCTCACAAGGTTCATTATGCTATACCCTGCAAGGTTGAATTATTTAATTCAGGCATAAGTGAAAAGGAGTGAGTGGTATTACTCAGGAAATAAGAGATTAATTAATTATGGCTGATTGTCATAAGCCAAATTAATTAATGAATGTCTAAAACCTTAAATATGTGGATCATGTTAGATTGGTGCAACCCGTTCCTAATAACGTGGTAATAAAGGGGCGAGTCAGCATTATTACCGTGGTGAAGGTTAAAACAATGTTTTATTAATTAATTATGTTCTGGGTTGAACAAGGAAGGATTAATTAATAAAGAGGGCCCACTTTATTATATGCATCTGGTCCCTGGTCTGGCCCATGAACTGCTCAAGCCCATTAGGGTTAGGGTTTCTCAAAACCCTGACACTATAAATATGCCTTCTTTCTATCAGATCATTAATAATTCAGTATATTGAGTGAAATTGAGCGAGAAACGGCGACAGCAATCTGAGGGAGGAACTTGATCGATTTCTCCAGATCTCGGATCCAACTTGGTAGATAATCCTCACCAGATTTCCAAGGAGCAAGGGAACAGATCAGAAGATCATATTTGTTGGAACAAGTGTTCATCGCCGGTGTTCAGATTCAGATCCAGATCTATTTCATCGTTATGGGCTCCAATCTAGATCTGTAGATCAAACGGTGAAATCAGGTATTCTCTCTTGGACAAAGGACCGTTGTGTATAACGGGTCTGAATCACCAAACATAAAAGCGAAGTCTAACAGGGAGAGAAATAGAACTGCTCATTCAATATGACGAACTAACTCTCGAAGAAGAGATTTCTAAGACAAAAGCGAAAAGCAAAGAGAGCAGTCTGTTGAAATCAAACATTCAAAAAGTATTCAAAGCTTACAACCACCGAAGTGTCCCCATTGAATATCTGACTCTTCATTGAAGAGATTTCTTGACTCAGCTCAAGAATCTTTAATCATTGGGATACATTCCAAATTAGGAAGCATCCAACAGTCATTTCTGGAAAGATTTGACTCCGACAGGCATTAGCCGCAAAATCAGACAAGTTCGGAGAGAACTATAAAATCTCCATCCCAGCGAAGGACAAGTTTTACGAAGGTGCCGCCCTTGACTTGGCCACAGCTGTGGACTGAGAAGAACGAAGTGCCGGAGGATAGCTTTGTTGTGGCCGGCTCGAAAGCTCACCGCTTACAGCAACTGTTCGGCAAATCCTTGTATTTCGTATACTTTCTTAGTGAAATTCTTAGCATTTCGGCGAAGGAGTGGACGTAGATCGATTTGATCGAACCACTACAAATTCTGTATTTGTTTACTGTTTATTGCTTATTGTTTCTTGCGTTTGAATTGAAACCTAGCAACCAAGTTGCTAGTTTATAACTGTAAGAAACCCTAAGTGAAAGCTGAGATAAACAATCTTGATAAAGAACCAACGTGTGCAAGTGAACGTTAATATTCCGCTACATTTCGTGTTTCTGTTTAAGCACGACAACTCTGGTAAAAAAAGGGGACCAACAATTAAAAGGAGAAAAGAATCTAAAAACCCTAAGCCAACATACAGCGCAAGAGAAATTAGAATGATGAGAGATAAGAGTAGAAGAATACCACACAAAAGGAACAAGATGAGACCATAGGAAGCCGCAATAAAACACATTTGGATCGGTGAAGGCACCTGTTGGGAAATCTGGCTAAGTTTCCCTTCTCCAGTTGATAGCTTAGATCTTAGATTTGGTGTTTAAGTGTTTTGGTGGATCAAATCCTAAGTCCAACCAGCGTCAGTTTGTCTCTAGAATAGCTCTAGTCTCAAATGTAAAGTCCTGTATAGGTATTTTGAGTTGTAAGTCGCAGCTGATCAAGACTCATGCTGGCTACTGTTCACCAGCATGAGATGTGCTTACCAGTTGAGAGAAGTCTCACCAGCAAGCGGCTGACGAAGACTCATGCTGACACTGTTCATCAGCATGGAGTAGAGCTATTGACTGGTTACTGTTCACCAGTTGGGAAGATTTCACCAGCAGGAGGCTGAGAGATCTTACCAGCAGAATATGTGTTCTGGCTGACACTATTCACCAGCGGTGAAGCCACCAGTCACGGGAGATTCCAAGAGATAACATCAGACGAATTGGTAGACCTTGATTGTGCTAAGGAAAGTCACCAGCAGAGACTGCCAGCACAAGATCACCAGAATGATCTACCAGTCGGAGGTTATCAGCAGAATTGAAGATTCGCTCTCCCGAAGACTTAGAGACAAAAAGAAGATTCGTCTGAGGAAGTAACTGACAGTGTATGACTTTAAGGAGGATGCCTTAAAGTCTATCAGTTCAAGACACCAGTTCCGATTCCTCGTACTAACGAATAGAGTCGTTCTGACACAAAGAGATCTGTGTCAGATAAAGCGATCAAAGGTATGGCGCTTTCCGGAAATTCCTACCTGCCGCCTGCAGAAGGACATGCGAGGACAGAGACTTTTCCGGATGTGTCCAAACGGCTAGTATTTGAATCTGAATCTCACGTCTATAAATACGTGAGATCCAACAGCATTCAATACTCTTGCCCACTCTTAGCCACTCCTGAACTACCGAAAGCTCAAACGCATTCATATCAGCGAATAAGCAATCTTTCGAGGCTTTTCTTAAAGCTACTCCGTGTGTCAATCATTTGAACACGAGACTCCAAGCTTCTAGCTTGTGAGTTATTGATCTCATTTGGTGTTCTTTCTCATTCCGAGGAAGAACATAGCAGCTCTTGAGCCAGCCAGCTCCAGAGTTATTACGGGCAGTTTTGCCGCCAGCAAGAGTCAAGTTCTTGGGAGAACTCAACACCCAATCAGTCGGAGGAGGAGGTTGAAGTGACGTGCTCGCACTCCATCCATCTGACGAGAGTTGAAGAAGGACAAGGACCGGGAGCGGTTGATCCAGTGGACTGGTAGACGAGGCATCTACCAGCTGGAAATAGATCGTAGGAAATCTTGTACCGGATTACTCTCTTTAGTGAATTTCCAGTGCTTCGACTGGAGAGTGGACGTAGATCAGTTGATCGAACCACTATAAAATATCCTTGTTATTTACTGCTTTCAGCATTTACTTACTGATTTAAAACCCAGCACCCAAGTGCTGGAGTATAACTGAAACCAGTTTATAACTGTGCAAACTCGACTCTAAAATTTTCTAAGTCCTGAGTCATCAGCTGACCAGCCAGTTGCCAGTCAGCTGAATACTCAGTTGCCAGTTGACTTACCAGCTGACAAGGTCCCAGTCAGCTGTGTAACCAGCAGAGTGCAAGAAACGAACTTACGTATTTTCCGCTGCCAAAGTATACCCTGATATCCGGGACCAACAAGTGGTATCAGAGCGGACGGTTCTTACAGACCGTTCGTTTCTGTGTCGCTTAGGACCGTGATCCACGTTTCCTTGCACTCCTGTTTGTTTGTCTGTTTGTCTAGCTCAGGTACTTCAAGATGAATATCCCAAAGCTAATGGACTACAAGACGGAGAAGCACTCTACATGGCGAAAGAGGACGCTTATCTCCCTGAAGAGCATCCATCCAGACATGAAAGATGTACTGGAGACAGGGCCAATAGAGATCACCAAGATTCAGCATCAGCTGGGAGATCGTCCAGCTGCGGTGGTCCCAAAGCCCCAAGATGAATGGAATGCTGAGGACAGAAAGCGGAATCAGCTGGATTCCATTGCACATGAGCTGATCCTTGCGTGCCTTCCAGAATCGCTGATGGAGGACGCACTGCAGTTTGATACTGCTAAGGGAGTATGGGATTTTCTTGATAGTTTATGTCAAGAAACTGACCAAATGAAACGCAACAAATTGCAGGTTGCGGTGGATAAATATGAGTCCTTCCAGATGCTGACTGGAGAAACCATCAAGGAGATGGAGGCGAGATTCACCGCCATTGTCAGCGAGCTGAAGTCTCTGGGCAGGGAGTACGAAAATGCTGATCTTAACTCGAAGATCCTGTCCAAGATGCCGAAGGAGGATTGGTTTGTGAAAACCACCGCACTAAAGGAGAAAGATTTATCCAAACTAACTCCTAAAGAAGTGTTTGCTCAGTTGCAGGCACATGAATGGGATATCCAGATGGTGAATAAAAACGAGGCTATCAGGAATGTTGGATCCCCCAGCGTTAAGGCTCAGGACGAAGCTTACTTCGTCAAGAAGGACTTCAAGCGGATGCCCAAGAAGCCCTTCCATGCTGACAGGCCTGCTGGGCAGACCAACCAGCCGAAGGAGATCCCATTCACGTCAGGATCTTACTCCAAAAGTGGCGAGAGCTCTATCGCTGAACTTGAGCAGCAAATGAAACGACTGGCCGTCCTACTGGAAAAGGCTAAGTCAACGCAGGGAGTCTCTTCAAGCTCAACTGACGGGAAATTCGTCAAAAGAGCTCCTCGTGCTTGCTATCAATGCCAATCCCCTGACCATTTAAAATTTGAATGTCCACAGGTGGACAAAACTGAGAGGGAACGGCTGAAGAAGCTCTTTGAAGAGCGTGCCTCCAAGGCAGTTGCCAAAGCCATGCTGACAAGGACTGAAGTTCCTGATATCCCCGACCATGATGATGGGGAATACGAGTCAGATGGAGAGTCTGAAGAAGAAGCTCTTCTGGCATTCATGGCTGCTCTAGGAGAAGTGTCAGCTGAAGAAGATGCTGACAAGGAAGAACATCTGGCATTAACTGCTGATGATGAGGTACAATCAGATCCTCAATTGCATATCATGCCTGTTCAAATCATAGACGATTCTGAGTCGCATTGCTCCGACTCAGAAGATGTCACTTTAGATGTTCTTCAGAATGAGTTTTTAAAATTTTATGAAATGAAAAATGTTTTAGCTGGCGAAAACACTTCGCTGAAAAATCAAGTTTCCATTTTGACCAGTGAGATTGAAAAATCTAGGTCACTCAGCGAAGAGCTAGAAACTTTGAAAAAGGCTCATTTCGACTTGCTCCAAGATTTTCAAAGTACAAAAACTGAGCGAGATAACCTTCACAGTCTCGTTCTAGAGCAAGAAAATAAAATCAATTTTCTAAACAAGGGCTCTAAGGATTTAGAGGCAGCTCTAAGTCATTGGAGAAAACCTTATGATAAATCCGGGTTGGGATTTACAAATGATTCGAGCATAAACCAACCCAATGCTGGTAAGGGTAAGGGCAGAATGGTAAATGCGTCAGCACCAGCTGGTGTTGCCAGCATACCTCGTATGGCTGATCAGCAAAGGAATCATCAGCCCAGATATAGAGGTGAGTCATCACGACAACAACCTCGACTGGCAAATTCCTCTACTGACAGGACGCCAGCACACCCTAAGAAGCTGACTAAGCCAAAATATTCCAAGGCAAGGAAGTCAGCACCAGCAGCCAGTGGAACCCGACAGCCAGCACCAGCTGTCCAGAGGTTCCACACACAACCTTACAAGTATGCCAGTTGCCAGCATACTTACAAGGGGTCCCACTCTCAGCAGAATACTGAGAGAAGGACAATTCCCGATAGGAGGAATACCTATCGGAGGCCTGAGCCCAATCAAATGTTTTCATCAAGGGCTAGGAAGGCTAACCACCGTGGTCCACAGTTCCAAAGACCACCAAGGCAGCACAAGCGGTCGGAAAGAAATTTCCGATCTCCTCAGAAGAAGAATACTTCTAGAGGAACTGCACACACAGCCACACCTTCCAAAAATAATTCCATGCATTATTTTAAGAGGAAGGGAAAGGCCACAGGTGATGTCAGCAAGGGTAACACCGAGCTGAAGATCACACAAGTCTGGATTCCGAAAGGAATGATCCAGAGATCTAACCCTGCAGGACCCGCTGATGATCGGGGACCTAAATGATTTCATTTTTCTTGCAGGAACAGGATCATGCGTATCAGCTTCAGAGGTCGAGCGAGTGGATCATTGACAGTGGTTGCTCCGCTCATATGACTGGTGAGGAGTTCTTGTTTTCGGAGCTCACCAAGGTCAGAGGACCTCCAGTTATTTTTGGTGATAACTCCAAGGGCAGAGTTATCAGCAAGGGATGCATAGAGAAGGATGATGTGCGTATTGTCAACGTGTCCCTTGTTACCAACCTGAAGCACAACCTCCTGAGCATCAGCCAGCTGTGCGACAATGGTTACACCATTGTGTTTGACAAATCCGGGTGCCAGATCAAGAATGAGGAATCTGGCGAGACCAAGCTGAAAGGTGTCCGCAAAGGAGGGTTGTATGTCGTTGACTGGCAAAGCGGGAAGACTGATACATGCTTTGTTGCCACCAGTTCCATGGAGACCAACTGGCTGTGGCACAAAAGGTTAAGTCATTTGAATTTCAAAACTATTAATTATCTAACCAAGCATGATCTTGTAGATGGTCTTCCCAAGGGCGGGTTCAAGAAGGAAGGGATTTGCAAGGCCTGCCAGCAAGGCAAACAGACCAAGAAATCCTTCAAGAGCCAGTCGCCAGTTCACCCTAGTACCAGTCAGGTACTCGAGTTGTTACATATGGACCTGTTTGGACCAGTAACGCCGCAAACCATTGGAGGAAGACGATATTCGCAGGTGGTAGTCGATGACTACTCGCGCTATACATGGGTGAAGCTTCTCAGAACAAAGGATGAGGTGAAGGTGATTCTTCCAGAATTGATCATCCAAGCTCAGAAGCAGAGAGAAGCTGTTGTGAAGCGAATTCGTTCGGATAATGGGACTGAATTCTGCAATGGTCCGCTGATGGATTTCTGCGCGGAGGCCGGAATCAAGCATGAGAGATCTACTCCAAGGCAACCACAGCAGAATGGACTGGCAGAACGTAGGAACAGGACGCTGAAGGAAGCAGTCCGATCCATGCTGGCTGAGTCTGGTTTGGGTCAGAGTTTCTGGGGAGAGGCGTTGGTGACTGCTTGCTATACTCAGAATAGGAGCGGGATCAACGACAGACTTCAGAAAACTCCCTACGAAGTGTACTTCGGTCGTAAGCCTACTTTAGCTCATCTTCGTGCATTCGGTTCTCCATGTTATATCCATAATAATGGGAAGTCGAACTTAAATGCTTTCTCGCCTAAAGCTGATGAGGGTGTGTTTGTCGGATATGGACACCCCTCTCACAAGGGCTATAGAGTTTTTAACAAGACGACCCAGCTTGTGGAAATAACATGCAATGTTGTTTTTGATGAAGCTACTTTAGTGCGCAGGACCTTACGCCAACTGGCTGAAGATGTTCCTAAGGTCAATGATGTCAATGACCAGTTGGGCAGGAATTCTTCCAATGCTCAACCAACTGGTTCGACTAGACCGATGAATGGATCATCTTCACAACCAGTTACCTCAGGTGCCCATCAGCAACCTGAGAGGGTCGGTGATGCAAATGACCTTGCTGAGACCTTACACTCAATCTCCCTGAGTGGACCCAGTAACAATCTAGGGGGAATCCCTACTGGCCTTTTTGAAGAAGAAGGCAGTGATGGACCAGCTGGAGAGGATGTTCCAGCTGATGCTGACAACATTGGTGGAGATTCAGACAACCAGCCAGAAGGTGATGCTGATGAAGTTGTTCCAACTGGTGAAGGTCCAGCACCAGCTGATGTTGCAGCTCCGACTGGTGGAAATGTGGAAGCACCAGTCGTCAGGACAGATGAACCTGTTTCCCAGCCGGCACCAGCGGTCGCTGGTCCTCCCAAATGGCTGAGGGATCACCCATCTGATGCTATTCTCGGTGATCCGGAAGGTTCTGTCCAGACTCGACACGGCAGAGCGCTTTTATCTTGCTTTATATCTCAGATGGAACCTACATCCATCAAAGATGCGCTCGAATCTGCAGATTGGATCAATGCCATGCACGAAGAGCTTGCGGAGTTCACTCGCAACAACGTTTGGGACTTGGTAGAGAGGCCATCACACCAGTCAGTGATTGGCACCAAGTGGGTTTTCAAGAACAAGCGAGATGAAGATGGCATTGTGGTCCGGAACAAGGCTCGTCTAGTCGCCAAGGGCTATAGACAGTGTGAAGGCATCGATTTTGATGAGACCTTTGCACCAGTTGCAAGAATGGAGGCGATACGGCTGTTTTTGGCCTATGCAGCGTATCACGGCTTCACGGTGTTCCAGATGGACGTGAAGAGCGCATTCTTGAATGGCGAGCTAAAGGAGGAGGTATATGTAGAGCAACCTCCTGGATTTGAGATAGGCACCAAGGTATACAAGCTGAGAAAGGCCCTGTATGGATTGAAACAGGCGCCCAGGGCTTGGTATGAAACGCTGTCACAATTTCTCACCAGCAATGGATTTCGGAAAGGGAAGATTGATAGGACTCTCTTTCTTCTCAAGGATGGTGGTGACATGCTGATGGTGCAGATCTATGTCGATGACATCATCTTCGGATCCAAGAACATATCTCTCTGTGAGAAGTTTTCTAAGCTAATGCAGACCTCATTCCAGATGAGTATGATGGGCAAGCTGACATACTTCCTAGGACTTCAAGTCCAGCAATCAGCTGATGGTATTTTTATCAGCCAGCGGAAGTATACCAAGGATCTTATTCAGAAATATTGCCCAGAGAAGACTAAGTCTCTAAGGATCCCGATGAGTACCAGCTGCCAGATATTTCTTGATGAGCAAGGGGAATCAGTTGATCCTACTATATACCGAGGAATTATTGGATCACTCCTCTATCTCACTGCCAGCAGACCCGACATTTCTTATTCAGTCGGAGTGTGTGCCAGATTTCAAGCTAATCCTAAGAAGTCACACATGGAAGCTGCTAAACGGATTGTGAAATATCTGAAGGGGACAGAATCTCTTGGAATATGGTATCCCAAAAATGATGAGCTTACGCTTATCGGATATTCAGATTCAGATTTCGCTGGATGCCGTATTGACCGCAAGAGCACCAGTGGTACGTGTCAATTTCTAGGACACAAGCTAATCAGCTGGTTTAGCAAGAAGCAGCACTCAGTTGCTACTTCTACCACTGAGGCTGAGTATGTTGCCGCTGCCAGTTGCTGTGCTCAAATTATTTGGCTCAAGCAACAACTGGCTGATTATGAAGTGGACACTGGCTGTGTTCCTATTTATTGCGACAACAACAGTGCTATGTGCATCACGAAGAATCCGGTTCATCACTCCAGAACCAAGCACATAGACATTCGACATCACTTCATTCGTGATCATGTCGAGAAGAAGGATGTCAGCGTGGACTACATTTGTACTGAAGATCAACTGGCTGACATCTTCACAAAGCCCCTGCCAGAAGCAAGATTCAAGGAGTTGTGCATCAAACTCGGTCTTATGGAGATTGATGCGAGCCTTAATGATGAGGAAGAATGAGTCCAAGCTCTCATTCTGTTCTTGATCTTCTGGTGGATGCTGATTACGACTGAGTCCAAGCTCTTAGTCGTTTCACATTCCTCGTATGTTGTTTCTCAACAAGTGGTGTCTTTCAACCACAGGTGGTATCTACTGGCGGAACTTATTCCTCAATTGTCAGCTTTTATCTTCCGCTGAAGCGAAATTGGGTCCCAGCTGCCACCTTCTAGCAGTGTTGAAGAAATGGATCCACTTCCAGTTGCCAGCAGGACGTGCTACCAGCAAGTGGTTGATTTCTCAAGTGGTCTCAGTTGATAACTGATGATGTATATCTACAAGGGAGTATCAGCTGCTAACTGAAGAAATTATCATCAAGTGGAGAAATGGCTCTTCAATAAGTCGTATCAGTTGCTAACTGATGAGTTTGCCAGCAGAATGTATTATAAGCATGTGGTATCAGTTGCCAACTGATGAAGAGGCCAACCAGTTAGGGGGAAGTATGCGACTGGCGTATGCTGGTGATGCCCAGCCAAGCCAGCTGTCGCAGAAATGGCGGGATCGTTCGAATCCGATAGCGTATGCGGATCTCCGAATTTAATGCGGCATTTAATGCCACATTTAATGTGCACAGTGGCTGCGCAGTCCGACGTTTGGTTTCCACCAACTACAGCGCACCACGTCAGCACCACGTCGTGCAGCACGTCAGCACGACCACGCCCGTCAACACAGGGAATCGGGCCTGCTGATGACCGTAGATCTCCGCGTGCTGAGCGTTGATCCTGGTCGTAGATTCCTGCATGGACTCGAGTATAAATACTCGAGGTCCCTCACCGGAGAAACCTTTTACGATCCTTCACATTTTTTTCAGCCCTAATCTCTCTCATTCTCTCAAAATTCTTAAGTTTCCTGAGATTATGGCTTCATCTTCACGCCCCCCAACTGATAATCCCTCGGAAGACAACCCACCTTCCACATCTTCATCGTCTGGTGAGCCCAGACTACCAGTTGCCGAGCAGCACATGCCGACGTACACCGGCATTGTGAAGATTGAGGATATTGACTATACTCTTCCGTTCGCTCGACTGGTTCAGCTGAACAAGCCGGCAACCCGTGATCGGTTGTCAAATGCCCAAGTCAGAGCCGCACAAGTTCAGAAGGAGAAGATCCTCAACGAAAAACTGGCCAGAAAGAACCATGGGGAGGAGCTGATCGAGATGATCGATCATGAAGGCCTCCGACAGTATCTGACGGCGGCGCCCCAGACTTTCCATCCGCACCTGGTGGCGGAGTTCTACGCACGGGCGGTGATCGCCGACGGCGGACGGTCCTTCACCACTTCGGTGTTTGGACACCTGATCACCGTCTCCCCCGAGTACCTCGCCGAGATGTTCGGGCTAAGGAACGAAGGCGAGGATGTGGCTACCTACCTTTAGAACAACACCGTCGAGTTCCAGAAGCGCTGGACCCAGTGGAAGAAGGCGGAGGTGACCACCTTCCGGACTGGAATGAGAAAGTTCGAGATGGACGAGTTTTGGCAGATGGTGTGCGACATAGTCGTACGAATGCTGCAGTGCGAAGTGGGGTCGTACGCAGAGCTGAGCATCCGGAAGTTCTCCGTGATGAGTGCCCTTGCTGACGGGATTCAAGGGAACTGGGCCGAATTCCTTTACGGCCGGCTCCTGGAAAACGTCGGCAAGAACATCGACGTTCCGATTAAAGGGAGGTTTGCCCATTCCGTATCCTTTGGGCTTCGTATCAGCCGCCTACTGGAGATGGAGTTGGGTGATGGGGTGGACCAGGGTGAGCAATTGGTCAGTTCGGACTTCATCCCTCCGACCAAGGAGCAAGCCAAACTCCCCCGCCCAGACTACAAGAAGCCCAGGAGGCTGAAGGGGAAGACCTCAGTGAATCCTTCTGAGGGTGTCTCTGAGGAAGATGAGGTGGATGAGGGCGAGCAACTGCCAGTTATGGCTCGCCCGCTGACTGAAGAAGAAAGGGCTGCGCTCAAGCGCCAGCGAGAGACTGAGCGTCTCTTCGCCCAGCTGGGAGATGCAGTGGATGCGGCCACTGGCATCCATCCCCGGGACATCCGCATCGTCCCTACTGACGAGCCATCCCAGAAGAAGCCCAAAAGACCCAAGAAGCATCAGCATCAGCAGCCACATCAGGCACTGGTTCTTGGTCCAGCTCCAAGGAACATATTGGGACAGACCCAGGAGGAGCAGCTGGAGATTATGACCCGGAAGAGGAAGAGGGTCCAAACCAGAGCTCAGCTGGTGATGGAGCAGGCTAAGAAGGAGAGAAGTGCCTCCATTGTCAGGAGGAAGCAAGCCAAGGCAAGGCTGAAGGCCTTGGCAGCCCAGCGAAAATTAGAGGCTGAGCTGGCAGCCCGCGATGAAGCCTATGCCAAGGTGCAGGCTGAGCATGAAGCCAGGCGTCAGGAGGAGCTGGCTGAACAGCTGAGGCTGGCAAGCAAGGGCAAAGGAAAGGCTGATGAAAGTCCAAGTGCCAGCCCCCCAGCTTCCCCACCACCAGGCGAGATTTTAGCAGAAGATACATATCAGCGCCTGCTGGTGATGGGAGTCGACGAGGACATCATGTCCATAGTCGAGCACTACCAGCCGGATGAGGAAGAGGCTGGGAGCCCGCTGGCTGCGCAAGGGGATGCCAGCGGACGCAGAGTTGCCGAAGAAGGCCCGCTGGCAGTGCAAGGGGTTGCCAGCAGAGGAGTTGATGAGCGGGCGACCACCCCGGAAAAACTGGCGGAGGAGAAGGAGGAGAAGGAGGCAGAGAAGGAAGAAGAGATGGATGTGGAGACTGGTGCAAGGACTACTGGGAAGGCTCCCATTGTTATTTCTGATGATTCTGAAGAAGAGGAGCCACCAGTTGTCCAGCACTCCACAATCCAGAGGATGGAGCCAAGGAACCTGTTCCCAGATTTTGCAAAGGAAGGGAAGGCTCAGCTCGGTCGTCAACAGTCCCAAGGAGCCTCAACTTCTGGACGACCAGCGACATCCTCACCAGCACAGCCTCGACGTGCTGATTCGCGACCACGACGTGACATAACCGTCAGCGTCCTTAATTACAACGTGGTCGACGCTGATGAATATGAGGAGATGGTCAATGGACCCCATCGGTGGGAGTTACGCGGGGAAGAGGCCTTCGACACCTCTCAAGTGCCTGACTACAGCATTCTCAACATCATTCCCCTCCGCGGGCTCCCCCACCAGTCGGTCTTAGCTTCCCGCATCCAGGACTGGTGCCTGCCCCTAAGGCCGATGGAGTTCTACAACCGTACTCTGTATGAGTACGCAGAAAATATCACAGTGGAGGTCGAGGATGCCGTTGATCTTGACATGTTCAATGACTTCCGGTATCTGTGGTTTGTCAACCCGACCCTGTACTGTGAGCTGCGGCGATGGAGGATCTTTGACCGTGTGGAGCGGTATCTCACGGTGGAGAAGCGCTCAGTTCTGTACGCTAGGCTGGGGCTGCAATACTGGAGGAATGAAGAGGACTGGGCGAATGAATTCATGGATACATTAACTGACGAGCCAGAGCCCTTGTCCCTTAGGCGTGTCCGGCGGCGAGTGCAGAAGATTCTTGATTATCGCCTAAGGACTGGCAGTTCAGGACTCCCGCAGCCAAGGCGTGTCCGAGTGCCCTTTCTCCAGTTCCATCGCACCAGCCGGGGCTTTCAGGTGGTCTACGCTCTCCGAAGGATCCGAATACTGATTGCCCTCCCACCGCTCCTCCTCTACTTTGCCCGTCTGTTCGATATGGCAGCCACTGAGTTGCTAATTGATCATGTGGTGGAGGAAGATCCATCCCGCCCTTGGTGGCTGACCACTGCAGTCGCTGGTGTTCCCAATGTTGTATCCCTTGAACACATCGACTGGCAGGTGGTGGAAGTTGATACACCCACCGTTTCCGAACAAGTCCCACCAGCATCAGCTGAGGTGCTGGTGGAGGAATCAGCTGAGGAGTCAGCATCAGCAGCCGCTGCAGTCCCAGCAGAAGCATCAGCCGCTGCAGAGCCAGTAGTGGAGAGGCCAACTGGAGCTGACACTGAGATGGCTGAGGCCTCATCTGGTGTGCCCTCTACTTCGATGGAGCTGTCAGCAGAGCCTCTCTCCGAGGTCCATCCGCCTGCGCAACTGGTTGCTCTCATTGATGCCAGGATGGACCAGCGCTTTTCTTCATACCGAGCAGAGATGGCGCAACAAATGGAAGCTTTCACCTCTGGGGTGAACTCCTTTTTGGCGCGGATCCAAGAGGGGGAAAGGGCGCGAGCAGTCGCTGATGAGGAGAGGGCTCGGCTTGCTGCGGAAGAGCGTCGCATTGCTGCTGAGGAGCGCTTGAAGAGGGAACAAGATATGGCGGCTCTTACAGAGATCTTGAGGAATTTAGCAAATCGCAATCAATCACCTGGATCCTCATCTCAGCCATAAGTCTTGTACTCTTCATTTTTTGTGTAAGTAATTTTGTATCAGTTAGACTAGTCAGTTTTTAATCCTGTACTTGTAATTGTAACATCATTAATGGATTGATTACTGACGGGTTGACGACAATTTCTCATTGTCCAACTAATCTCAACTTTTTACTTACCAGCTGAACTTACACATTCAGTGTAATCAGCACCAGCACTCAATTTGGTACTTGTTAATTCTAACCTGGCTCAGACTTTACTTCATAATTTAATCGAGCAATATCTCTCCCAGTTTGAGGGGGAAGATCTTTAGGTTAGAGCTGATGTGAGGAAGTAGTTTCATGGGTTTAGATCTGAAAGGTTTATTTGTAAAAACCCAGAAATGCTTTGTAACTTTCCTCATCAGCTGAGTGCTCGCTGGTTAGGCTTTGATCGCACCAAAAAGGGGGAAATTGTTGGGAAATCTGGCTAAGTTTCCCTTCTCCAGTTGATAGCTTAGATCTTAGATTTGGTGTTTAAGTGTTTTGGTGGATCAAATCCTAAGTCCAACCAGCGTCAGTTTGTCTCTAGAATAGCTCTAGTCTCAAATGTAAAGTCCTGTATAGGTATTTTGAGTTGTAAGTCGCAGCTGATCAAGACTCATGCTGGCTACTGTTCACCAGCATGAGATGTGCTTACCAGTTGAGAGAAGTCTCACCAGCAAGCGGCTGACGAAGACTCATGCTGACACTGTTCATCAGCATAGAGTTGAGCTATCGACTGGCTACTGTTCACCAGTGGGAAGATTTCATCAGCAGGAGGCTGACAGATCTACCAGCAGAATATGTGTTCTGGCTGACACTATTCACCAGCGGTGAAGCCACCAGTCACGGGAGATTCCAAGAGATAACATCAGACGAATTGGTAGACCTTGATTGTGCTAAGGAAAGTCACCAGCAGAGACTGCCAGCACAAGATCACCAGAATGATCTACCAGTCGGAGGTTATCAGCAGAATTGAAGATTCGCTCTCCCGAAGACTTAGAGACAAAAAGAAGATTCGTCTGAGGAAGTAACTGACAGTGTATGACTTTAAGGAGGATGCCTTAAAGTCTATCAGTTCAAGACACCAGTTCCGATTCCTCGTACTAACGAATAGAGTCGTTCTGACACAAAGAGATCTGTGTCAGATAAAGCGATCAAAGGTATGGCGCTTTCCGGAAATTCCTACCTGCCGCCTGCAGAAGGACATGCGAGGACAGAGACTTTTCCGGATGTGTCCAAACGGCTAGTATTTGAATCTGAATCTCACGTCTATAAATACGTGAGATCCAACAGCATTCAATACTCTTGCCCACTCTTAGCCACTCCTGAACTACCGAAAGCTCAAACGCATTCATATCAGCGAATAAGCAATCTTTCGAGGCTTTTCTTAAAGCTACTCCGTGTGTCAATCATTTGAACACGAGACTCCAAGCTTCTAGCTTGTGAGTTATTGATCTCATTTGGTGTTCTTTCTCATTCCGAGGAAGAACATAGCAGCTCTTGAGCCAGCCAGCTCCAGAGTTATTACGGGCAGTTTTGCCGCCAGCAAGAGTCAAGTTCTTGGGAGAACTCAACACCCAATCAGTCGGAGGAGGAGGTTGAAGTGACGTGCTCGCACTCCATCCATCTGACGAGAGTTGAAGAAGGACAAGGACCGGGAGCGGTTGATCCAGTGGACTGGTAGACGAGGCATCTACCAGCTGGAAATAGATCGTAGGAAATCTTGTACCGGATTACTCTCTTTAGTGAATTTCCAGTGCTTCGACTGGAGAGTGGACGTAGATCAGTTGATCGAACCACTATAAAATATCCTTGTTATTTACTGCTTTCAGCATTTACTTACTGATTTAAAACCCAGCACCCAAGTGCTGGAGTATAACTGAAACCAGTTTATAACTGTGCAAACTCGACTCTAAAATTTTCTAAGTCCTGAGTCATCAGCTGACCAGCCAGTTGCCAGTCAGCTAAATACTCAGTTGCCAGTTGACTTACAAGCTGACAAGGTCCCAGTCAGCTGTGTAACCAGCAGAGTGCAAGAAACGAACTTACGTATTTTCCGCTGCCAAAGTATACCCTGATATCCGGGACCAACAGCACCCATCAGAGTTAAGGAAGGGGGCGATCGTCGAATGTAAGAGAAAACTGCAAGAAAAAAAGGACAAAGGAATTTTTAGAAAAAAGAAGGGGGTGGCGTGACAAGAATGGATGTGAATACAATGGGGAGTGCAACTCAACAGTCTCGTGACCCTTCAACTGACCCTCGTAATCGCCCCTACGGTGGAAGTTATTCACAAAACTTTCACTACACCCTTAGCACGAAAACTTTGACACGCACCTCGGTGACCTTACTGATATGATCGTCGCCCGGAAGGTTTAGATTGAAGACCAAAATCTACGAACAAGGAATGCACGCTGACATGACTCGAACATATATGATAGGAATCCAATGCCTATGACTCGACCCTTAGCAAACCGTGGTCAAAAATGCGAACGAGCATCTACGACTCAAAAAGCAACTCGGCTCACAACGGAGGAGATAGCGAAGACACCACAAATGGTTGCTGAATTCCACTTGATAAGTCAGAATTTTCAAATTCTAGGGTTACTAGAATTCGTAAGCTTTGAGAATATTTGAGGAGACAATCTCACAAATTTTATTAAAAACTGAAAACATAATAAAAAGGTCCAAAACAAGGTCTATATATAGGCAACTCAAAACCCTAATATAATAAGGAAAAATAAATCTAAAAACAAATTAAATCTATCATGATATACAACAAGTATAACTCAATATCTTTGTAATAGACAAGACTCTTAATTTTTGAAAATTGAATATTAACTTTTGAAAATTAATGGCTAAAATTCGAAATTTAAATAAACTAAATACTAAAATTTGAAAACTGAATTAATTCAAAATTAAAACTAAAAAATTAATCTTCAAATGATCTTCAATTAATCCTCTTTTTTCATCCCACCAGGATCTCCATAATTCCCCTTCTCTTCAAAAGGATTTGTCCTTAAATCCTCACGCCAACTCCAATCATATTGCCTTGTTAGAAACGTACTTCTCACCACACAATTATCTTTCTTCTCTCCAGTCGCCTTTTGTCCAGCATCCACTTCTTTTTGCATCTTCACTTGGTCTTCATTAACCTGATTTTGAGTAAGAGGAACAAGACAAAATCGTTTGTTATTATACTCAAAGGAGTATTTATTTGTTAACCCCTCATGCTGCGCCTTTCTATCAAATTGCCATGGACGACCCAACAAAACATTGCTAGCCTGCATCGAAACTACGTCACAAAGAACATCATCCACATATTTTCCAATGCTGAACGGAACATTCACTTGTTTCTTCACCTTAACCGTCCCACTGTCATTTAACCACTGCAAATGATAAGGCTTTCGAAGTTTGAGCATAGATAAGCCTAATTTCTCCACCATGGTTAAACTTGCTGCATTTGTACAACTCCCACTATCAATGATGACACTACAAACCTTAACCTTAACCTGACAACGTGTATAGAAGATGTTCTCATGCTGCTCGGTATCATCGACTAGATGATATGCCTGTAAGACTGTCTGAACTAAAAATGGTGACAGTGCAACAGTCGCCACTATCTCCTATTCTTCTTCCTAGGGGTCCTCTAATCCTCGCATATTAGGATTAGTCTCATCCTTAATTTCCACCTCGCCATTTTCTCGAAGGACTATAACCCTACTGTTGGGCACTCACCAGCAATATTCCGAAAAATTTAACATTTGAAACTCCGACAATCATGATTTTGAGTATCAGATGTAACAGATTTACCTTGATTGTTGGAACTAGTTCGGGGTGTGACAAATGGTTTCTTCTCAACTCGTGGTTGCTCCTCCTCTTTCCAGGGAGATCGTTTGGGCGTGGAACTACTACTAGACTGGTATTCTCTCCAGCCCATAGGATTCTGCCCAACTCTACTACCCCTCTCACGAACTGTCCTTCCACCTTAATCACCATGTGCACCATTTCCTCCAGCTCAACATAATGCTGCAACTCTACGGTATCTTGAATCTCCTAATTCAACCAAGCCGGAAACCTAGACTTCGTCGCCTCTCTATCCTCCACTACATTAGTTCGGATTGTAGTGACCTCCATCTCCTTATAGTACTCATCCACGATCATACTACCCTGTCTTAAACTCTGTAGCTTGTTGTAAAGCTCTTGGTCGTAGTGATTTGGCACAAAGCGCCTCCTCATGACAGAAGACGCGAGAACATCGATTTGTTGATGCATCACCTCCATCTCACTCCTCAACAATCTAGTTAATTCAAATTTGAAACCCTCTATCATGAACTCGAGCTGGCCAACAATAGTAGTATCATTTATGTCGCCCAACAACTCATCTTCATTGCTTTTTGTCATACCTGCAAGAAAGGTTAGATAAAAGAAAACAAGGACCTCACCACCTCACGTACGCTCGTGTATCGCTAAAGATGATAATCACTCATGCTCATGTATCACTCAAGTGAATATGGCTTTTTAAATTCCCTCTATTGATCTCACCCACTCTTGCCTTTTACCACTCAAATTCTCCTTCTAAAGAGCTCAAGTACCTCAAATCCCCAAATGCAGGAAAAAAAATTCAAAATTGACAAAATTAAATTAACCAAAATTACGAAAAAGTTTATATAAAAATCGGATGAAAAGACTCAAAATGACTTAAGGAACCTAACGGACACAATGATAATTAACCAAATTTCGAAAACTTTTGGCCTAAAAATTTCGACTTTTCCCAGGACTACCAGAAGACCCCCAGGAACCTAGAAAACAAACTTAAAAGTAACGATAAGGGCAAAAATTTTCCCGCCAATGATCTTCAACTAATACACAAGACACGAGAGGTAATGATATGATATGGATAGATATGTATGTGATAAGGATGGAAAGATATTATTTGATTTGGATATGGGTTGAAAGTATCGGTGGTAAATGGGTCGGGTTCGGGTTGGCGGGTTGGGTTGTGACCTGATAATAACAAGCGACACGCCAACTCGAACCTGACCCGTATATTTTTGCGAGTCAGAAATCTCAACCCGAACCCGACCTGTTTATCTTCAGGTCGACCCGAAACTGACTCGAAATGACCTGTTTAATTATTTTAAAAATTAAAAAAATGTGTTAAATAATTTAAAAATTAATAAATTGTGTTAACTATTTAAAAAAATTGGTTTTAGGCTATATTTTATTTATTAAATTTTTATGTAATTATATTTCATAAATAATAATACTAATAATTAATATTATTGGTGGGTCAAATGGGTTCGCGAGTCAACATGAGATTGACCCGAACCCAACCCGAAAATTAAATGGGTTGGACGGGTTGACCCGAAACTGACCTAAAAATTAAATGGGTTGACCCAACCCATTTTTTTCGTGTTGGGGTCGTGTCGGGTTGGAGACTGCCGCCCCTAGTGGAAATATAAGGTATGGATATGGATGGAGAGTTATGATATGAATGTAACAGTATCTTTCAAGATACACTAAAACCAAATATATACCACGGCCCAAGAAAAGAAAATCCGATCAATCCCAAAACACGAACACAAAACTAAGATAATTCGACCCACACAAGACAATCAAGATAACTAGACACGACTTAAGAATCCTAGACATGAATTAGGGATTACACTAGCAAACACGAATGAAAACAAGACTCGATATACAAATGCGATGACACAGAACACAATGGATAATATTCAAATTTTTTTATTGACACACGACAAATAAAGGAGAAGAAAAGGAAGGACACGACCTGTGACTCAGGATACCAAAATGATACGATCCTCACTGGGAAGGTATAAATCGCAGCCCATAATTGACGAACAAGGAATATACGCTAACACGACTCGAACAGATTCGATGGGAATCCAACGACTATGACTCAACCATTAGAGAACCGTGGCAAGAACGCGAATGAGCCCCTACGACTCAAAAAGCAACTCAGCTCACAATAGAGGATATAGCAAAGATGACACAAATGGCTACGGAATTCTGTTTGATAATTCAGATTTCTCTAATTCTAGGTCAACTAGAATTCGTGAGCTTTCAAAATAATTGGGGAGACAATCTCACAAATTTTATTAAAAACTGAAAACTGAATAAAAAGGTCCAAAACAAGGCTTATATATAGGCAACTCAAAACCCTAATCTAATTAGGAAAAATAAATATAATAACAAATTAAATTTATCAAGACATACAACAAGTATATCTTAATATCTTTGTAATAGGCAAGACTCTCAATTTTCAAAAATTAAATATTTATTTTTTAAAATTAATGACTAAAATTCAAAATTTAAATAAACTAAATATTAAAATTTGAAAAATTGAATTAATTCAAAATTAAAACTAAAAAATTAATCCTCAAATGATCTTCCATTATTCCTCTTCTTTCATCCTATCAGGATCTCCATCACTTACACCACAACAACCTCACACCTAAGAGATCTCGCACTTAGATAATCTCATTAATGGAAACCTCAAAGTGCGCGGCATGGACCGTCGTCAACCGCTCACGCACCGAGACCTAGGCAACCAAATATAGAAGGGGCTGTGCCGAGCGAGCTAAATACTCGGTAACAAAAAGAACCACTAAAGAACCCTTATGGCCGAGAAAATTCTCTGGGGCTCTCCGCCTGAATAAAATTCATGGTACAGGAAGCAAGACCTCGCTAAGGGCGATGGACTAGCTTAAAAAGGAGGCATGAGCCTTTGTTAACCCCAATAGGGACTAAGAAGCTAGAATTTGGAGCACAGATTCCAAACAGGGGCAGCCCAAATGAGATAACCCCTAATGAATGTCGTGATTACTGGACCCAGAATTGCGCACTCGGGCATTCTTCCCGGAGGTGGCCGAGGCCTGCTCGCGCAGACTCTTTATACGAGCTGCTAACACGGATTAGGTAGTTGATCCATTGTAAAATTACAGATACATTATAATATAATGGTCAAATAAATTTATAAAACACAAAGGTTGTTGAACTCACCACGACTATATAAGGAGACTATTTCATGTACTAGCTATGGTTTCAAAATTATAATTGTTTGAGCAGCTTGAAAACAGGGTTTGGTTTTGGAATCGAAAGAAGACAAACCAGAAATTAAAGGGCTTAAAAACAATAATTAAAGAGATAGATTTCACGGCAGATAATCAAACTATCAACATGTAAAGATCATCAACTCAGCAATGGGGTAAAATTAGATTCAAGTGGATTAAATTCTATGTTTGCCAATTTAAACCTAGATTACTAATGTATTACTATCTCCTCTCGGTCTCAAGAACACAATATTAATCAATCTCGTAATTGTCTAATGTAAACCTACAATTGAATCTTCCCTTTGCGACAGAAAACAAATGCATTCAATTACTTCTTCCTGTTACTAATTTTCACCTTTCAGTCCTTCAATTAATAACTACAAATCTAGATTAATTTCATCTCTCGATCCTTCATTAATTCTAGATTCGATTGAATTAAAAGCTTGAATTACACAATGTTATCGAATTGAATCAATTAAACATGCATCAAGATGATTATCAAAGCCCAATAACCTGTTTGGGTTTCTAGCCACTAAACATGGATATAATTAAAAAAAAAACATATTATTAAAGTTTATAAAATAACTTATAAGGAATAAGAACCTTCAAGTCTTGGAAAAACTCCAATGTAAATAATTTCAAGGTAATAAAAAGGATAAAGAGATAGAAAATTTTTTAGCCTAAGGAGTAGTATTTATAGACGAGATAATAGATCTCAACAAGGTATTGGGCTAA
>JAPKLW010000035.1:0-59687 GCA_026898455.1 Plectranthus barbatus | reverse complement strand
TTCCACGTTATGACACCACATGCCCAAGTAAAATTCCTTCACGAACCATGGAATGGCATTTTTCATAATTTAACACAAAGTTCTTCTCCACACAGCATTGTAACACCTTCTCTATATTGATGATGCGAACTTCAGAAGATTTCCCATAGACTGAGAAATCCTTTATAAACACCTCAATGTAATCTTCGTGCAAATTGAATAAAATTTTCATCATGCACCGCTGGAATGTCCTTGGAGCATTGCAAAGATCAAAAGACATCCTTCGCTTGGCAAATGTGCCAAATGGTCAAGTGAATGTGGTCTTCTCCTAATCCTACTGTGGAAGGCAAATCTGCATATATCCTGAATATCCATCCTGAAAGCAAAAGAAAGACTTGGCTGCCAATTTCTCTAGCTTTTGATCAATGTATAGAAGAGGGAAGTGATCCTTCTTCGTGGTTGCAATTGATGCAGACTTTTACCAGTTTGTAGCCTGGCTGCAACGAGTTCTTTCATTCTCAATTTCCACTACTTTAATGACCGACTTCTTCGGGACCACATAAATTAGGCTAACCTATTTGCTATTCGAATGGGGTATATGATACCCTGATCTAGGAGCTTTAAAATTTTGGGCAATACGACCTCTTTCATCATTGGATTCAACTTCCTTTGTTGCTCACAAATAGGTTTGACTGCTTCTTCAAGTAAGATATGATGCATGCATACAGATGGGCTTATGATCTTAATATCGGTCAATGTCCACTCTATTGAGGTTCGATTTGTGATGAAATAGGGACCCTTGGAACTTATGAGAAACAAAATGGAATATGACTAAAGAACAACAAAATAAGACAAGTATATAATTAATAGTGAGAAATCGAGCAAATGAGCTGGAGAGTACAAGTATAGTAGAGAAAAATATCATGTGCAATAAAATGAACTATCGACGACCCTTTTATAGTCTAAGGGAGCCGTTACAACCCTAGCAATTTCAGAGGTAGTTCTGATTTCCATGGGGGCTATTAGAGGTGGTGATCGTTGCGCCTTCGTTAGGGTCGTGGAGCTAGGGTTTCAACTAGGTTGGATGTCCTTCTTGTTGAAGGCACAGAGGAATAAGCGGTGGTTTCGATTTCCACGGGGTAGTTGGATTATGGTTTCCACCTGCCTTCCAAATTTTGCATGGCTTTGGATTCACCCTTTTAATCCTTTTGGTAGGACATACATGCTGGTTCCGAAGTTCCTTGTTAGGAGGAGTCGGTCATGGAGGTCTTTAGTAGGACCCTTGCTGGTAGGTCGTGATCCGTGGTTCTGGGTCGTGTACTTTAGGAGCTGGACCTCATTGATATGTCGTGATCCTTTGGGTAGGTCCCTTTATGTAGGTCCTTGAGGGCTTCGTTGAGTTCACTATTCGGAGGCTGTAGAGCCTGTTTGAGTGGGCCCTCTTGGGCTGTTGCCGTCTTTACTAGACCTGGACCTAGTTCTTACAGCCCAATCATTTTTGGGCGCAACACAACTAATTGCTTCCTAGGAAGTGCTTAGGACGCTTTTTACTCTTTCTTCTTGCATTTGGGTCAAATCCGTGCTTATGATTACTGGTACGGTTTTGCCTTCTCCAAGATAGATTTTTTCAAGTGTTTGGGTGATGTCTTCAAATTCAACTTGGGTGGCTCCTTTATGGATAGCTTCATTTTTCAGTAACCCGACAATGTGGGCAATTCGACCATGAGCCTCTTTGGGCTCTTCATTACCATAGAGTTTCATGATCACCTCTCTCAAATCCTCATATTGTTCCTTTTCTGCATCTTTATCCGTCAGCCCTTTCTCTAAGGTAATCAGCAAAGAATCTTGTGCACACAACAAACTACCATGCTCCTCGACCAAGGAATCGATTAGATCAACATGATTAACTCTTTCAGAATCTGGTGGGTATTTCATGGATTTGAACTAATAAAAAATAACTTGTTCTTCATCAAATTCACAGGTAAATGTACCCTTATCAACAATATAAATCTTAGTATTCACTATTTTCATGAATGGTCTTCCTAAATATAGAACAGGCTCCCTATACGTGCAAGGTCCCATTTCATAAACAAAGAAATTAACAGGAAATATCAAATCTTCAACCTTAATCAAAACATCCTTTAAAATGCCCCTAGGATACACACTTGATCTATCAGCTAATTGGATAACAATTTTAGTTTCTTTCAAAGGACCAAGATTCAAGTCTTCAAAATAGACAAAGGCATAACATTAATGTAAGCACCTAAATCTATCATGGAATTTTCGATTCGAGTATTTCCAATAATGCAAGGTATTTTTTTTGGATCATATATAGCGGACATATTTTCCCCTACCACGAATTGAGCTTCATCCTCAAATCGCACCTTTTTTTAGCAGAGACCTTTCAAAAACTATGCATATCTTGGCACTTGCTTCAATGCCTCCAAAAATAGAATATTGATCTCTATCTTGCTGAAAAGATTCAACAACTCACGATAAAAAATTTCTTTCTTATTTCTCCTCAATTGTTTTAGAAAACGAGGTGTCCTCCATGCTTGTCTAAGTACTCCTTTTGGGCACCTGCATCCTCCACCTCCTTAGTTGAATCCTATTGTTCGTCCTCCTTTTAATGTGGATTGGACAATTCCTTCCCACTCCTCAAAACTGCATTCACATGTGTTGTAGGCTCTTCGACTTGAGAAGGTAATTTCCCATCCTTCTTTCCTTGCTTTGCAACATCTTTGGCTAATTGGGAAATCTAATTGCCCAAATGCATCATCCCTTGTCGATTTTCTTCTTTGAATTTTTCTCCATCTTGATGTGCGTTCAGTTGTTCTTCAACTAAGGTTTTCACAAAATCTTCAGTTGATCTTTTGGGTTGTTGCTGCATTTGATTGGATAGCCCCCCTTGTAGTTGTTGTTGGAATGACTATACGAGGAATACATTCTGTGGTTGTTGATCATTCCTCCATCTGAAATTGAGAATCTTTTGCCATCCAGTATTATAGGTGTTGGAATAAGGATCCCACTTCTTTTGAAATCTATCAATTTCCTAAACTTCTTCATTCATCGCCATGATTGGGCATTTGTTAGTTGCGTGAGTAATATCACTGCAGAATCCACATGCCCTAATAATCCTTTTGGGCTGAGGAGCAAGATTTATGGCCGTCTTTTCAATTATTTCTCATAATTTCTTCACTTCCTTCTCCAGGCTATTTTGATTCTTCACTTTATCTTTAAACTCCTTGTTTCCATTGTACTTTCTTCAGGCATAACCGCAATGAGTTTGAGAACCTCATATGCAAATTTGTTCATTGTTGTACCTCCACAAGGGGCATTTAGAAATTTCTTTTCAGTGCCGCACAATCCAGGTATGAAGTATTGGCACAAGTCTTCGTCAACAATTTGATATTGAGGACATCTTTCATACAATTGGTTGAATTGGGTCCTACAATCGTAGTAACTTTCATTTTCTGCCATCCTTATGCATCCAATTTCTCGGTTAGCCATTGGACCCGCACAAAAGTATAATACATCTACAAGAAATTTTCTTGTAATTCTTGCCAAGTGGTTGCACTTCCCCATGGTAAGGAATATAACCACTCCCTTCCTCGATCTTGTAGAGTAAATGGAAAGGTAAACATCTTTATATGGTAGGAATTGAGTCTATAATAGAAAACGTGATTTCTCATTATTACCTCAGCCGTGTAGATCATTTTTTGGGTATCAAAAATAAATTAGATAGAATAAATCAGGTGAACCCTATGCATGCTCCAAATATTTAATTATAGAGGATTGGTTTACGAAATACCTGAACTCATATGCAAACTTGTTCATTGTTGTACCTCCACAAGCGGCATTTAGAAATTTCTTTTCAGTGCCGCACAATCCAGGTATGAAGTAATGGCACAAGTCTTCGTCAACAATTTGATATTGAGGACATCTTTCATACAATCGGTTGAATTGGGTCCTACAATCGTAGTAACTTTTATTTTCCGTCATCCTTATACATCCAATTTCTCGGTTAGCCATTGGACCCGCACAAAAGTATAATACATCTAAAAGAAATTTTCTTGTAATTCTTGCCAAGTGGTTGCACTTCCCCATGGTAAGGAATATAACCACTCCCTTCCTCGATCTTGTAGAGTAAATGGAAAGGTAAACATCTTTATATGGTAGGAATTGAGTCTACAATAGAAAACGTGATTTCTCATTATTACCTCAGTCGTGTAGATCATTTTTTGGGTATCAAAAATAAATCAGATAGAATAAATCAGGTGAACCCTATGCATGCTCCAAATATTTAATTATAGAGGATTGGTTTACGAAATACCTGAACTCCAGCTTCTGATCTCTAGATCTAGATCAGAGATGGCGATGGTGATGGATTTCAGATGTAGGGATCTTGATCAAAGCTATTATGCTCCAACAGATCTGATCTTCTGATCTGTTCCCTTGCTTCTAGGGAATCTGGTGAGGATACGTTGCCAAGTTGTATAAGAAAATAGGATAAATCAATCACTTTCTCCCTTATTGATTAGCCCGTCGCCCCTCTCTCTCTTTACTATCAATTCTGTATTGTTGTACTGAATTATGTATTGTGTGTGTGTGTTTAATCAATATTGATTTGATAGAGAGAAGGGGTTTATATAGTATTAGGGTTTGGAAAACCAAATGCTATTGGACTCTGAGTAATTTGCGGGCCAGACCAGGGATCAAATGCAAATAATATAGTGGGCCCTCCTAATTAATTAATTCCATGTCCAATCCAGAACATAATTAATTAATAAGACATTGTTTTACCTACACTACGGAAACAATATTGATTCACCCCTTTATTACCACGTTATTTGGAATGGGTTGCATTAAATTTGAAAGATCAATATATTTAAGGTTACAAACTTTCATTAGTCAATTTGGTTTATGACCAATCAACCACAATTAATTAATCTCTTATTTCTTGAGTACTAGCACTCACTTGTTTTAACTTATGCCTCAATTTAATAATTCAATTTGCAGGGTTAGCCCCCATCCTAAAACAGATATGGTTAAGTACGTTTCCAGCCTAAGTAGGCCACACAAAAACCGCCACACCCAATGCAAGTATAAGAGTACATGTAAGACTCACCACCGTAGCAAGTCAAAGTGTGGTCAGCTTGTGTATGTCCCTTAGCCTTCCATTAGGTTTAAGATTACAACTTGTATCTAGAGATCTGGCTCATTCATATTTTAATTAGAATGTCACATCTCACTGTTCATCCCATCAATACTTAAAGATGTACTGACACATCAAGTAGCTAGAATAAACTCACATATAAACTGATGTGTTGCAGCCTATTTTGACAGCCAATCCAGGGACTGTTGGGGCCGTGGCCAAAATGGACCTAGCCCGACCCAATCTGACCGAATCCACGCTTTGTTCCCAGCATAGGAGTAAGGTACGGAGCTAAGAGCACTCGCACAGATTCGGAGGAGCTGGAGCTGCGCGGGTGCAACTTGTAGTTGATGCTTACAAAGTACGCCCAACAGATGCTTCGAGATGTGAAGGACACAGCTAAAGCCAGCCGATCATCATAGAAAGCCACGAACCTTAGAACCTCACCCAAAATGGCACATTGCGCACATCGCACGAGCAGGTCACTCTAGTATGTGCGCAATCGAGATCAGGTTAAGGATAAGCCCTAGCAGTTCCTAAGAAGGCGTGGGCAGTTGCACCAAATCTCTATTTCCTTGGAGACAGCTCCAACGGCTCCTAAACCTTAGAAAAACCTAGCGGCTAGGGTTTATTCCTTGTACATGACTCCCCTATGAACTATAAATAGGGGGTAGTGATAAGTTAGCATTTTTCCCAACTTATCTTTGGGTTTTTTGACTATTTGGGTGATTGAGTTGTTTTACGTGTTTTATTGAGCATGAATTATCTTTTGTGCTCATAATATTGTTATTGATAAATTATGCAGGTTTTGAGTCGAAAACAGGGAAGAAAGCAAAAGATGCTCGAGTTCCAGACACGTATCGATCGACGCCAAAGGCATGTCGATCGACGCAGCTGCTCGGTGGGATGATCGACGCACGGTCGATGTGAGATCGACACAAGGCAGCGGAGGCCAGGTTCACGTCAATCGACACACATCTTGCGTCGATCGACGTGAGTTCTTCATGAGCATCGATTGACACGAGTTCTGCATCGATCGATGCAAATCTGGGAAATCTTTATCTGATCCTGATTTGAAGATTTAGATATATCTAATCCTTGATACTACATGATACATCTATCACAACTATATAAAGCCATGTAAAATTCAAATTTTAGAGTGTAGAACTTTAGAGTTGAAGATTTTAGAAGATTTCCAAGGGTTTTATGTTTTATGATTGAAGATAGATTTTTGTGGGAAGACATCTACACCCAGTTTTTATGCAATTCATGTTTTTCTTTATCTCTAATGATCCTATTCATGAATATATGTAACTAACTTCCTTGTCAGATTCTAGGGCTTCGAACTATCAATGTATGCATGTTAGATTAATTGAATAGATTTTCCTTTCCCATATTAGTTTGTGAATTATGTGCTTATTCATAATCTTGAGTTGCTGGCCACATCTTATGATTAATTAATTGAGAATTACAGACGTAACTGTAATCGTTTTCAATGGAAAGAGTTTTCACAATATAATTTAATTTCTTGTCTGAACAGAAGGGAATAAATTATAGGAATAGATCTGTAGATTTTTGGAGTTAATTAATTAATCTTGAGACCGAACGGAGATAGGTAATTGATTAATCAACTTTATGAATTGTCCAACAAAGAAGTTCATAATACTTTTCTGATGTTTCACTACGAAGAGGAATAAAATTGGGAATTAATCAATTGATTCATACATGTAATACTTGATTGGTAGATATCCCTGGAATCTGTACTTCTCATATCTGCTTCCATCAAGTTATTTTTATTTCCTTATTTGAGTTTTAAATTGCGAAATTAGTTTGAAAACCAAAACCAAAATTTGAATTTCCCCTAACCAGCATTTTGAGAACTTATGTTTTAGTAATTAAGGTTTTTCGTTACATCTTTCCCCTGAGATTCGATAATTTTATTTGCCGCTGTGTTATTAGCTCTGCTAAATCACTAGTAAAATAATTATGCGATCAAATTTTGGCACCATTGCCGGGGAAAGAATCAAAATAATCTTACTATTAATTCTGTGATCGAAATACTGATTTAGGTTGTAATTTTCGTACTTTCATTTAATTTTTAAAATTTTTTTTTTTCACATCGATCAACGTGCAGTTCGCGTCGATCGATGTCATTTCTGTTTCCGCGTCGATCGATGCCAACCCTCCATTGATCGACGCACATCTGTTATTCAGATTTTCAATTTTTCAATTTTTGTTGTTTCGGTTTATTTTCAGTATTCAACTCACTATTTCCTTTGCTGTATAGGTAGTGCATGAGTACGAGAGATAAAGGAAAGGATCGTTTAGACTACGACCCAGAAATCAAAGCCACATGCCAAAAGATCCGAAGAAATAAGCGGGAGCAAGAAAGCTCGACAGATAAAACAATGGCAGATAACGTACCACCACCGGAAAATGTGCCGCTATGGGTCGTCTAACCGGAGCCGATCGCCTAGCCACCTTCACAGATACTGACCCTGGAGGAGCAAACAACACTGTTTCAGGAAGTACAAGCCCTGAGGGCACAACTTCAGCAGCGGACTCTCGAGAGGAACAATCGAAACAACCGGCGCATTCGCCTCAATCCACTCTTTGAAGATATTTCAAGGGAGGAAGACAAAGGAGATCAGGATCCACCCAAGGAATCGGATGATGATGAGGAAGAAGAAGCTATGCAAACACGGTATTGACCTCAGTTCAAGGAGAAAGACTTCAGGATTGACATCAACGACAATAACTTTGAGCTGAAGACCGGACTGGTGCAAATGGTGCAACAAAACCAATTCGGCGGAAGAGAGACTAAGGATCCATACGCACATCTCGACAAATTTCTTATGCTCTGCAGCAATACTGTCAAGATCGGAGTGGTCAGCAAGAGTGCCATCCGAATGCGTCTGTTCGCATTCTCTCTGCGGGATAAGGCACAATATTTGTTTACTGCACTAGACAAAGAAAGTATCAGTACATGGACAGAATTACGGAATGAATTCCTAGAAAACTTCTTCCCTCTGAACGTCATTTGACAGAGAAGGAAGGAGATCATTTAGTTTGCTCAAAGAACAGACAAAAGCTTCTATGAAGCATGGGAGCATTACAAGGAGTTACTGAGATCTTGCCTAGGACATAGCCTACCTCCGGGAGAGCAAGCAGAAGCATTCTACAAAGGGCTCAATGAGAGGATTGTTGAGTTAGTGGATACCACACTAGGTGACACCATCATGACGAAAAGCGGGAAGAAGGCCTTGGAATTTTTCTACGAGATAGCCAACAACAATCAACGTTGGTCCTCGAGTCGAAGTCACCCTGTGAAGGTTGTTGAGAAAGTAGTGGAGAAAAAGGCCGCTGAAGAACCTGATTGGGCAGCCGAGGTGAAGAAATTGCGAGAGGACTTCGCTACATTGAAATTAGAAAAGGCAGTTGCTGTAATAGAGCCTGTGAAAGCTCCACTGGAAGGAGACTATGCCGATGTGAATTTTGTCCAAAGGGGCGGTTACCAAAACAATTACCGTGGAGGATACCAGCAGCACAATCAGCCCTACAACTACAATCATGCTATGAACCATCCTGGGTTTTCCTATGCAAACCCACAAGCTGCGGAACAGCCACCACCTGGATTTGCGGTGCAAGATGGAGTAGTGGTGGAGAAGAAGAAGCCAAATCTCGAGGAAATTTTTGATAAGTTCATGCAGGGGTCCACTGATAAAGTGAGCAAACTGGTGCAAGAAATCTCAGGCGTGAATACTGAAGTGGACCAGGTGCAAAAGTACGTGCAGATTATAGAAACCCAGGTCAGCCAGATTGCCGACACCCTCAGAGCCCAGCATAAGCCGGGACAACTACCGAGCAACACTCAGATTAACTCCAAGAATCAGAATCAGAGGAATCAAGTGAAGACCATCACTTTGAGAGGGGGAAAATCATATGAAGGGCCATAGCAAGCAGGAAAAGATCCACAGGAGGACGAGGACGTGGAACAGGTCGAAGAAGCCGCAACTGACACGTCCATGTCGATTGACACGGGATCCACGTCGATCGACGCAGCCACAAAAGCCACGTCGATCGACACAGATCCACGACGATTGACGCAGGCCCCTAGCCCAGCTGCGAAGAAGCCTCCTCTTCCGTATCTGCAGCGGTTTGTGAAAACAAAGCTGAACAAAAGGTACGCACGCTTCTTGGAAAATATGAAGAAGGTGTATACCAATATCCCATTGGTTGAAGCACTGCAAGAGATGCCCAGATACATCAAATTTCTGAAGCACATGGTCTCTCAGAAAATACCCTTCATGAAGCATAAAACGATCAATCTGTTCGAAGAGTGCAGCGCCATAATCCAAAAGAAAATGCCAGTCAAGAGAGAGGACCCAGATTCTTTCACAATTTCTTGTGTAATCGGAGGGGAGACCTTCGGAAAAGTCCTTTGTGATTCTGGAACATCAATCAATATGATGCCGTTGTCTATCTTCAAACTACTGGAGATTGGAAGCATCTAACCAACGACCATTTAACTACAAATGGCTGATCGATCAGTGTCCTACCCAAGAGGCATCGTGGAAGATGTGCTTGTAAAGGTGAAAGACTTCATTATCCCAGCCAACTACGTGGTGCTCGACATGGTAGAAGATAGAAACATTCCACTGACTCTGGGAAAACCGTTCCTAAAGACCGGCAGGGCATTAATCGATATTTGAGACGACAAACTAACATTCCGGGTTAACAATAAGTCAGTCACTTTCACCATCTATAAAGCAATGTATAATCACAATGAAGGGAGCTACGAGGAAGATTGTCATATGATCAATTGTTTCAACCCGGTGATATCTTCTCCATTCACTTCTCTGAAAAGTGATCCAGATGTTTTGGAGAACTGCCTACAACACTCGCTGTTTTCATCGACAAATTTAAAAGAGGCAGATGATGAAATTGTGAATCTGGTAATGGAGCTGGATTTGTTCGAGGAGACAACTCGGGAAAAGGAGAATAAGAGAGAGCAACTACCAAGTCGGTACAGCCAGAACAAGCCAAGGAAACGTGGAAAGCCATCCACGTCGATCAATGCCAATGGTATGTTGATCGACACAGCCTCAACAGTCACGTCTATCGATGCCAAAAGCTTGTTGATCGACGCCGGAGAGCAAGCAGACATGAAGTTTTCGTCGGCCGAACAAGCGCGACGTGGAAAAGGGATCACGACTAATCTGCCCACGTTGATCGATGCAGATCAAGCATCGATCGATGGGGGCCTAGAAAAGCAATCATCTAGCTCTGCCCGCCAGTTCTGGAACTCAAGACACTCCCGACACACCTCAGGTACGTTTTTCTGGAATATAATGATACTTACCCTATGATCGTCTCTACTTACTTGACACAGGGGGAATTGGAGAAATTATTACGAGTCTTACGGAAATACAAGTCCACCATTGGATTGACTTTGGGGGATATCAAAGGGATCAGTCCTTCGCTCTGCATGCATAAGATCATTCTGGAGGAGAATGCCATGCCGAAGAGATAAGCATAGCTACGGCTGAACCCTATCATGTAGAAAGCCGTAAAGAAGAAGGTACTCAAACTCCTAGACCATGGCATGATCTACCCGGTTTCCGATAGCAAATGGGTGAGCCCTACGCAAGTTGTAGCCTGTAGCCAAGAAAGGGGGATGCAGATCATAACGAATGACGATGGAGAGGAGGTCACAACGAGACCAGTCACTGGGTGGCGATTCTGCATTGACTACCGGGCCCTCAACACCGCCACGTGCAAGAATCATTTTCCTCTCCCATTCATTGACCAAATGTTAGATAGATTATCTGGTTACCCTTTCTATTGTTTTCTTGATGGCTATTCAGGGTATAACCAAATCGTTGTGGCGTCGGAGGACCAGCACAAGACCACATTCACTTGTCCATATGGACAGTTCGCGTACCGATAGATGCCATTTGTATTGTGCAACGCACCAGCAACTTTCCAAAGATGCATGATGGCAATCTTCCATGACTTGATTGAAGATGTCATGGAGGTATTCATGGACGATTTCTCAGTTTTCGGTAGCTCATTTGATGTTTGTTTGCAGAATTTGGCTACTATACTGGAGAGATGCACCGAGACAAACGTATGCCTCAATTGGGAGAAATGTCATTTCATGGTACGAGAAGGAATTGTGCTAGACCATCGAGTATCAGCAGAAGGACTGGAGGTGGATCGAGCCAAAGTGACAGCTATTGAGAAGATGCCACCGCCAGCAAATGTTAAAGCGGTCCGGAGCTTTCTCGGCCACGCCGGGTTTTACAGGAGGTTCATCAAAGACTTCTTGAAGATATCCCGGCCATTGTGCAACCTATTGGAGAACGATGTTTCCTTCGTCTTTGATGACGAGTGCCTGCAGGCCTTCGAGAGACTAAAAGAGGCGCTAGTGACGACACCGGTCTTGACATCGCCAGATTGAGGTGAGCCTGTGACATTGATGTGCGACGCCAGTGACTATGCTGTTGGGGCAATCTTGGGGCAGCTGAAAGGAAGACTCTTCCATGTGATTCACTATGCCAGCAAGAGCATGAATTTGGCAGAGTGCAACTACACCACCACGGAGAAGGAAATGCTTGCGGTAGTGTATGCATTTGACAAGTTTTGGTCCTATCTGATAGGTTCGAAGACAATTGTCTACAGTGACCATGCAGCTATCAGATATCTGTTAGCGAAGCAAGATTCTAAGCCAAGACTAATCAGGTGGATATTGTTGCTACAAGAGTTTGACTTGGAGATCAAGGATAGAAAATGGAGCAAGAATGTGATCGCAGACCACTTGTTACAAATCGAGCCACCAGTCGAAAGGGATGATCAACAGATGAGGATTTGAGAGACGTTCCTCGATGAATTGATCTATGCTCTTAGGGATTTGAGAGAGACGTACGAGTCCAAAACACCTTGGTATGCAGATTTCGCCAATTACTTGGTAGTCGGTGTGCTTCCACCGAACTCTTCTCCATATGCAAAAAAGAAGTTTCTGCACGATGTCAGATTCTACTATTGGGAGGATCCCTACCTTTGGCGTAGATTTGCTGACGGCGTCATTCGTCGTTGAGAGCCTAAGTCCGAGTGGCATCAAATCTACGAAGCCTGCCATTAATCTTCTAGTGGCGGTAATCATTCAGCCAACCGGACGACATTCAAAATTCTTGCGAGCAGATTCTAATGGATATGCATCTACGAGGTCTGTCGTGGATGGATTACGAGTTGTGATCATTGCCACAGGACAAGTAACATTTTGCGGAAGGATGAGATGCCACAGATCGCGGTAATTGAAGTTAAGATCTTTTATGTGTGGGGGATCGACTTCATGGGCCCTTTTCCGCCATCTCATGGGTTTTCATATATTCTTCTTGCGGTTGATTATGTGTCACGATGGGTTGAAGTCATTCCAACAGCCACCAATGACTCCAAAGTCATCATCAAGTTCCTGCAAAAGCTTATGACAAGATTTGGGACGCCAAGAGCCT
The DNA here is from genome assembly GCA_026898455.1 of Plectranthus barbatus. NCBI lineage: Eukaryota > Viridiplantae > Streptophyta > Magnoliopsida > Lamiales > Lamiaceae > Plectranthus > Plectranthus barbatus. The sequence goes on along the minus strand of JAPKLW010000035.1, from coordinate 47,039 downwards.
TGGTAAGTGATGGGGGATCCCATTTTTGTAACAAATGGCTTGCTTCTCTTCTTGCTAGATACGGAGTCAAGCATCATGTTACTACCCTATATCACCCTCAAGGGAACGGGCTGACAGAGCTGTCCAAACGCGAAATCAAGAAAATATTTGAGAATACGGTGAAGCAAAGGAAAGATTGGGCTTTGAAGCTCGATGATGCATTATGGGCATACCGCACCGCCTACAAAACACCCATTGGGACGTCTCCATATCAGCTAATTTTTGGAAAATCCTATCATCTCCCCGTGGAGATGGAGCACAAAGCTTGGAGAGCAGTGAAAGAGATAAATCTGGATTGGAGGACGGCTGCAGCAGATTGAGCTATGGTACTGAATGAGTAGGAAGACTTCAGGGATGAAGCTTACGAGAACAACATCATATATAAGACGCTCGCCAAGAGGTTCCACGACAAGGGGATTCACACGCAAGTTTTTAATTTAGGTGACAAAGTTCTCCTCTTCAAATCCCTCTTCGCTTCATGCTCGGAAAGTTGCAATCAAAGTGGGCTGGACCATACACTGTAGTCTGACAATTTTCGAATGGTGTGGTTGAACTGGCTGGTCATGATGGCAAGAATTTCAAAATCAATGGGCAGAACCTTAAACCGTACTACACCCCACTTCAAATTTGTGCGGTGGAGAAGTACTACTTGAATCGCCCATGAAAACACAGGTATTGTCGAGCTAGCGACATTGAACCAAGCACTTATTGGGCGGTAACACAACAATTTACTATTTTTCTTACTTTTGTTATTTTAATTCAGTCGAGTCGAGTCAATAGGAATTAGAATTTTTCACTAATTTTCGAATTCCAGTGTTTTTTTTATTTCTGTCCAGGTCTGCGTCGATCGACGCGAGTTTCTGGTCCATGTCGATCGACGCAGAACTTGCATCGATCGATGCACTCATTTTAGACACGCAGGTATGCGGGTTTAATACCCATTTTTCTTCATTTTTCTCAACACTAACACACACGCACGCCGCTTCTCTGCACTCAAAACACCCAAACGCGAAAATTTTTCCCCATAACATGCCACAACAACTCAAGGTATGCCTCCTAGACTCTTTCCCTTCGATTATTTTGTGCTTTTTGATGAATTGATGGATTAAATTGATGAATTTGGACCATTGTGCCCTAGTTTTAAATATTTGCTCTTTCGTCCATTTCTTTGCACTTCTTGCTTGATTGTTCGATATGGGTCGTGATTCTAGTCGATGTGTTCGCCATAGGAGAATTTGTAGTCATGGAATTGAATAACTTTGATTCTAGCGTGTTTGGGGAATTTCCTATTTTTGCGTGTTTTCTTACTTGCATATTATATTCAAAATTGTTTCAATTGGGGGTGTTTATGGATAAATTTAGATGTGAATTGAATAGCAGTTGAATCAATTTTGCATGGGTAGATACAACATGGAGTTAATTATTATACTTTTTTGTGTTGGTACTTCAAAATTTTGGTGAAGTAAATGAACACTTGATGACAATTTTTTTCTTCTATCCTTGCAGGAACAAATGGCATTCTGACCAACTTTTGCTAACCCAGAAGTGGAGGCACTTCACGAAAAGCTCAGTGGTGAGGAATTCCGAGTCCGACAGACCCTCTACCCATGCCTGGTGATAATGGAGAAGCTTGGGATTCAGGCAGATGTCAAGACCTTGCTAGAGAGAGCAGGATGGAGCACATGGATGACCGAGCGGTGGCCCACATATCCATCACTCATGCTGGAGTTCTTTGCATCCGTCGAGGTCTATGAAGTCCAACCGGAGTCTGAGCCAACCACCAACAGTATCCAGCTTTTGAACCAGTACAACGAGCTTCCGAGGGATGTGCTAGATGGCATTTGGGGAGTCCCCAAAATTGGGATGGGTTTTCTTCCCAGGGAGTTCAACATTGTCAAGTTCTTGCGCCAAATTGCAGTTGAAGCGGAGGAGAACACAAGAGACTTCAATGCAGGAGGGTTGAAAGCTTCATCCATCAACAACCCGGTGTTCCGTTATCTTCAGCGGTGTGTGGGGGTGTCAATCACCGGCCGCCACGAAACTGCCAAGGTGCGGTTTGGAGAGCTCTACGCCCTTTACTGCATGTTGACCGACGACAGCATTAGTGTCGCTGCCCTCATCATTGACCATTGGAGATGGCAGGTGAAGGCCGCAAAAGGGAACATTTGGGCCGGGGGATTAATTACCCCCATTGCGGTACATGTGGGGATTGATTTGACCGACATCAAGAGGCTCGAGGAGACCAAGGGACTTGGCACTGCACGTCTAGTGCAGATGCAGATGCTTACAGCCTGCGAGGCTGGATGGTCGCTGTGGATGTCCAACGGGGACAAGTTTCCACTCCCTCAGCAGGACCTCACTCGTGTCACGAACTACCACCACCACACCAAATGGCTGATGAGCACCCCCGCCCACATGCAGCTCATGATCGGACTGAACGGGGGAGCCGGCTCTTCCCGCCTCGGTCACCGACCACGCACCCGCGCCCGTGAGGAGGGCCGATGGCAGCGCTGCCGAGTGAATGCCAAGCAGCCGCAAAATTCACCCCAAGCATATAACACGGGGGAAGAGGTACCCGAGGAGCAAGAGGCACCCGATGAGGAAGAACACGCGAGGAAGCCGACAAGTTTTTGGATGGACCGGGGGAGCTTCGACCAACCATTTTCTTGGAGAGTCCTCCTCTCCCGGGGTGGATCTGGCCATGCTCTATCATTTCATGCAGCAGCAGGCTGCCTAGCACGCATCGGAGCGCACCCGCCAGGCCGAGTTTCGTCGACATGTGCACACCAGGCTGGAGACCATCGACAGTCAGATGCAGCGCCTTCTGTTGGACTATCAGTTGGAGTCCACCTACACGCGCTGACTTTGGGAGCGGAATCTGAGAAGCCAAGATCGACACACCGCCGATGAGGAGATGGAGGACCCTCTCGTAAATTATTGAGGTACCATTTCTCTTTTCCTATCTAACTTGCAAACTTGTCCACTCCTTCGAGTGAAACAAGTTTAGGGGGATGAGGATCGGAAAAAGGAAATATTTTTATTTTTTTATTTACTGCTTTATTTTTATTTAGTTATTTATTTTAGTTTCCTAGGTTTTTTTTCACCATCACCATCCTTGTTCTTTTGCTTCAATGTGAACAATTGCTCTCTGCAAGGCTTTTCACTCGAATTAGTATTTTGAATTCTTGATTTACGGTACTTGTTCTGAATTATGGAGTCTTCAGAATTGTTTAAGAGCTTTTGATCATAGGGCAGTCAAAATTTTTTTTTTATGTTGGTGTTGAAAAATATGACTTGTCTTCCCTTGTATGAGAATTGTTGATTGATAATCGAGATATTTGCTGATTGAGAATGAAAATCTGTGTGATAGAGTAGCTATAGATAGAAGCTATTTTGCTTGAGGATTTGATCTTTGAAATATAAATTCTTGCTCGATAACTGTTCAAATTGGGTAATTGTTGAGGACTAACAAAAATTCTAACCCTGTGTGAAAATTTGAGCCTCTTTTTCGTTTGATGAGTGACAAGGTTTTTAGACTTACTTCCTAGAACATGACAAATTTCTCTCTTGAGGTTGCACTAAGTGTGGTAATAGGATGAAAATGATTGTAGGCATGTTCTTTCGTAGCCCATCTCCCATACACTAACCTTTAATTTCCACTTGTAGCCCCTTTGAGGCTTAAATAAATTTTCTTTTATTAGAAGGGTTGATGAACAAGAGGATTATGGTTAATAGGAAGGTGTGAACTGTGGGACTGTGATGTGAGTCCATGTGCAAAAATAAGGGTTCCCATGGGTAAATTAAAAGAAAAATAGTGAAAATGAGTGGAAAAAGATAGAAAAGATTCATATGCTTGTAAGTTCATGAAAGTTTAAAATAAGCTATAAGGGTCCCTGAAAATTATAATGAAAAAGAGAAGGAACAAGATTGTGGATAAGAGAAAACTTATGTGGTTATGGTATGCTTGGGTCTTTGGGTTTTAATTGCAATATTTTGAGTCACTTAGCTAAATGCACCCTCACCTTTTAGGTATGCCACATTACAACCAAAATAAGACCTTTTTGATTCCCTGAAAAGCCACACTAACAAGCAGCGGAGAGATAAGAAATTTGTCAAAATTATGGTGAGGAAAACTAAAACCTTGAATGAGTGAAAGACAAACCCTTCACTTTTTTAGCGATGAGTGCAAACATTGCCCAGTGACGTTCCTCCTTAATAATTTTACAATGAGAATTTGTTTGGAATGCATGATTTGTGTGAATAAGTGATACTCGAATAGTGAAAGAAGCTTGTGAGGCATTGAACACTTGTATCTGCATGAGATGTGATTTGTTAACTTTGAATTGATCGAGGACGATCAATGGTTTAAGTTTGGGGGAGTTGATAAGTTAGCATTTTTACCAAGTTATCTTTGGGTTCTTTGACTATTTGGGTGATGTTTTAGTTGTTTTACGTGTTTTATTGTGCATGAATTGGCTTTTGTGCTCGTAATGTCGTGATTGATAAATTATGCAAGTTTTGAGTCAGAAATAGGGAAGAAAGCAAAAGATGCTCGAGTTCCAGACGTACGTCGATCGACACCAATGGCATGTCGATCAACGCAGCTGCTCGTTGGGACGATCAACGCATGATCGACGTGAGTTTTATGCAAGGCAGTGGAGGCCAGGTTCACGTTGATCGACGCACATCTTGCATCGATCGATGCGGGTTCTTCATGAGCATCGATCGACGCGAGTTCTGCATCGATCGACGCGAGTTCTGCATCGATCGATGCAAATCCAGGATATCTTTATCTGATCCTGATTTGAAGAATTAGATATATCTAATCCTAGATACTACATGATACATCTATCACAGCTATATAAATCCATGTAAAATTCAAATTTTAGAGTGTAGAATTTTAGAGTTGAAGATTTTAGAATATTTCCAAGGGTGTTATGTTTTATGATTGAAGACATATTTTTGTGGGAAGACATCTACACCCAGTTTTTATGCAATTCATGTTTTTCTTTATCTATGATGATTCTATTCATGAATATGTATAACTAACTTCCTTCTCAGATTCTAGGGCTTCGAACTATAAATGTATGCATGTTAGATTAATTGAATTGATTTTCCTTTCCCATCGTAGTTTGTGAATTCTGTGCTTATTCATAATCTTGAGTTTCTGGCCACATCATATGATTAATTAGTTTACAATTAGAGACGTAAATGTAATAGTTTTCAATGGAAAGAGTTTTCACAATATAATTTAATTTCTTGTCTGAACAGAAGGGAATAAATTATAGGAATAGATCTGTAGATTTTTGGAGTTAATTAATTAATCTTGAGACCGAACGGAGATAGGTAATTGATCAATCAACTTTATGAATTGTCCAACAAAGAAGTTCATAATACTTTTCTGATGTTACACTACGAAGAGGAATAAAATTGGGAATTAATCAATTGATTCATACATGTAATACTTGATAGGTAGATATCTTTGCAATCTGTACTTCTCATATCTTCTTCCATCAAGTTATTTTTATTTCCTTGTTTGAGTTTTTTATTGCGAAATTATGTTTTAATAATTAAGGTTTTTCGTTACTTCTTTCACGTGGGATTCGATAATTTTATTTGCCGCTGTGTTATTTGCTCTGCTAAATCGCTAGTAAAATAATTTTGCGATCAGATAGTCAACAATATTTGAATTATTGTATATTCTTCATTCATAACACATACTTTTGGCTTAGTTGTAATGTTGTTCAACTTCTCCCACACACCTTGTACTTGCATTTATCAAATGAATTACGGTCTTACCTTGCTTTAATTGTTATTTATCTTTCAATTATGTTCATTACTATTTGTCTTTATATTTCTCGTATTATTTTTTATATATTTTTTGTTGGTTCCCAGGGCCTCATATCCTTACGAAATCGAACCTCAACATTTTGGCACCCACCATGGGGCCCTTGGAACTGTAACTTTTGTTTTACAGGGAAATGGCTAGAATTACATCCACATAAGGGAACTAGAAGTACACGACCCTGAAGGATGTCCCTCCACGAGGCACCATAGTGCCTACCGATCCTCCAGGTGCGCCAATGACAGTCCTAGCAGATCCAGTGGCCGCAAAACTTGTGAAGCAGAAGAAGTTGTTCCAGAAATAGCTGGATGCATCCAACAAGAAGATTGACACCGTCATGAGGTCGTACCGCAAACTGCAAGAGAATTTGGCGCTCCGGCAAAGTCCCCACCCTTAGCCGCAGGGGGGAAAAGAACCCATAATACAGGAGATAAAGGGGTTGGGAGGATCACCACCACTCCGCCTGCGGAGTCTTTCGGAGAGTTTTGACACCAGCCTGGATTACACACCGAATACCCTTCGTGGGTCGGGAGACCTCCTGAGTTTGTTGAGAGAAATCTTGGAGGGGGCGTTGGCCTGCAGAACAATGTTGTGAAAGTTGTAGCGCGAGCCTTTAGAGCCATGGATTCAAGAATCGAGAAGAGGATGGAAGAATACAACTCGCTCCTCGCCAAGGTGTCAGGGATGCAAGCGCCGCATAAAATTATACCAAGGGATAGTTTTGCTAAGCCCTTCATCACAGAAGTAAATGAAGAAGAAGTATCGACGAGGTTCACCCAGCCTACCTTCGTGCTCTATGACAGAACAATTGACCTGGAAAGCCACATCGTGCTTTACAAGTCTTGTTGTGCTGCAGCAGAGTAACTACAGAATTATGTGCAAGTATACGCAATCGACACGTAATAAAGTGTAGGAGACCAGATATCGAACCCTAGAGATTGTTTAATCAAGCCGTGCACACAATATTGCTTGCAAAATAGGTTTGGGTGATGATTTTCTAAACTAAAATTTGCAGAAATGCGTAAATGATAAAACCAATTAAAGATAAAATGATTAATAACTGTTCTTCCCAAATTATGACCATACAAAGTTCTGAAATACGGTTTAACTAAGAGAGAAACACACTTGGGTTGTAAACTTTTGCTTATCCACTTTCCTATATGCTAGAGCATAGTTCAGGCATCGTGTCTAAGATTCCTATGTGCTCACTTCTTTGGTATGAAAACTGGTTAATATCACTCATTTTCCTTGCAAAACAACTAAAAACAACAAAACACAACTATACAAGACACACAATGTAGACAATGATAAATACAACACAAAAACAACCTAAAACGAATTAGAAATACTAAAATGAACATAAAAGATACCAATAAAACACTAAAGTAATACTTCTTAGAGGGATTTATACGCCCCAAGCTTAAGATGTTGCTTGTCCCCAAGCAACAAAGACACATACAAAGGATAAAAACAAACAAACAAATGACACAGAAGCCCTCATGAGATAGTCAAATTTAGCCTAAGCAAGATTACATCAGGCCCTCAGCAAAATCGTAAAAAGAAAGACTTAACAAAATAGTCCATGATCAACATCAAATTGTTAAAAACATTTGTCTTCGGTTTAACAAAACACCTCAATCAAATTTGAAATCCCAAGTTCCAAAATTAAAGATGCCTCAACATCAGCTAGCACAAATTTTTAACATGACTCAAGCTATTTCATCAATCTCAATGATCATCAATGTTACTTATTTTCACTCCCACTTGACCTTTAACATCTTCTCCACTAATGGAATCTATGCCACTCACAGATCAAAAAAATATTTCAAGGCTTGTAACGTAAGGTTAACGTTAAGGGTGTGTAACTATGGTTAAAGTGACTATAAAACAAACTATAGTCTTTTTTTTTCTTCTTTTTTTCTCCTCTTTTCTCTTCTTTTTTTTTTAATTCTTTCATTTTTTAGAACAGAATACAAAAATTTTGTTTTTCAATACTTTTAGACATACAACTCAAGCCACTAGAATGCTTCAACATTGATTATTCCAACTAAACACAAAACACCACAACTACAATGTCTAAAGGCGTGTGCGTACCCCCCAAACATAGAAAAAAATTGTCCTTAATATTTAGAAGAGTTAAAGATACTCCTGGAGAGTGTATGGATAATTAGCTAAGCATGTAAGGGAGATGAAAGAAACATCATAAGGCACAAAGATACCTGCTAAGGAAACTTGTGAAATAAATGAAACGGTAGAAGGCTCAAATAGGTGAAAGATGGCCTAAATAATTTCTATAAGTGGCACAAATTCTAATTTCGCCTCAAATCTGATATCGGCCAAGTAAGAGGTAACTATTTCACACATCTCACAAGTCAAAATAGCTCAAATCCTGCCAAATCATTGAACTAATATGATGTAGTTTTAAAAAAGAATTCCATTTTTTTTCACAAGGACTTGGAACTCAAATCAGTCATGATTTACCAAGTTAAAACTAGAGATCTGAAGAAAACAAAACATGTTAAACCAAAAACTATTCATGAAGCCAAAAGATGAGAAAAAAATTAATGGACACATCATCGGGCATAGAAATGAGCGTCGACTAAAATATCGTAAATCAATTAGGCAATCACAACCTTAAACACAAAAATAAATGCAACACACATCCTTACCCAATAAGCAGACAAAAAACATAACTAACACAATCTAACAAATAAAAATAAAATATAAACTTTTTTTTTTGTGTGGAATGAGTTTCGAATTAACATAAAGGTCACGGGCTAGCAGAGGTGCTTGCATTTCCTTCCACTTTTGCATTGATAGTGCTTAGCTACTGTAGGATGAATTTTGTTTTGATCTTTGATATTTAGCACCAAATCCCTCTCTCACTGTCCAGCTAATGCTACTCCCAGGCTAGAGCATCACAAAATAACTAAAGCAGAAAATAAATAACATAAATAAAACTAACTAAATTATAAAAATAAAATTAAAGAAGTAAAATGCGGGGCTATCTAAATTACCAAAGAATCTGAAATGCTTAGATAGCTTAGTGTACCTCTCTTCTTAAACATCATTCAATAAGGACGGAGCATTCTCTTTGTCGAATCCTCCACCAAAGTATTGCTTCTTTCGTTTCCTCTTCTTGTAATCAACACAAACATACCCTTCAGTCAAAATCCTCTTGGGAACTGATTCATTGCATGCAGCCATATGTGTTACTTCTCTTTCCTTTGTAGCACATCAGACAAGGTAGACAAAATATCTAACCAAAACTGAATTCTTGATTCCAAGGTCGAAACATTTGATCAAGTCTTCCTCCACAACTTCATTCACATGATTGACTTGCTGATATTCCACAAAGCCATTGCAACCTCCTCTCAGCAAAATCTCTTCCATGGAATTCAAAGAGCTAAAATCTTGGCCCATGTACCAAATATTAGGTGGTTTAGGATTTTTCAGGGGTAGTTTGTCATCATCCTCCAACTCATCATATTCCAAATGAGGTAGCAAAGAATCCAATACCAATTCTGGTAGTTGAGTGGAAAGAGTCTGAAATTCTCCCAGTGACAACTTAAGAGACTCAGATTTTTGAAAGTTTTCATCACCACATAGCTCCTCAAACTCATTGTAATCATTTTCAACTTGCTCGGACTCCATGTACAACTCTTGGTGCATTTCCCCAGCAAAAACATCAAACACATCAATTGTAAGACACTCCTAGTTTTCATCATTTTGATTTTTCACCCCATGTGGAAAAAGTGGAGGCGGAGGAGTAAACTTCCTCTCAGCAGTCGTATGCTGGTTTTGTGTAATAGCATCAGCTAAAGTCTGTTTCTGTGATTCTTTTTCAGCATCTTGACCATTTGCAGGGAAAAATTCCTCAAGTTTCTTGCCACTACTCAATGTTAATGCCTTGACATGTTCTTTTCCAGACCTACGATTGAAAGGGATTGAGGTCGTATGCTGGTAAGTCTTGAGGTCTATTTCTCAGCTCGTATGCTGGTAAGTCTTGAGGTCTATTTCTCAGCTCGGTTACCAATTTCCCTACTTGCACCTCCAAACTTCTATGTAAAACAACTTGTCTTTGAATAAGGGCATCCTGACGCTGACTCATTGCTTCGTTTTTGTAAAAAATTCCTTGAGCATCTCCTCCAACAAATTCAGTTGCTTCCCAGGTAGTGCTTCAGGTCTTAACTGATTTTGCTGTTGGAAACCAGAACTCCCAGACTTATGCTGCTCAGATGCTGCAATATTGTAATTTTCTTACTCATACCAAAAAAAGATTGGTATAGTTCCTCCACCCTGGGTTGCATGAGTTAGAATATGGATTATTCGCCTAGTTTTGCTGATAATTCTTATTTACTTCATAGCATCCAAATGTTGGATGAGCTGGACACTCTTCAAACTTGTGTTATTCTCCACAATATGCACATGATACCTCATGCAACAATGGTTGGGCATGAATGTTATGCTTAAAACTATCAATAGTTGAACTTATTGTTGCCAATGATGGTGTAGTAACAGCAAACCCCATTGCAAAAATTTGTGCAGCGAGAGCATCCATCTCTGCGTAGCAGCCCCAAATTTGCTCTCTCTAAAAATATGGCTTGTTGAGAAAAAATAATAGTTTTTTCTTTTTCTCTGTCTTTGCTCTCAAAATATCTTCAGTCTTTTTACTTCCAATTAATCTCCATCCTACACGTGACTCTCCATCCTGCCCTTTGACTCTGATAGCTCACTCCATTCGACACTTGTCCACACATTTAGATAGAATCTAAAAAAGTAAGCTGATTCTATTAGCAGGTGGTCCCCCTAGTGCAGTCTCTCAGCTTCAAGTAATGCTACTCCTATTTTGTAGCATAACATTCAGCAGATTACTCTTCACTTCTTTAGCATAAAACCTGGTAAAATCAATCATTTTCCTTCCAAAACAACTAAAAACAACAAAACACAACTATACAAGACACACAATGTAGACAATGATAAATACAACACAAAACAACCTAAAACAAGTTAGAAACACTAAAAAGAACATAAAAGACACCAATAAAACAATAAAATAATAACTCCTATAGGGAGTTATCAACAAGTAAAAAATGTTCGCGACATCCATTCCGGCCGACTTGTGAGAGTCATGCATGTGCAAAAATTTTGGATCAAGTCTAATAGGACCGACCCTCCAGTGGTTCATAAATTTACCTCAAGGAAAGATTGGGTCATTCGCGGAACTACACGAAGCATTTTGAAGACAATATTCTAGCAGCAGGCACCTTGACAAGGACCCAGATGACCTGTATTCTGTGGTGCAGGGGCCAAAGGAGACCTTGCGCTCTTACCTATCAAGGTTCAACAAGGAGCTCGTTGTCGTACCTAACTGTCCAAGGGCCAAAGGAGACCTTGCGCTGTTACATATCAAGGTTAAACAGGGAGCTCATTGCCGTACCTAACTGTCTTGCAGACAGCGCCTTGCAAGCTTTAAAGAAAGGGTTGGACGTCAACTCACACCTCTACATGGAACTGTGAATCTACTCGTGCAACAACCTAGATGATGCAATCAACAGAGCATGGGCCCTTATCAAATGGGAAGAGGATGAGCCATACAGGAAAGTTAAGGCGATCACACATTGAAAAAACACCCATGAGAGATGACAGAAGACCTCCCACCTACCGGGAAACCCGATGACCTTGAACTAGTGAGAGGCAATCATGTAGATTCCACCTTACTACCGGACACACCACACGTATGCAGTGGCACCTACGGCAGCACTGTACGTACCTGAATATACCTTGTCAATCGATGCGGATAACTTGGTCAAATCAGTCCTCCAAAATATTCCAAAAGAAGTCAGGTGGCCAAAGAAGATGAAAGCCAACCCAGCGACAAGAGACCCGAAGAAATACTGCGAATTCCATGGAGATCATGGGCACCTTACCGAAGATTACTGGGCTCTGAGGCTCGAGATAATTAAGCTGCTCAAGAAGGGTCTTCTGAAGGAATACCTCATTGATAGAGGTAAGAGGACCTGGATGAGGGAAGATCATGATAAAAAGAAAGAAGATAAACCCAAATCTCCCATGCCGGAGAGGACCGTAAACGTAATCATTTGTGGATATGAGATAAGCAAAGTAACCCGCTCTTTCGCAAAAAAGATGTGACGAAAAACAAGAGAGGACAACTACATTCCGAGGAAGAACCCCGAGCATGAACCCATTGAGTTCTGCGGCGACAAATCACCAGGGTTGCACCATCCGCACCACGATGTGCTTGTGATTTCCACGTTGGTATAAAACTACCTGGTGAAAAGAAATCTCGTGGATAATGGAAGCTGAGCTATTATTTTGTACCTAAGAACCCTGTGCGATATGTGGATACCCAAAGACAAGATCATACAGGAGATCACGACCCTGATAGGGTTTAGCGGAGAGAAACAAGTCACCAAAGGAATAATAACCTTACCAACTTACTGCGGAGGCGAGCAACTTGACATCAACTTCACTATCGTGGATGCGTTGTCCTCTTACAACGTGCTCCTAGAGAGACCTTGGTTGCACACCTTAAAGGTCGTGCCATCTACCTACCACCAAGTGCTAAAATTCCCTACCCGTTGGGGGATACAAACAATTAAAGGCGAGCAGAACACCTCAAGGGAATGCTATTATTCAGGGTTCAAGTCCGTCAGTAGGCAAGAATGCTCGAAGCTATCTCTGCCCAATAAAGCGCAGGTCGTAGATGAACTCGAGGAAGTTAATCTAAATGAAAATCCCAAGCGAAACAACTTGATTGGGGTAGACTTGGCGCCCAACATACGTGACAGCCTAATTCAGTTCCTCAGGCAAAGGCAGAAGACATTCGCCTGGTCCCACAGTGACATAACAGACATAAATTCAAGGGTCATGGTTCATCTGTTGCAAGCAGATCCCCAGCGGAGGTTGGCTACAGAGAATGCACTTTGCACCTGAGAAGAATGACGCTATCAACGAGGAGGTGCAGAAGCTATTAGACACCAGAGCTGTGAGAGAAGTCAAATACCCTTCTTGGTTGGCCAAAGTGGTGTTAGTTAAGAAGAAAAACGGGAAAAATAGGATGTGCATGAACTTTACGGATCTCAATAAAACATGCCCAAAGGATCCTTACCCTCTCCCGCATATTGATAGCATCGTGAACGCAACTTCGAGGAACGAACTCTTAAGCTTTATGGACGCATTTTTCGGATACCACTAGATACAAATGCACACGGATGATCAAGAAAAGATAGCATTTATGACCAACAAAGGGAAATACTACTACAAAGTCATGCATTTCGGCCTGAAAAACACCGGCTCAACCGATCAATGACTAATCAACAAGATGTTTGAGTCTCTTATTGGCAAAACTATGGAAGTCTTCATAGAAGACAAGCTCTTGATGTCCAAAGATGTTTGCAACCATGTCACGCACCTCGAAGATGCATTCAACATACTAGAGAAGTACAACATGAAGCTCAACCCATCAAAGTGCTCATTCGGAGTCGCTTCAGAAAAGTTCTTGGGCTACATAGTAACAAAGAAAGGTATCGAAGCCGATCTAACTTAATTCAAAGCTGTTGGTCCCAAGATCAGAGTTGTCGTGGTGAATACAAACAACAAACACACACGAAATGCAGCGGAATATTAAAGTTTACTTGCACTTAAGTTCTTCTTTATCAAAGTAGTTTTAGCTCAAGGTAGGAATAGGGTTTCTTCAAGTTATACTCTAGAAACTTGGTTGCTATGCTTCAAAAACAAACATGAGAATCAGTAAATCAATAAAACAGTTTAGAGACACGATATTTATAGTGGTTCGATCAAATAGATCTACGTCCATTGCTTAGCCGAAACGCTAAGAATTTCACTTAGAAAGTATACAAAATACATGGATTCGCCTTTCACTTGTAGCGAGCGGTGAACATTCGACCCGGTCATTACAAAACTATCCCCCATTACTTTGTTCTTCTCAGTAAGCTGCAGCTCCGGCCAAGTTAAGGGCAAACCTTCGTAAAACTTGTCCTTCGCTGCTAGAGGGAGATTTTAAAGTTCTCTCCCAAACTTGTCTGTTTCTGGCAATGTGCCCATCGGAGTCAATCCCTTTCAGAGATTTGACTGCTGGATGCTTCCTAGGATGGAAGGTATCCCAATGATTGGATTCTCGACCGAACTCAAGGAATCTCTTAAAGGCAGTGTCAGATATTCAATGGAAGACACTCCTGGTTGTTGAGAGCTTTGAATACACTTTTATCTCGTGCTCTCAACTTACTACTTTATCACTTGTTCGCCTTTTCAAAGGAATCTCTAACTTAGGATGTTTGCGAGTGTAGGCAGTGATAGAAGCTGTAGCCGTCTCTCAATTCTGGACTTTTCTTTTATACCTGGAGAATCAAACTTTGAATCTCCTAACTCGTTAGACACAGCGGCTCCTTCGTCCAAGAGTGGTTCAACTTTATCCGTCCTTTTTGGTTTCGTATAGTATTTTCTGAACTACTTAGGGAAAATTTTGTCCTTTGCGTGTATGTCTGTAAGAACGATAGTGTAGTAGTTGTTGTTGGCTATCTCGCCCTTCTAAGCCTTCTTGGAACGATCTGCTAAGCCTTCCTAGCAATCTGCTAGACCATGTATCGGACTGTTGACTGCTCAGCAGTTGCTCATGTTTAGCACTTGATTCCTTTGACTCCGGATTGCTATCGCCTTTAGCAATATGCTACAGGCTAGCGAATGCTGACTCCTTCAACATTCCACTATACTTTTCTTTTAGCAAATGCTAACTTCTTCTAGCATTCAACTACTTGTTCTTTCGACTGTTGATCACTTGATTCTAGCAGTCTCTTCCTTTGACATAGGATTGCTAAATCCTTCGAAATCCCCTCCTTAGCACTTGACCGCTATTTTCTCTAGCAGCCATAATCTGCTAGGATTGAGTCTAACAATCTAAACTATTACAACTCGATACTTAGCCGATAAAGGACATTACAAGAGTTGCTAGACTATACTAGAATTCAGCAATTGATCATCCAATCTACTAAGGTTTGATCCAACAAAACCTTTTACAATATGATCCTAAGGGAGATTTAGGAATAATTTCCCAACAATTTCCCCTTTTTGGTGTGATCAAAGCTTACTATCACTTGCTGAATTAAGAGGAAAAATATCTGAGCTTTACAAAATTTTTCTAAGTACAAAGCTATGGTAAGCTAGCAGTCTAACTCAGAGTTAATCCATCTTAATTGTAGCAGGGATTGGTTTTAGATAATTCCCCCTCAATATATGCTGGGAATATTTCTCGATTAAGATATACGTTGATGTTACAAGGAGTCTGCTATAAATTCTAGCACCCAAGTAAATTAGCAGGCATTCACAACCAATCCAAAGCAAACTTATGTAAATTTGTTGAATTCACTAAAGTGTATATAAACTTTAGCACGCAATAAAAACTCAGAAATCGACAATGAGGAGTTGTCTAAGTTTGACTCCATTTCCATTCATTGGATTTGAGCATTACAATTACATATGAAAAAGGATATCAAAAAATGGAAATGCTATGAAAGATGCTAAGATAAGAAGTGTAAGGTCAAGAATTGGGAGCAGGCTTCTTCTTATCAAGCTCATCGAACTTGTTCATCGTCATTTGCATGAATTTTTCACATATGCCTTGCACGCTTCTCGTTCTGCAGCATCCCGCTCCATCTTTTTAGCGAGCATTTCGTTGTCCATCTCAAACATCTTTATCTTTAGCTCGAGTTCTTTCTTTTTGAGCTCTTCCTCCTTCTTCCTAATTTCTTCAGTTTCTAGCCTCCTTTCCTCCTCAGCAGCAGCCAGAGTTTCTTCCTCCATCTTCCTCTGCTTGGCTTCAGCAAGTCTCCTTTCTTCCCCCTCTTTGAGAGCAACCAAAAAGGTAGAAGAAAAGGATTGAAAGGTTTGCGCCATATGTTGTTGGGAGTCAGCGACCTCCGTTGTCAAGACCTCCACATTTTGTTTCACAGAAGAAACATCCAACTTCACTTCAGCAACTTCAGTGCGGACATCTGACACATCGGTCCTGACCTCATAAATCTCCTTCTTTATTTCAGCCTTCTCCATCGCAACACGCTCATTTAGAGAAGATAGAGCATTTTGCATGGCCTTTTGAATGGCTGAATTCACGTAATATTGGAAGTCAAAGGAACTTACAGGCTTAGCTTCAAATGCAGAAGATGTTGTTGCTAACACCAATTCCCGATCCTCAATAGTTGTAGTCCCTTCCTGGCTAGGTTGTGCTGTCTCCATGGCTTCAGCAATTGCTTGTTGAGCAGCAGAGTAGTGTGACTCTTCATCCATCAATAGTTGAGCAGCCTCCAGGATCCGAGCAGTTTCAGCTGCATGAGCAATCTGAGCTTGAGCAGCCATGTAGCATTCTTCTTCATTCATCATCCTATGAGTAGCATCTAAGATCTGAGCAGTTTCAGCCTCTTGAGCTTCCTCAGCTTGGGCAGCTTCTATGATACTAAGAATGTCCAGGCCCAAAAACTTGACAAGCATTATGTCTTTATCATTTAATTGAGCAGCCTCACGCTCAGCAATCATTGCGGCCTTCTAGGCTTCCATCCTTTCCTTCTTGAGGGACTCATATTCTACTTGGCAACGATGATACTCAGCAGCCGCTCGAGCCTGGCGCTTTGAAAGCTCAATCCGAGCGTCTGATTAACCGTCAGGGGCAAAAGAAGATGGTGACAATGATTTTGAATTAGAGAACAGTTTGTGAGCACGGATCGCCTGCAGCCTAGCAATGACCTACTTGTCTGAGTACTGCTTGGATCCGGCTACTTGGTCAATCCAATTATTTGCCCACAGCTCTTCCTTCCTCCAGAAGTTTAATCCTCGAGCAATGATGATCAGCATCCTTTCTTTAAAACACAGCTGATGCGTAACATAGTCAACAAATTTCCACCTCCTCAGCTCCTCGCCTAAAACCTTCCCTTGCTCTGTCGTCTCATCTATCTCAGCATAGAAGATATTGGCTAAGTCTCTTTCAACTTCTGCCGAAACAAATTCTTCGATTTCAGAAAGCATCGGAAGTAGATCTCCACTCACCTCCTCCTTGATATGAACAGGAGCACACCACTGAGCAATCCTTCTTAACTTGAATCAGGGCCCTGGAAGACCGTCGAAGGGTACTCGTTGTTGATTGTTTGCACCTATGTTAATCATCCTCAAGAAGCGTGCATCGTATAAGTCCTTAGACTCACCGTCGGAATCAGATTTGGAATACGCATCAACATGTCCAGCTGGAATCTCTTCGCTAGCCTTCTCCTCTCCTTGTGTGCTTTCATTCCTGTCGGAGGTGCTAGCAACCTGCTCAACACCCTGACCTTCAGCAAAGTTAGCAATCTTCTCAACGTGCGGTTCCTTAGCAGTCTCAGCCTCATCCTCAGCCTGCTGTCCTACGCCGGATGGACCAGCTTCCTTATCTCTGAGTGGCATATCCTCATCAGAACTATTGTTGATACTGTTGGGCTTGTCATTTGGTTCACCGATTTGAACCCCTTTTCCTTTGGTTTGCTCCAGCACATTAAAAGCTCTGGCGTGCAACATTTGATCTAATGCTTTGTCGGCCAGTGCTTCCTCCTCTGACATTATTGCTCCACTAGCATCAACCTTTGGAATAGTGACAGTGATCCTTCCACCTTCCTTTGCTTTACCCTTCTTCTTCTTTTCAGCTTCGATTGTTTGCTGGGGAGCCTCTCGTGCCACCTGCTCCAACAACTGAGAAGCCATCTTTGCCTCGGCATGCTCATCGACAGCCTTCTTAATTTGCTCGAAATTTCAATCTCGAGCCTCGAACATCATCAGCTCGAGCTTCTTCTTATATGTTTTCTGCTCCTTTTCCCTTTGCTCTGCCTGCCGCTTCTTCTTCCTTTCTCTTATTCCTTTTAATCTTTCAGACAGAGGTTTCGATAACAAAGGACTGGCCTTCTTCTGATCCTCTGCTCTCGGAGTCTCAGCCTCCTGCTCCGATAGCTTCTGCAATCGTCTCCTGGGCCTCTTCTTCTCTTCTTTCTCAGGCTCAGCAGGAGCGGGGACGTCCTTAGAGAGCGTATCTAGTGGCTTTTGAATCCGCCTCCTAGTCCTCCTCTTCTCAGGCGTAGTGATCACTGTTCGGGGCCTCTTAGGAATGGTAGCAGTGAGAGGATCCAATTGAGCGGTAGATACAGGGACATCTCCGAGCTCGAGCTTCTCAATCTCTTCGAGCTCCTCGAAGCACTTCTCTATCTCTGCTTCTTTCCTGGCAGCCGCTATCTCCTCCGGAGTCATAGCAATGGCATGCTCCAACTGCTGGAACGCGAGCTCAACAGGGTGAGGATGTTCTGGAGATGTAAGAATTGTGGTGTCCATGTTTGATTTTCCCTTCAAAATTTTTGGATGTCTAGGATCAGGATGAAGTGTCGTCTTCTTCGTTTGAGGGAGGAAATCCATCGGAAGAAGCTTCTCCCCTTCATCAAGCTTCTTCCTGTGGAAGAACATCTCTATGACCTTGCTAATCTTTAGCGTAAAGTTCACGTTGGAAGAGAATGTTCCATCCTTCGTGACAGTCACGTTCTTCCGGACGAGCTCCAACCACCGTCCAAAGAAGAACTCCACCCAATTCTCATTAATCCCGTCAACAATTGCCATCATCATGGCATACTTGTGTGCGGACAGCTGTGAGTTTGATTCAGCATCACACTGGAAAATTTTGATCACAAGCTCAGTCAGGAGCTTGTATTCCTCCCTAAATTGAAAGTGATCGGCTCCCCCTTGTTGTCCTTCACCAACTTCGGCTTCTTCTATAGCTTCCATCACCTCTTCATCTCCTCTATATCATTGAGCTTGTACATAGTCATACGCTCACCTTTGTTCAGAAGACCGAACTTAGCCGCCAAAATATCTGCGCTCACCTCCAGAATAGTCCCAAAGACCAAAGTCTTGAACGATTTCTGGGTTGACTCTTCAACTACCACGTGGGCATAAAATTTAGACACCATGTGGGGATGAAACCACAATGGTTCTGCTGAGAGATATTGAATAACGCTGGCCTTGTTTAGAGCTTCCATTAGCCATTCTGGGAATTATCAAGCAGCGAGAGGAGTATACAAGATGCAGTCCTTCAAAACTTGTGCCGCCCTCCTCTGGTTGCTAGACAACCCGGACTGCTCCTTATTTTTGGATAGGGTCACCAACTGACCATATGGGATGTCATCTTCCACGTCCTCCTTCTTGACAACACCAGTGTATTAATGTGCCCACCTCTCATGGAGAATCATAGTGTAAGTAAGGGATTGGATAGGAATACCGGACTCAGTAGATGAATCCGATGAGGCGGTATGAACAGATGGTTCGGAACCAGAGTGATGAGATTGGGTGGGGGATTCTGGGTTAGTAGCCATTGTAAAATAACTTAGTAAATTTTGGGAATTTTCAGAGAGCTTGAAGGTTTGAAGGCTTAGGGATTTTAATTTCTGTAAAGTGAAGAAATTCGAGTAAGTGAAGCGTATATACCTTACGGGTAAAGTTTTGGTGGTTGTGGTATGCCTCTTCAGATGAAACTGATGGTTGGGCTTTGTGAAGATGTTTCATATGGTGACTCAATCCCTAGTTCATCGCTGCCATCTGCACACAATAAATGCATGTCCTATTTGAAATTGAAATTCAACCCGCGTTTGACTTCCTTTGCATGGTGAAGACTGTTACGGTTAGGGATTTAGCAGTTTGTTATCGTAGGAAATCCTTAACATGCATATGAGTCTGCTGAGAGCTTGGACTCAGCACTCAATTAATATAGGTATAGTCTGCTGTGGGTTCAAACTCAGCAGCCAAAACCTCTAGCAACCTTCAATGAATATTCCCCAATCTTAAACTCCTTCGGGAATGCTAAGAGCTTGGACTTAGCATTCCTCTACTATTTGCTCAATAGTCATGACTTAGCATCAAGATCTAGCAGTCTACAGACGTAAGCTTGAATACGTTTCTCCATCTCCTTCAGAGCTTCAAAAAATCCAGAAAGAATGAGAATAACAACTCATTCATCCATAGCATCGTGTATCTCCATAAGGCCTAACTTGATGCATAATTCTTTAAATCTGGCCTCAGCTAGCAGTTTAGTGAAGATATCCACAATCTATTCTTCTGTCCATATATATTGGACGTCGATATTTTTCTTCTCTTGATGATTTCTAATAAATTGATGTCTAATATCAATATGATTTGTCCTCGAATGATGAACTGGGTTCTTTGTTATGCACATTGCACTATTGTTATCACAGTAGATCGGCACACATTCAGGAGGAATATCATAATCTTGCAATTGCTGCCGAATCTACAGGATTTGCGCACAAGAGCTAGCGGCTGCTACATACTCTGCTTCAGTAGTAGATGTAGCCACTGAGTGTCGCTTCTTGCTAAATCAGCTAATGAGCTTCTGTCCAAGGAATTGGCATGTCCTACTGGTGCTCTTCTTATCAATCTTGCACCCTCCAAAGTCTGAACCTTAGTAGCCACTCAATGCTAGAACATCTGACCTTGGATACCAAATTCCTAGACCCTTGGTGCATTTGAGATATTGTACAATCCTCTTAGCAGTGTCCAAGTGTGACTTTTTGGGGTTTGCTTGATATCTCGCACATAGACCAACAACATACGATATATCTAGTCTGCTAGCTGTGAGATATAGCAGTTAACCGATAATACCTCGGTAGAGAGTAGGATTCACATCATCTCCATCTTTTTCAAGCGCAACTATACAGGTCGTGCTTATTGGAATCCTTAGACTCTTCGTCTTCTCCGGACAATACATAACAATCAAGTCGTGAGTGAATTTCCTCTGATGAATAAATATCCCCTCGCTTGACTGCTGGACCTATAATCGGAGAAAGTATGACATCTTTCCCATCATACTCATCTGGAAATTACTTGTCATGAGCTTCGAAAACTTGTCGCTCAAGCTTTGATTCTTAATGTCATCGACATATATCTGCACAAGTAAGACACTTCCTTCGTCCTTAATACGAAAGAGAGTCTGGTCTATCTTCGCTTTCTTGAATCCATTAGCTAGAAAGAACTTAGAAAAAGTTCCATATCACGCTCTTGGTGCCTGCTTCAAGCCATATAAGGCTTTTCTTAGCCTATAAACTTGGTTTCCCTGCTCAAAGCCTGGTGGTTGCTCAACGTAAACTTCCTCCTTGAGCTCACCATTAAGAGAGGCACTCTTCACATCAATTTGCATCACAGAGAAGTCATGATGTGCAACATATGCTAGGAATAAATGAATAGCTTCCAGTCGGGATACTGGAGCAAACATATCATCATAATCTATTCCTTCGCATTGTCTGTAGCCTTTTGCTACTAGACGAGCTTTGTTGTGGATGACCATTCCTTACTCATCTTTCTTGTTCTTGCACACCCACTTGGTTCCAATAACACTCTGATGCTCTGGTCTATCTACTAGATCCCAAACATGATTGCGCGTGAACTTTGCTAGCTCTTCCTGCTTAGCATTCACCCAATCTGGACATCATAGAGCATTTTTCAACCTTCGTAGGCTCCTCGTGCAAAATATAGCATGCTAGCATCGCATTTCCTTGTCTCGTCAGAATAGGATCATTGATTTCACCAAGAAGATCATCCAAAGGATGATCGCGTAGCCATCTTGGCTTTGGATTGCCAGGTTTTGAAACTTCACCATCAACCTCGCCTGCTGGGTTGTTGTCTGCTACAACGTTTTCTTCAGCAATCTCCGGGGGTTCAACATTCTGCATCTCAGCATCCTGATTCTCAGCATCAGGAATCTCAGCATCTGGCAACTCAGCATGTGGAACTTCTGCCACAGGGACTTCAACCACTAGAACTTCAGCAGCCTGATCCTCAACATTCTCCAATTGCTCAGCAACGGCTTTGGCAACATCATCAGCAGCGCCTACACCATCTTCAACACCTCTTGCTGGATCTGGGATCTTCTCATCGTCTTCATTAAGCGATCCCAAGATATCCAAATTATCATTGAGGTAAATTGAATTGGTGGCCTCACCATGATCGTTAGCATCATCGGCCTGATTAGCAGTCTGGTCACCTGCTAAGTGCGTCTAGGTTGGATTGTAATCACTCATAGACTTAGTCGGGTCAATACGCATATTTTCAAAAGAATTCTAGATCGATTGACCATGGACATCATTAGTCTCATGATTACTAACCACTTTCTCTTTTATAACTCTGCGCACTAAGATAAACATATCAAAATTAACATTGCATGTTGTTTCCACAACTCCGGTCGTCTTGTTTAATACTCTATAGCCTTTATGAGAAGGGTGACCATATCCAAGGAACACACATTCATCAGACTTGGGCAAAAAAAGTATTAAGCTTTGACTTCCCATTTTTATGAATATAACATGTCGAACCAAAAGCATGGAGATGAGTAATAGATGGGTAAATACGCATATTTTCAAAAGAATTCAAGATCAATTGACCATGGACATCATTTGTCTCATGGTTACTAACCACTTTCTCTCTTATAACTGTGCGCACTAAGATAGACTCATAAAAAATAACATTGCATGTTATTTCCACCACTTTGGTCGTCTTGTTTAATACTCTATAGCCTTTGTGAGAAGGGTGACCATATCCAAGGAACACACCTTCATCAAACTTATGCGAGAAAGTATTAAGCTTTGACTTCCCATTGTTATGAATATAACATGTCGAACCAAATGCACGGAGATAGAAGGCTTACGACCGTTGTACACTTCATAAGGTGTCCTATTGAATCTGGCAGTTATTGCGCTCCTATTCTTAGTATAGCAGGCTGTCATGACTGCTTCGCCCCAAAACTTAGCAGACAGCTCAGAATTGGATCTGAATGATGCTTTGGTCTGCTTCCCTTGCTGGCAAGCTTTGCACACACCTTCCTTGCGGAAAGTCTCAGCAGGCAGACCTACAACAAGCTTATTCTTGGCTAGATGGTTAATGGTTTTAAAATTCAGATGATTTAACCTCTTGTGCCATAGCCAAGTTGTCTCTTCCTTGCTCAATGCTACGAAGCACGAATGTTGTTGACCGTTTTGCCAATCAACAATATATAGGCCACCCTTGCGGATGCCTCTAAGCATTACTTCACCTGTAGCATTGTCAGCAATAGAACATCCAGTATTAACGAAAGAAACGGTGTACCAATTTTTGCATAGCTGGCTAATGCTTGGCAGGTTGTGCTTGAGATTGGACACGAGCGCAACATTGATAATCCTTAGTCCATTTTGCTCTATGCATCCTCTCCCAACCACTCTGCCTTTGCTATTGTCACCGAACATGACTAAGGGGCCATAAAATCTTTGGATGTCAGAGAACAACTCTTCATCCCCCGTCATGTGGGCTGAACAACCGCAATCAAGGATCCATACGTTTGACATACTTCATGTCTTAGCACAGGGATCCTGATCCTACAAAACAATCAACAAGGTTATTTAGGTACCCGCTTAGCATCGGGTCCTGCGGGATTAACATGGATCATGGTTCCTTTTGGAACCCACATCTTGGCGATCTTCAAGATTTTCTTCTTGATCTCACCCTTCACAACCTTCTCAACCTTAGGATGAGTATGCTTTGCATAATTAGATCTAGGTGTGGTTGTGTGTTTAGCCTTCCTAGTCCTTTGAAATGGAAATGGTTTGGACTCAGGCCTCACTTAGGTGTTCCTCCTATGTGGTGTGTAAGAATTATACTGTGGTCTTACAGCATGATAATGAACCTGCTTGCCATTGTGGGAGGAAGGATATGCTTTCCTAGTATTGGAAACAGAATGCTCAACATACCTTCTCGACACTGTTGGGGATGACTGTTTAACATTGGCTTGCTGTGTCCTCTGCTAAGGTCTAGCAGATGCCTGCTTAGCATGCGATCTCTGTTTCCTCTGCTGAGGTTCAACAGATCCACTCTGCTTACGTCTTTTCCCCTGCTTAACATTAGAGGATTCAGCAATCATCTTTCCCTTAGTATCCTCTTTAGTATATAACTTTCCAGCAGAGACGAATTGAATCTTTTTCGGCTTAGAAGTTTCTTCCTTATCAAGTACAACCTTCTTAGACGGTTTGCTAGAAGCTTCAATACTACCAAGGCCTAACCCAGATCTATCAGTATGAGATCTTTGTTGGTTCACAATGGCATTTAGTACCGTCTTGCTAGTTGTATAAGCACAAATGCATTTCTTACTAGCCCTATTTTTCAAAGTGTAATTCTCCTTTTCAAGGTTTTGAAAATTTTCAGAGAGTTTGGAGAAATCATCCTTTAGTTTTGAGAGTTCATGGCTATCAGACCTCAGTCTTTTGACTTCATCGGTCAAAGATGTGACTTTTAATTGTAGCGAAGTGTTCTCTCCTACTATAGCATCTTTCATTTCATACATCTTTGAAAACTCTAAAGATAGCTTAGTAAGGTAATCATCCTCGGAATCTAAGGAAGTAGACTCCTTCGATTGATGTGTGATAGCTGGAAAAGAAATAATGGAAATTACCTCCTGAGCATCGATTAGAAGAGCCGATTTAGCAGGCTGTTCAACATCCGCATCAGCATCCTCAACAATATTTGTCATTAACACGAGCATGGCTTCCTCATCATCTTCTTCGGAGGAATAGTAATACTCCTCACCATTATCTGGAATATCAGATACCTCAGTACTTGTCAGCAATGCCCTGGTAACGACTTTAGCAGCATGTCTCTAAAATATTTGCTTTAGGCTCTCTCTCTCCTCTTTGCTGACTTCTGGACATTCGTGCTTGAGATGATCTGCCGAATCATATTCAAAGCATGTCCTAGGCTTTCGCTCTGCTGAGCGGGTTGATGATGAAGAAAGTTTAGCTTCCTTGGCTTCTTTCTCAGCTTTGGCTTCCAGCATCAGCTTCTGAAGCTTTCTCATCTGCTCTTCCAGCTCGCTGATCTTTAAATCAACATGTTGAGAACCTGAGGTTGAAACAACCTCCTTTACTGGCGATGCTTGAGCAGATCTCTCACTACGGAAAGGCTTCTTGGGCTTCCATTTGCTGGGATCTCTCTTAGCGAAAAATGCTAAGTCCTCAGAGTTAGCAGCGGGTGTCGATGAAGCTTTTGCCACGACTGCTTCATTCTTCTTCGACTGCTGGATTATAAACTCGTGCATTTTAACTTGAGAAAATACCTCGGATGTTGACATCATGTTGAGGTCCTTCTTGCTCATGCTCGTCATCTTCACAAACCAGTCTTCTCTTGGGAAGAGTTTAGAAATGATGTTGTTGTTCATCTCCCCATTGTCATATGTCTTTCCAGGTTGCGAAGCTCTCCAACAATAGTGTTGAACCTTTCTTCCATGGCTTGAATAGATTCTCCTGCATGCATAGAGAAGGAATCATATTTATCAACAGCTGCCTGGAGCTTTTTGCGCTTCATATGGTCGGTTTCCTGGGAGGATTCACAAACATAATCCAACATTTTCTTGGTTGTATCAAAGTCTAAGGCTTTATCTGCCATCAACGGAGGCAAAGAATTGTTGGTCCCGATTTATCAGGGTATAACTTGGCAGCGGAAAAAGTGTATAAACGTTTCTTGCACTCTGCTGGTTACTCAACTGACTGGGACCTTGTCAGCTGGTAAGTCAACTTGCAATCTGAGTACACAGCTGACTGGCGACTGGCGTGTCAGCTGGTAGCTCAAGACTTAGAATATTTTTGTCTTGTTTGCACAGTTATATCAGTTTTCAGATATACACCAGCACTTGGGTGCTGGGTTTCAAATCAGTATGAAATGCAGAAAGCTGATAAAAGACAAAGGATTTATAGTGGTTCGATCAACTGATCTACGTCCACTCTCCAGTCGTAGCACTGGAAATTCACTATAGAGTAATCGGGTACAAGCGTCCTACGATCTATCTCTAGCTGGTGAATGCCTCGTCCACCAGTTCACTAGATCAACCGCTCCCGGCCTTGTCCTTCTTCAACTCTGATCCGCTGGTGGAGTGCGAGCACGTCACTTCAACCTCCACAGCTTCACTGGGTGTTTAGTTCTCCCAAAAACGTATCTTCTTAATACGGCAAAAGCCCGTAATAACTCAAGTGCTGGCTGGCACAAGAGCTGCTGTGAACTTCCTCGGAAGAGAAAGATCACCAAAGAGATCTGAACTTACAAGCTGGAAGCTTGAAGTCTCGTGTTTGATAAATCAACACACGGATAGCCTTTAGAAAGGCCTCGAAAGTGTTTTGCTTCTACTTGCTTGAGCGTAATAACTTTTCAGTCTTTCGGTAGGTGAAGAGTATTGAATGTTGATGGAAGCAAGCTGGCAAGCCTCTTAAATGTTGGTGGTTCTAACCTATTTATAGACGCGGGATCCCATTCAAATCTTCTAGCCGTTTGGACACATCCGGAAAAGGTCTCTGTCCTCCCATGTCTTTCTGACGGCGGCATGTAGGAATTTCCGGAAAGCGCCATGCTTTTGTCCACTTTATCTGACATTGATCTCTTTATGTCAGAACGACACTATTCGTCAGTACGAGGAATCGGAACTGGTGTCTTGAACTGATAGACTTTAAGGTATCCTCCCTTAAAGTCATACTTTGTCAGTTTATTCCTCAGACGAATCTTCTTTTTGTCTCTAAGATACTGGGAGAGAGAATCTGGAATTCTGCTGGTAACATCCGACTGGTAGATCATTCTGGTGATCTTGTGCTGGCAGTCTCTGCTGGTGACTTGTGCTGGCACAATCTAAGTCTACCAATATGTCTGATGTTAACTCTTGGAATCTCCCATGACTGGTGGCTTCACCGCTGGTGAACAGTGTCAGTGAGAACACATATTCTGCTGGTAGGATTTGTCAGCCGCCTGCTGGTGAAATCCTTCCCAACTGGTGAACAGTAGCCAGTCATTAGCTCTTTCTCATGCTGATGAACAGTGTCAGCACGAGTCTTGTCAGTCGCTTGCTGGTGAGACTTCTCTCAACTGGTAAGTACATCTCATGCTGGTGAACAGTGTCAGCATGAGTCTTGATCAGCTGCGACTTACAACTCAAAAGACCTAAACAGGACTTTACATTTGAGACTAGAGCTATTCTAGAGACAAACTGACGCTGGTAGGACTTAGGATTTGATCCACCAAAACACCAAAACTAGAGTCTAAGCAAGTAGCTACTGGGGTAAGGAAACTTAGCCAAATTTCCCAACATGAATCAAGGATAAACTTCTTTGCTAAGTACTCCAGCTGAGCTCATCTTTTATCCTCTGTCGTATACTCCTCGAATGGCTTTGGGATCATTTGAGGTGGTGCCGGTTTTCCATCAGCGACGTGTCCGACAAAAGTGTTAGCTTTTATAATTTTAATAGGACATTTCTCAAGAACATTTGGCATCTCCGGATGAATTCTTTGAAGTTGTATAATGGTGAGCTTCTGCCATGACTCGAACTTCTCCTTGGTATATACTTGGGCAAGGTATGGTTCATCTTGGCAAACTTTGGAACTTGATCTAGACAAACAAAGGAACCGAATACCAGCGCAAGGAAAAACTGAATCTGGTCTTAAAGAGACTCAAAAGTAGTTGATCTTTCAATCTCCTGCTTTGATACCACTTGTTGGTCCCAAGATAAGAGTCGTCGTGGGGAATACAATCAACTAACACACACAAAATGCAGCGGAATATTAATTTTCAGTTGCACTGAAGTTCTTCTTTATCAAAGTAGTTTTAGCTCAAGGTAGGATTAGGGTTTCTTCAAGTTATACACTAGCAACTTGGTTGCTAGGTTTCAAAAACAAACACGAGAAACAGTAAATTAATAAAATAGTAAAGAGACACGATATTTATAGTTGTTCAATCAAATAGATCTACGTCCACTCCTTAGCCAAAACGCTAAGAATTTCACTAAGAAAGTATACGAAATACAAGGATTCGCCATTCACTTGTAGCAGGCGGTGAACTTTTAACCCGACCACTACAAAATTATCCTTCGTTACTTCGTTCTTCTAAGTAAGTTGTAGCTCCGGCCAAGTTAAGGGCGAACCTTCGTAAAACTTGTCCTTCGCTGCTAGGGGGAGCTTTTAAAGTTCTCTACTGAACTTGTCTATTTTTGGCAATGTGCCCGTCGGAGTCAATCCCTTTTCAGAGATGTGACTGCTGGATGCTTCCTAGGATGGAAGGTATCCCAATGATTGGATTCTCGACCAAAGTCAAGGAATCTCTTAAAGGCAGTGTTAGATATTCAATAGAAGAAACTCCTAGTTGTTGAGAGCTTTGAATACACTTTTATCTCGTGCTCTCAACTGACTACTATATCACTTGTTCGCTTTTTCAAAGAAATCTCTAACTTAGGATGTTTGCGAGTGTAGGCAGTGATTGAAGCAGTAGTCGTCTCTCACTTCTGGACTTGTCTTTTATACCTGGAGAATCAAACATTGAATCTCCATACCCGTTAGACACAACGGCTCCTTCGTCCAAGACTGGTTTGACTCTATCCGTCATTTTCGGCTTTCATACGGTATTTTCTGATCTACTTAGGGAAAGTTTTGTCCTTTGCATGTACGTCTGTTAGAACCGTAGTATAGAAGTTGTTGTTAGCTATCTCGCCTTGCTAAGCCTTCTCGGAACGATCTGCTAAGCCTTCCTAGCAATCTGCTAGAACATGTATCAGACTGCTGACTGCTCAGCAGTTGCTCATGTTTAGCACTTGATTCCTTTGACTCCAGATTGCTATCGCCTTTAGCAATCTACTACATGCTAGGGAATGTTGACTCCTTCAACATTCCGCTATACTTTTCTTTTAGCAAATGCTAAGTTCTTCTAGCATTTTGCTACTTGTTCTTCTGACTGTTGATCACTTGATTCTAGCAGTCTCTTCCTTTGACATAGGATTGCTAAATCCTTAGCAATCCCCTCCTTAGAACTTAACCGCTATTATCTCTAGCAGTCATCCTCGTTTGCTAATATCTCTAGCAGCCATAATCTGCTAGGAATGATTCTAGCAATCTAATCTATTACAACTCGATACTTAGCCTATACTGTGTAGGGTTTTAATGTGAACCAAATCACCAAAACCAAACTGAACCGGATCGATCTATGGATATTGCCCATAATTAATTATTCTCAAAACCCTAGCATGATCCTATGAATTTAATACAAAATTGTGGATTGAGAGATTACCGTAAATCCGTAGAGTCTGAACCGATCTTTCGCGTTTGAATTCCAAATCTCAATTCAACCACGCGATTCGATTTAATCTACGGAAACAAAAATTAGAATACTAATTTCTATAATAAATCGAAAAACAGAAAGGGAAAGAAGGAATCTGTTCTCCAGATTAGATCTTCAGGGCTGTGTCCCAATGCTGTTCAGATCTACTACTGGTGAGGACTCCGTAGATCGGTAATCTGAGTAGGACCAGAATCGAAATTCTCCTCCCTGAACTCCAAAGTCGGCGCCCACACTGCTCTCTCTCTAGGGTTTGTATTTTTCAACTGTGTTACAACTTATGAGAGAGAGCTGTCTATTTATAGACCTAGGGTTTTATCCCTAATGGGCTCTTTGGGCTCAATTCAGCATATTTAATTGGGCCAGACCTGGGACCTAATGCAAATAATAAAGTGGGCCTATAAATTAATTAATTCCCATGTCCACAACCCAGGAGACAATTAATTAATTAATATTAATTCTTTTTCACCACAGAATTAATACTGACCTACCCCTTTATTACCACGTTGTGAGAACGGGTTGCATTAATTGAGAATCCCCATATTTAAGGTTACCGGACATCCATTAATTAATCGGAGCCTCTGACAAGCTCTAACTACAATTAATTAATATCTTATTATTCCTGAGTAGTACCACTCAAACCTTATCACTCGTGCCTGAACTTAATCAGCCTGCAGGACTTTGGCACGATGAATATTATTGAGCTCCTCAGGGAATGTCCCCATGCTATTACTCGGATGTGGTTACCTAAGTTCAGTCTCAGGCGGTACTACACGAACTGTTGTTACCCAAGATGCGGATATACGAGCGCGTTGTGTTGGCTCTCCACCATGGCAAGTCAAAGCAACAGTCAACCCGTGCAAACCCCTGAACCTTCGTTAGGGTTTGGACTCAATCAATATAACGAGATCTCTTATTCGCTGATGTCAGACAGACGAATATATCTCACTGCGGTCCATCAATATGCCACCTCTGCGTACCAGCATGTCAAGTAACCAAGATAGACTACTTATTCCGACAATGCCGTAGCCATCCGGACAGACGTATCCTCATATGCTGTCTCGGCTGTGATCATGTTTATGTCTCACTAGGTCAAGTGATCATACTGTCTTCTGCGTTCTACAACACGTCGTATGATCGTCCCTATCGGTGAGACAAGAGGATACCATTGTTCATACATGTACAATTGTTAACAGATAGGAGAAATAAACCGTTGTATACACATTGTAATAAATGCTTTCAATATACAAAACCCATCAATCTCCCACTTATACTCAAAGCATAACTAAGCTATTACAGAGTATACAGTCCGTCTATCTAGTCCGTAAACTTTCTGCGGCAAGCTCTTTGTAAACAGATCAGCAAAATTGTCAGCAGTGTCAATCTTCTTAATCAGCACATCGCCCCTCGATACGATTTCTCGTATGATATGGTACTTTCTCTCTATGTGTTTGCTTGCCCTATAAGACCGCGGTTCCTTTGAGTTTGCCACCGCACCAGAGTTATCACAATAAATTGTGATGCTCCTCGGCAAACTCGAGATCATGCCCAACTCTGAAAGATAGTTCCGGAGCCACACCCCCTCTTTCGAAGCGTCGGAGGCGATAACATATTCCGCCTCCATGGTGGAGTCAGCAATGCATTTCTGCTTTGAGCTCCTCCAAGATACAGCTCCACCTCCCAGGGTAAACACATAACCTGAGGTCGATTTCTTCTCATCCTGGTCCCCTTGGAAATCCGAGTCCGTATAACCCACAGGGCACAAATCCTCACTTTGATAAACTAGGCAGAAATTCCTAGTTCTTTTCAAATACTTGAGGATATGCTTTACAGCAGTCCAGTGCGCCTGTCCAGGGTTAGACTGATATCTAGCTACCATGCCAACGGCATAACAGATATCTGGCCTGGTACACAGCATCGCATACATGAGACTACCCACAGCCAAAGCATATGGTACAAGACTCATTTCGTCTTTCTCCCGCTGTGTCTGAGGACACTGCCCACTAGAAAGACGAACGCCATGTCTGAAAGGTAGCAAGCCTTTCTTGGTGAGTTGCATGCTGAACCGGGCTATCACAGTATCCACATAAGGTGCCTGGGATAAGCTCAACATTCTTCTTTTACGATCTCGTAAGACCTTAATCCCAAGAATGTTGCCAGCTTCACCCAGATCCTTCATTTGGAACTGTTCGGATAACCAAACCTTGATTTCGGACATCACTCCCTTGTTGTTTCCAAATAGGAGTATGTCATCAACGTATAGTGCAAGGAAGACCACGCTCCCACTGACACAAAGTCGGTAAACACAACTTTCGTTTTCCAACTTTGCAAATCCATAGGATTTAATCACATCGTTGAAACGTAAGTTCCACGACCTTGAAGCTTGTTTATGTCCATACAAGGACTTCCTAAGCTTCCAGACAAGATGTTCTTCGTCCTTGCTTATGTAACCCTCGGGTTGCTGCATATAGATGTCCCTACCTTCTTCAAGGTAACCGTTTAGAAAAGCGGTTTTGACATCCATCTGCCAGATCTCGAGGTCCATATGCGCAACTATGGCAAGGAGTATCCGGATGGATTTGAGCATGGCTACGGGTGAAAAGGTTTCGTCATAGTCAATGCCCTCTTTCTGACTATAACCCTTTTCCACCAGCCTGGCCTTCAAAGCCGTAATCTTTCCATTCGCCCCTTTCTTTCTCTTGTATACCCATTTGCACCCTATGGCCCTAAAGCCATCCGGAAAATCAGTTTTCTGGTATACATCCATAGCAGTTATGGATTCAATTTCAGAATCCATGTCGACACGCCATTTGGCAATATCCTTGTCCTGCACTGCCTCTTCGTAAGTCAATGGGTCAGAGTCCTCATGTCCGTCTTCCGGGCTCAGGTCCAAAGACTCACCGACGAACATGTACCTTTCTGGTTGGAAAATAACTCTCCCACTGCGACGAGGCATCAGTTCCGTGTCAGTAGTAGGTGCAGTGACTTGTGGTCCTGCACCTTGCACTGAAGAATGTGTTTGTGGTGCCGTACCTCTCACAGGAGCACCCACATGTACATGTTCCCCTTCCCTTGGAATTGCATTCTCGTTCTCAATTTCTTGAAGAACGACATCACTCCTTGACCTGTGATTACTCACATACTCGTCCTCCAAGAATCTAGCGTTGGTGCTAACAATGACTCTTTGACTCTCAGGACAGTAAAAGTAACCACCTTTCGTTTGCCTGGGATACCCTATGAACAACATTACTTTTGACCTGCTTTCTAACTTATCAGGTTCCTTCGACAGTACGTGTGCCGGACAGCCCCATACTCTAAACTTGCACAAACTGGGTTTGCGACCAAGGAAGAGTTCAGCAGGCGTCTTAGGAACTAATTTAGAAGGCACCACATTAAGCACGTAAGCTGTTGTCTCCAATGCGTAGCCCCAAAACGAAATTGGTAAGTTTGCATAACTCATCATTGACCTTACCATCTCTAGAAGAGTCCTATTTCTTCTTTCAGCTACACCGTTTTGCTGGGGAGTACCCGGTGCAGTCCACTGGGATGTTATCCCATTTTCTGACAAATACTGCAGAAACTCGGTACCGAGGTATTCGCCACCGCGGTCAGATCGCAGCGACTTGATAGTTTTCCCGACCTTCTTTTTTACCTCAGCCTTGAACTCTTTGAATTTCTCAAAGCATTCAGACTTTTAGCGTAGCAGGTAAACATATCCGTACCTTGAGTAATCGTCAATGAAAGTGACGAAGTACTCGTACCCTCCACGAGCCTGCGTGGACATCGGTCCACATAAGTCAGAATGGATCGATTCCAACACTTCCTCTGCTCGAGACTGACTAGCCTTGAAAGGCCTAGTTGACATCTTGCCCTCGATGCAGGATTCGCAGACTTGATAAGGTACAGCCCGGACTAAGTCCAATGTACCGTCATCTGCAAGTGTCTGAATCCGCTTCAAGCTGATGTGACCCAGTCTCAAGTGCCAGAGATATGTTAGATCCTCATCAGAAGAAGTAAGTTTTCTCTTCCTAGGATTATCAATTACGGATGAATTACATGCAATACTTGCGGACATATTTTGATCGAAGTAGCATAAAGAGTAAAAATCAACACAATGGATAACATTGTTACTGCCAATGATAAAATCATAAATAACAAATATCCATAAAAGGTTGATAAAATTTGTCCTGCCGATAAACCACGGCCCACAAATAAACTCTCAAATGTACTTAAAATATCAAATATGAGGAAAGGAAAAACTCCATGAAGTTCCGTCATAAAACGTTGCCTTCATCCAGTTTGGTATCTTCTTGCCATCATTCACCAGCCTTGTCGGCACGGTCCCCTGCAAAGTACAACAACATGATTAACAAGTCAGTGCTTACAGCTCTGGAAGAGCAACGACTAACTCTAATCATGCTTGCAGTTATACATGCAAAATGGCATACCTTGTCTAGCTTTGTTGGCTTGACAATCTTTCCTCCAATGTCCTTTCTTACTACACCTGAAGCACCTGTCCCTTTCAGTCGCCACCTTAGGCTTTTTCCCAGCCCCACCATCCTTCACAGGTGTCTTCTTGGCCCATTTCTTAATCCCTTTCTTCCGCTTCATACTTTTCGGTACAGCAGAGAGATTACCAGAAGTGGCCAAGGCAACCTTCTGAGGGTTCATGACCGATTCAGCTGCCATCAAGTCATTGAGTAACTCGTTAAGAGTATACTCTTTCTTGTTCATGACAACATTCAGTCTAAAACTCTCAAAGGACTTGGGTAGATAGTTCAGTATGATATCGACCTTAGCCTCAGTGTCGATACCTCCACCATGCACTGTCAGTTCATCCATGAGGTGAGTCATGGTAACCACGTGCTCTCTCACTGAGGTGCCATTAGTCATTTTCTTACTCACGATTTCTCTCATGAGATTGAACCTGACGGCTCTATCAGTTTCCCCATAGGTCGCCTCCAGACTTTGCATAATGTCATAGGCATCCCTATGGTGCTGATGCTGCTGCTGCAAGACTTTCGACATAGTGGTCATCAAGTAGCACTTGACTACATTGTTCGATTTCTCCCACTTGTTATAAAAGTCTATATCCAGTTGACTGGATTCAGCAGTTGGCACTTCGAGACGAAGTACTTGCAGAACGATCATATGTTCTTCTGCAATCAGGAGGTATTCGAGATTGCGCTTCCATTCCAGGAAGTTCGGACCAGTTAGAGTGTTTTGTGCGAGAATATTGATGACATTAGACATAGACATATCTGAAACAATAAAGAATCTTTAATAAGAACATACATGTTGAACTTCGAAAACAAATGCATTGAAAACCTTTTAATAAATCAAATACAAATGTTTTCCACTAATTGCCCAAGAGTTCCCACCGCAAGTTACACTCCTAGACGTTTACGATGTCACCCTCAACCAGAACTGCGGGTTTTAAGCCCCAATCCATTTAATTTCACTACCATGTCAGGATGCTTTTGACACTAGAAATTAATAATTAGTGAAAACCTTAGACCAAGCCATCTCTCAAGAACAGGGATGCAATTCTTGCATTATATTCTAAGATGCTTCTAAGAAAATAATCACAAATTTAACTCCGGCCAAAAGAGACAGTTTAGCATGGCACGTAACCATACCGCACAGCC
This sequence comes from Plectranthus barbatus, assembly GCA_026898455.1. NCBI lineage: Eukaryota > Viridiplantae > Streptophyta > Magnoliopsida > Lamiales > Lamiaceae > Plectranthus > Plectranthus barbatus. The sequence continues at coordinate 12,301 of JAPKLW010000035.1, read as the reverse complement.
CTCAAAGCTTTTGTTATCTTTAATTTAAATCAATCCTAGAATACTTGTGAAAGAGGTCTACACAAGCTACACTCGTAGACGTTTACGCAAAGCCCTCCCACTATTCACATGATTTAAATTGTTTGTCTAGAAATCCCAACAACCGTACCCATGCACCTCCGGGAACTAGCAAGCTACACTCGTAGACGTTTACTAGAACGAGAGATACACTTACAGCCTAGGACCGCTTTGTGGAGGTCTATTGATTTTAATTAAAAAATCTGCTTAGTATTTTTCTTTTAAAAGGTTTCTTTATGCGCACACATAATTTCTTTTTGTCATTATATTTTCCAAATTTTTGCGTGTAATTAAACAAGCCCAAAAATTCCCAAAATATAATCCAACAAAAGAAATTAATCACATAAGCATGCTTGGAAAGCTGTAAATAATAAAAGCAGTAAATCATGCTTTTCCTATTATCTACACATGCTTAATTGCGCACATAAATAAATCACATATCATACGAGGACAATTAAGGCAAACACAAATTCCTCGTGGCCCCAAAATAAATAGAAAATAATATCTATCTATTACAAATTTGAATTTTGAATTTAATGGATAAATTCAAATCTTCTCAAATCTTCAAGGGCCTCCAAATCTTGATACACCAAATCTTTTGGATTTTTAGGCTTTTGTGATCTGATGATTTGCCCTAACCCTAATGCAAACCTAGGGTTTACACAGGATTGCACAAACCACCAAAACATGAGCCATCGCGACGGGACAGCAGCAGCCGACGACGATCGGAGCCGCCGCCGACCGCCGAACCATTACATGCCTCGATCACCCTATGGCCTTTCATGGTTTGGGGGATGGATATCTTGGGAAAGCTACCTCGAGTTACGTGTAAAAATAATATATCCTGGTAGCCACGGACAACTTCACGAAATAGGTGGAAGTCGAAGCCCTGAGAAACACCCGAGACGTCGATGTCATCAATTTCCTTTGGACACATATCTTGTGCCGCTTCGGAGTACCAAAAAAGATACGAACAAATAATGAATCTCAATTTACAAGCGGGAGACTCAGAGACTTTTGCGATAAGTACGAAATAAAACTCACCTTCTATACCCCACGGTACCCAGAGGCAAACGGACTTGCGGAATCAACTAACAAGACAATAATGGAAACTTTGAAGAAACGTCTTGATGCCTACAACAGAGGATGGGTGGAAGAACTACCTGCAACACTATGGTCCTATAGGACAATTCCCAGGATGGCCACAGGCGCAACACATTTTCACTAGCATACGGAGTAGATGCAATGGTACTAGAAGAAATAAAGGCCAGAAGCCCAAGAATTGAGTTTCACGATGAAAAAAAGAAACTCGAAAAACCTGCTCAGAGATCTCGAGCTAGTGGACGACACCCGGGATGAAGCACGAGAAAACATGGTTTGACACACATCTTAAATAAAATGATTCTTCAACACCAAGCTACGTCTAAGAAGCTTCTTAGAAGGTGTTCTGGTACTTCGAAGATAGTTTTTGACAATATGGAGGACCATAGCCGAGGCAAGTTCACACGTACATGGGAAGGTCCCTACCTTATTTCAAAGGTGGTCGGCTAAGATGTGTACAGTTTAACCACAGTAGATGGAAGAGAAATAGTGAACTCTTGGAATATCAAACACCTCAAGAAATACTACCCACAGGTGCCAATCTAATAGTTTAGCACCTCAAATACATTTCTCTCGATTCAACTTGTCGTTAGATTCGTCATTTCATTTGTTCTATTATTTTGTCTCCATGCTAACTTTAGCGTCCGAGGGGCGATGCTCCACCCACAACGCATTCTTGTCCCTGCAAGAGCATGTGCGCACAAGGTGCACAAAGCTTCACCTATCTGCAACCCCTAGATATGCTATCCCTACCTTAACTTATACGTACTATTAGACTTTTTTTATTTCATCAGATTCATTTCTGACTTAACAGCTAGGTGCTACCCACAACGCCAATCCAAGCAACATAAAAACATCAAACAACAAAGAGGGAAAGCAAGCAGAATAAAGGGAACTAGATGCAAAAACAAAAAGCATCCATTACATCCATCAGGTAGCTCCCCCCCCAAAACAAAAAAAAAATGTGCAAGAATATAAAATTGTTCGAAAGCAAGAAAAATAAAGTGTTTGTGCGGAAAACTGAATTGTTTCGAGAGCAGAAATTTTTAACACTGGGGTATATCCCCGGGATGCTTTGGTGCGGAGTCTCCGACATCAGACCCAGGTGCATCAGGGTCGGCGACCATGGGCAGATGGACGGCGGAAGAGGGGCTGGGGTTTGCGGTAGGCGAATGCTAAGGGTGATCACCTGGTCCAAGGATAAAACCATCTGCCCTGGGCAGTTCCAAAGGAGGCACCACTTCGACATGACCATCTTGTGAGGGGTCAGCGTGCGTCACAGGCGGCTCTAGGGGAGGTGGCAGAAGGATGCCTGCGTCGCGAGCATTAGTGGGAGCCAATAGAGCGGCTGCAGCAGGTACGATAGGAGCCTAAGGTGCACCTTGCGCGGCTACCTTTGAATTGCCGATGTGAGTGGCCTCCTCCAACATTAGCTAAAATAATAAAGAAGATAAGTCAAGAGGACGGAAGCAAGAAGAAGAAAGGTAAAAACGAGAAACGTACGGGATATTTACGTCAAAAGTGTCCCTAAAGTCAGGGTTGGTAACAACCTGCTTATTTCTAGGCCTTCGCCCGGGCGGATGCGTGTAACCTTCTCCTCGAAAGTTGTGACCTCTTTCTCGTAGCTCTTGCAATGCACCTGCGGCCTATTCCTCAGGGAATCCACCTGTTGGTCCTAATTTATCAGAGTCGTCGTGCTTAAAAGAGAACACAAAATGCAGCAGAATGATTTAACTTCACTTACACTTATATTTTTCTTTGAAGTCTCGTGCGTAATAAAACAGTAAATGAACACGATGTTTATAGTGGTTCGATCCAAATAGATCTACGTCCACTCCTTAGCCGAAATGCTAAGAATTCACTAAGTAAGTATACAGAGTACAAGGATTCGCCTTTGACGTTAAGTAGGCAGTGAGCTTTCAACCTGGCTACTTGACAGCTATCCTCCGATATTCAGAACTTCTCAGGTGTAGGTCTAGAAGAGTCAAGGGCACACCTTCGTACAACTTGCCTTTACTACTTTGGAAGTTTTATAGTTACTTCCTAACTTTTCGTCAGATGCGGCTAAACGCCCGTCTTAGTCTAGAACTTTTCAGGTGTTCGACTGTTGGATTCTTCCAGTAAAAGAAGGTATCCCAATGATTGAAGAATTTTGAATAAAATCAAGGATCTCTTCAATGGAGTGTCAGTGATTCAATGGGGACACTCTGGTAGTTGAAGGCTTTGAATGTGTTTCGAATATTTGCATTTCAACTGACTGCTCTTGTGCTTTTCGCTTTTGTCTTAGGAATCTCTTGAAAGTAAGTTAGAGTATTGAATGAGCAGCACTTCTCACTCTTCTGGACTTGTCTTTTTATACTTGAAGATTCAAACTTTGAATCTTTATATCCGTTAGACACAACGGTCTCTTTGTCGGAGAGTGGTTCGTTTTTCAACTTGCTTTCTGACTTCGTACAGTGCTTTTTAACCTGCTTCTGGAAAGTCATGTCCTTGTATGTACGGTTGTCAGAACGTTGGTATAGCGATCGGTGTTGTCTGTCTTGCTCTGCTAAGCTCTTTTAACACGATCTGCTAGATGAGTCTCTTTAGCGATTTGCTAGATGTTAGCAAATGCTAAGTCTTTATCACTCTGCTAGTCACGTATCTGATTGCTGAAGCCTCAACAAAGTTAAGTCTTTTCTTCCTTAGGTTTCTGATTGCTATCTTTAGCAATCTGCTAGGTGTTGGCAAATGCTAAATCCTTAGCATTCTGCTGTCACACCTCTTCTAGAATATAGTCTTCGGTGTCTGCTGGGTGAGCTCCTAGCAAACAAGTCTATTAAAACTCAATGCTTGACCTATACAGGACATTTTAAGATATGCTAGACTATGCTAGAATTCAGCACTTGATCGACCAATCTAGTAAGGTTTGATCCAACAAAACCTTTTACAATGTGATCCTAAGGGAGATTCAGGAATAATTTCCCAACAATTTCCCCCTTTTTGGTGCGATCAAAGCTTACTATCACGTTGCTGAATCTAAGAGGAAGAATGTCTGTGTTTACAAGAACTTCTCTAAGTACAGAACAATGTTAATCTAGCAATCTAACACAGAGTTTATCCATCTTAGTTCGAGCAGAATTGGTTGTAATGTAATTCCCCCTCAATAAATGCTGAGAAATATTTCTCGTTCAAACATATAAGTAAATTCTGCAAATGTAATATGCTGGAAATTCTAGCACCCAAATAAATCCGCAAGCATTTTACTTTACCAATCTTAAAATGATTGTCATTAAGATGTAGATGTGCTGAGTACACTGATAGTGTAACTCACCAGGACATGCAGTAAAAGTCAGATATTGATAATGAGAGATTGTCTAAGTCTGATCAATTTTTATTCATATGTTTTGTTCATTACAAGTACAATGAAAATGATAGACTAAGGAGAAATAGAGATGGGAAGAAGTAGAATACCAGAGAGACATCATCAAGAGTCTGGAGCAGGCTTCTTTAGCTTGTCAAATTGGTCGAATTTGTTTGATGCTAGCTGCACGAATTTATCCAAAAATTCTTTACTTGCTATGCGTTCAGCGGCCTCCATCTCAAGTTCCTTAGCAATTCTCTCGTTTTCTTCTTCAAGCATCTTGATTTTCAGCTCCATTTCTCTCTGTCTTAGCTCTTCCAGAGCTTTTCTCTTTTCTTCTTTAGCAGCAACGCGAGCTTCTTCTGCTTTCTTCCTCTCAGCAGCCTCAACAATCCTCCTTGTTTCCCTCTCTTTGATTGCATCCAAAAAGGTGGAGGAGAAGGCATTAAACTTGTGATCGACGTGCTGCTTGTGTTCTGCTACATCTTCCTTTACTTCTTTTATATCGGTCTTCACAGATGTAATATCGGTCTTGACTGAAGCGACATCAGTCTTGACCTCGGCAATTTCTCTCCTTATGTTCGTTGCTTCCATCACCATTCTCTCAGACATGGTGGACACAGCATTTTGGACAACCATTTGAACTACTGAATTTAGATATGATGGGAAGTTGTGAGAGCTAACCGGAGTAGCAAAGAAGGATGAAGTAGTAGGAATAATGATTGCTTGACTCCTTGCAGTGGAAGTGGAGATTTCTTCCATTGCTACTTTTGTGCTTACTGGATCAGCAGTATCAACTCTATCGGTAATAGCTAGCAGATATACTGCTTCCTCGATTTTTTTTCAGATAATCTGCTTTAGCAGCGACAATTTTAGCTTCCTCTAGCTTCCATGCATCTGCTAGTGATTGTGCCAACATATAGGCCTGCAACTCCTCCTCTCTGTTCCGGTACGTGACCATCTTAAGCCTTTGAGCGTTGCGCTCTTCTTCCTCACGAATAGTAGCTAACCGAGCCAGCAACCTTTGTTCTTTGATTCTGGCATATTCGTCTTGGCACCTCTTGTATTCAGTAGATGCTCTGGCTTGACTCTTTGATAATTGAATGTGGGCATCAGATAGGCCATCCGGAGCGAATGTTGACTTTGGCAAGGAATGAGGAGAGGATGTTCTTCAGTGAGCCTTGATGATCTGAAATCTCGCAATGACAGCCTTATCATGATATTGCTTGGCACAAGGGGATTGATCCATCCATTCTTTTGCCCATTTCTCCTCACGCCGCCAAAAGTTCAGACCCTTCCATGCCATCATTATCTCTCTTTCCTCCACGCAGAGTTCTCTTGAAATATAGTTATATTTCTTCCATCGCCTTAACTCGCGTCCCAGTCTCTCTCCATCTTCAGTTCCTTCCTCCAGTTCTCCAGCAAAAACTTCTTTTATATCCTTCTCAATCATCATATTCACGAATTCTTCAATTTCTTGTCCAAAGAATTCAAAATCAGAGTTTACCTTTTCCTCGTGTGAGATCTCAACACACCACTGGGAGAATCTTCTCAACTGAAATCTGGGACCAGGAAGTCCATTGAATGGCAATCGAAGTTGATCATTGCGTTCTGTGGAGATCTTCCTCAAAGTTTTTGCGTCATATACATCTTTGGATTCTACGGCAGAATCGGATTCAGAGAAGCATGTGGGGAGGGAGCCTTCATCTTCTTCGAAAGGATTGTTAGTGACAGGGTCTTCCTCAGGATTCGCTTCCTCTATCCCAGCAGGTGATCTTACCTCAGCAGTCTTCAGAGAGCTAATTACTTGCTCAGCGTTTAAGTGCCCATCCATGTGAGCGATTTGCTCAGCATGTGAATCCTTAGTACTTCCTGTCTTATCATCGACTTGCTTCTTTGCTCCAGAAGGACCGGCTTCTGGATTTCCCGGTAGCCTTCTGGGTGATCTTCTTAGTGGGATCTCCTCAACTGAGCTACAGTATAGCTCGTCAATAGGGTCACGAATTTGAAAATTTTGCCTTTGAGCGGAGGAGGCTCACTGAATCTGCCAGCCTGAAATACTTCCTTGAACTCCTTATCTGACATGGCCTCTTGTTCTGGTATGATTGCTCCTTCAGCATCAACTGTGGGAATGGAATTGGTGATCCGTCCATCCTTTATCCCTTTCCCTTTCTTTGTGGCATTTCCTTCTGTAAATGCCTCTGCTATCATCTGAGCAGCTTTCTTTGGAGCCGCACGTTCCTCAGCAGCTTGATTGACTTGTTCAAATCTTTGATCTCTTGCTTCAAATGTCAACTCATTTACAAACTTTCTGTAATCTCTTACTTCGATCTCTTTTTTCTTAGCATCACGCTTTCTCTTGGTTTTCCTTACGCCTTTTAGACGCTCATCCAGACATCTGGAGGACAGAGGGGTGTCTTCCAGATTTTCTTCAGCAGTCTTCTTCTCTGCTACGGCTTTAGCAGTCTTCTCCTCTGCTGTGGCCTTTTCTGAATCCTCTCCCTCTGAAAGTAGGACTAGCTTTCTTCTTGTTCGCTTTCGTGTTTTCTTTTCTTGGGAGGTGATGTCAGACCTCTTTTTCGTCGGAAATTCAAGTTCCAAGGCACCTAGGACAAGAGAAGCTTGTTGTGCTTCTTTTGTGGCCATGATCTCGTTGATCTGATCCACTGGTAGATCCCCCAATTTGGCAATCTCCTCGAGATTTCGAAAGTAATGCTCTGCCTCGGCATTCTTCTTAAATAAAGCAACTTCTTCAGTAGACATAGGGATGGCAGGTTGCAGCACTTGACATCCCAGACTCCTTTCATCTAATTCCTCAAGAGATGTAGGTTTATCCTTATCCACATTTGATTTTCCAGACAGTTTACGAGGCCATTTGAAACTTAAAGGTTTGGCCTCCTTCCTTGTCACTGGAATGTAATCCGTGCGTAGAAGCTTCACACCTCGATCAACTCCTTTGTGTGTAAACAACATCTCAAGGTATTTGCTGATCTTCGGGCCAAAGTTAACATTAGAAGAAAACTTCCCATCTATGGCCATGTGATCATTCTTCCAAGCATGTTCAGCGCATCGCTCGAAGAAGAATTCAGCCCAATTGCCTTTGATGTTGTCGTTCAACGCCATCATAACAGCATACTTCTTAGCAGATAGCTCTGAGTAAGATCCAGCATCACATTGGAACATCTTAATCACTATCTCTGCAAGGATCTTGTAATCATCCGTCAGTGTGTTAATAGGTGTAGCAACCTTGAATGTGATAATCTGCCCCTTTTTGTCCTTTAACTCTCTAGGTTTTTTCCATAGATTCCAGCGCCTTTCCATCTCAGCAATATCATTCACCTTATACTGAGAGATTCTTTCCCCATAATTACTAAGCCCAAAAGTCCTCGAAAGGAGTTCAATACTTACTTCTATAATGTTGCCATAAACAGAAGTTTAAAATGACTTCTCCTCATCATTCATCATTGACCTTGCATAGAATTCAGAAACCATATAGGCATGGAAGGGATCAGGTTCAGCAGAAAGGTATTTTACCAGTAATTCGGAGTCAAGGATCTTCATGATCCATTCTGGGATGTGAGTAGCGGCAAGGGGCATATAGAGAATCTTGTCCTTCATGATTTGAGCTAAACTCCGCTGTTCCTTTGAATGACCGGACAACTCCTTCTTCCGGGCCATAACTACTAGTTGACCATAAGGGATTGATTCATCAATATCTTCTTTCTTTACTATCCCAGTGAAACTGGGTGCATGTCGCACATGTAGTGGTGAACCCGTAATGGGTGGAAATATGAAGGTGGGTGGTTGAAATAGAGATGTAGAACTGCTGGGTTCTGGATTTTCGGTGGAAGGAGAGTTGGGATTTGAAGAATTTGTATCCATGTTTGAGAATTGCCAATTTTCGGATGGGAATTTTTGAGAGAGATTTGAGAGAGTGCGAGAATTTCAGAAGGCTAGGGATTCGGATTTTTTGTAAAGTGAGGTGAGTCAAATGTTGAGGTATATTTGATTGACCTGTAAGAATCCGATGGTTGGGTTCACTTGATTTCAAAAGTAATCGACGGCTGGATTGTATATAGCACATTGTATAGATGTACACAAACTCGAGTACTGACGACGTGGCGTGTCCTGATTTGTCGCCGCCATCCGCACACATTAAATGCTCATCTCTAGAAATTCAAAAACGTCCCGCATCTGAGTAGTGGGGGTGGTCAGCAGTCAAGTATATAGGCTTAATAGCAAGAGGCCCTAGTCTCGAATAATGATTGCGGACTGCTGAGTAATCCCACTCAGTAGATAATCTCACTCTCTTCAAATTAAATATTCGCGACCTCTCGTCTTCTGTTTAAACTTGAGTGATTCTGCCTCCGATAAAACATGTACATTATATGATGGTTTCTTTCTGTGAGCGACTGCTCGAATTCCAAGAGGCATGATGATCCTACGTAATCCTCCAAAAGAAGATGTCTCTTCCATTGATTAGTGAACAGGATTCAAATGTGCTTATAAGTAGCACATATGTAGACCTGCTTCCCTTAACTCATCCGAGTTTTCCTTCTAAAAGTATGGATCTAGCCTCCACGCGCTCTGTTCCAAGAAATCAGATTCTTTGTGAATCTGGCCTTTAATCCGAGTATGAGGCAGATTATAGAGTGGCTGAGACAGTGTTGTCTCTTCTTCATCACAACGGTCTTGGGAAAATTTGTGTGTGTTACGCCGCACAGTTTTCAGAGAACCCATTTACGACACTTCCTTCGGTCGTGTGATTCCAATGGGGATGCCATCTATGGCGTAATCAGGAATCAACTTGTCAAGTGGACACCTGACTCGTTTGCTGCGGACTTCGGCCTTCCACGGGGTACATTGTGTGTCATGGATTATTGTGGTAAGGAGACTGCTCCCAAATGGGCAGCATGGGAGAAGTGAAGAGACACTCATCTGATTGAATTTTACACACATATCATAATCCCCCAAACTTGAACCTTTGATTGTCCTCAATCAAAACAAAGTAAAGCAATCCATGGACCTCATGAAACAACCTCACAGGTCATCTTAATTATTTTGGCATGCCCTAATCAATCGAGATCATCACCTAACTTTGTGACACGGTTAATGCTAAAGACTTGAACCACTCATCAATTTTTGGATAAAGAAATAAAAGCACTCCCCTACATGTTTAGGGACGATGAGCATCACTCATTCACAAGATATCGAGCACAATTTCCATAGGCTTGAAACTATTCTCACCACTATACTACAACGAGTTGGCTCCTAAAATCAAAATGGTCTTTATTTTTTGTTATAACGTGGCTTACTAAACGGTAGATTGTTTTGGGCCAATGTGACTAAACTTCTAAATTTCCCAAAACCCCCAAACTTATTCTCTTCAATCCATTTCAAACCCGAGGCTTTTTTATTCACGACATTTCTTTTTTTTCTTTTTCTTCTTTCTCTTTTGTTTTCATATTCCTTTCCAACATCATCATTCATTCTTTTCATGGTGCCTTTCTTTCTTTTCTCTTTCTTTTTTTTCATTTTCTCAAGCACCCAACATTTTTGTTGGTGCTTCAATTTTTTAGGATTCACATCAATCCTTTATTTCATACCTTCCATGCCTCAACACTTGCAATACAAAGATACCAAACAATTCCTAACCCAACTCTCATCACCGTATTCACCCTCATACACTCTTTCCCCCCAACATTTGTCCTAATAATTTCAAAGGAAATCCAACCTTTAAACACAATCACGAGGGTCAAAGATATGAAAGGCAAAATTATGATAACAACCACCTTATACTCCCGGAGTGAAAGGTAGGACTAAGAATCGATGGCCTAATATCACTTTTTAGTTACAACACTCATGCTAAATAGATAGAGAATAAGTGCAAGTTTTAGATCTTGTGCTCTCAATCTTGCCACTCACAACCGATAAAGATATGACAATATCATGGCTCAAACCTCACAGCTTTTTGTCAAGTCGTATGCATTAACCACACACAAAACTCGGCAATTCAAAAGTTCAACTAAAGCATGCCTTGACAACTAGATTCCGCTCTATCATTGGTCAAGATAAATATCAAGCTTACTAAGTAAATAATGATTCAAACCTCAAGCTCTCGTTTGGGTTCATCACACACACAAACACACAACATCTTAACAACAATCTACATGCCATGAAACAATTTGTAGTGAAACTAATTTGCAAAAGAAACGAACAAAAGCGTTACCTATCGGTAGACACGATCAAACCGCTCTCCATGCCTTATTTGTACCTACTACAAATCAACACCAAAATCACCAAACTATTGAGCATAAACAAGCCAATTAAGTTCTCATTTCCACCGACTTTCCACAAACCAATCATCACAAAGAATAAAGCAATATCCACTAGCTCCACCATTCATACCAAACCATTCAACATATCCACAAACCAAACCAAATAGAAAGAACTAAATCGCATGCAAGCTCGCTAAAAATCCATCAACATACCCATTCAATTAAAATTAAAACATCCAAATAACATCCACATTCAAATCCAAAGTGAAGGTAGATCAATATCATTATATAACCATATCAAAAGTCAAATCATTCAACTCCATTCAAACTAAACTATACAAGAAAGCAGTAAAGAGATAGAGGAGGAGAAGATCACGTCACCGACTACCGACACTTCCCCCCAAACTTAGTCAAGTGAGACTAGGTTTGTAAAAAGGTAGGCGGTGAGGTCTCACTCCATTGGATCCTGCTGCTGCTGGCGGGCTCTACGGGACTTATACGGTATAGGGACATGGCGCTGCAGCTCACGAACATCCTCCTGTATCTCATCCATCCGCCGATCAACACCCGTCATATCTAGCAATGTACCCTTCATGGAATGCAAAAAAATCACCATGCATGGTAGTCATACTCACATCCAAGCCCTGCAAAGATAAAGACAAAGAATTAACAGTTTCGGCAGTTCTTTGCATCATCGACATCATCTGCTGCTGCCACTCCTGGACTGGGGCCTGCTGGGGCCGCGCAGGTGCACGGGTACTCGGGCCAACGTCCTCGAGATCAGCCCTCTCCTCTGCCGAAAGATGACGGAGGATAGAGAAATACCCATTAGTGGACAACACACCTATCACATCCTTATGATCCTCCGAGTCCATCAACCAATTAGATCGATCATTCAAATCCAACACCGTGGTGTATCCTTCGTTAGGCATTCTCAAAGTAAACTTTCTGAATTTGTAGTAAATAGCACCCCTCTGCCCAGGAACCAAAACCCTTCCAGCAAGCAAAGAGGAAGTGTCCAAATACACAGCAGGAGCAGAAGGATTAGACAACGACAACTCAAGATGCTCAAAAATCGGCGTAATCATGCCACAACAAAAAGAGGGTGTACGAATATTAGCAGCCCTATTCCAAGCATCCATAAACATAGCCCCCAACAAAAATTTAATCCCATTCATCAAAGCATAAAGCATGTATAATTCAGCAGTAATCACATTGCTAGACTCGTACCGCCCACACACAGAACCACCAACATACTTCTTAATATAACGTATAACCTGATTCCTAATTGAAGTAGCTCTACAATCCTTAATATTGAATTTCCTATCATAGTCAATCCCAGTGATCTCCTTCCAAAAATCCCCCAAACTAACATTTTCATGAAAAAATACGGAATCAACATCACATCCATAAATCTCATCAACCTTGGCTTTTTGGAAAAAATAATCTTTACCTCGAAGCTTGAATTTCATAGACAGCAATTTATTTTCTGGTTTTGGCATTTCGTCGAACAGGTGGTAGG